>OY992540.1:22210251-22534205 GCA_963921195.1 Pegoplata infirma
TATTAAAGACTGGCGCTCTCTAGGAGCCAGTAGAAGAACTAAATTTGTTTTATCTCTATATTATAAAGTCTCTGGTGATCGTTTACAATAAACTAACAAAAATGCGTTAAATGAACTTAAAACAATACAAGAATAAAAAAAAAGAAATAAAATAAATTGAATAAAATAAATAAATACTACAAATAAATAGAATAAAAATATGAAATAGAACATTTTTATGATTTTGCGCTATGAACAACTGAAAATGGTAATTTATCAATATTTTCACAAAAAATTTGCACTTTCACAAGGCCAAAGCTGCCTGAAGGAGGGTTCTAATGCTTTTGCGATGTACTAGAGAGTTCTTAACTATTGTCTTGGCTACAATTTTTGTCTTAGTATTGGATTGAAAATCTCAATGGTTTGGCTGTTATAGGCCAAAATATCCAAAAAAAAATTACAAAAAGTGGTGAATTTTCTACATTTTCGACTTTTTGACCATGAAAACGAAGTATTTTCTAAGTAATATGTTCAGAGAAATTGTAGCCCGAGACAATAGCTACAACTTTACTTTTGAAAATAAGTCAAAATTTCAAATAGTTTACGAAATATGAGCCCAAGAAAATTTGCAAATTTTCCAAAAAAAATAAAGTCTGAGAAAAAACTTCAAGTCAAAATCGGGAGGCTCGATTTTCACCGTAGACGTATGGTCTAGTTGACTTTTTTGCTCAGTACAATCCCAAGAATCAGAAACGCGAAGCGCCCATTAAGATTTTTTTCCTTCCTTACTAATCGCCCCACCCTAATGTATATAACAAAAAATGTTGAGTCTTTACATATACACATTAGCAAACGTTTAACGTCATCTAACTAAGTAGTGGTGCGAGATTTTCATTTATAGATAGGTGAACTGGACAATAAATACTATAGCAGAATTTATTTTTTTTACTGTTTTTTTTAATTTTTTTAATATATTTATTCAAAAGTTTTATTTATTTTAATATTATTTTAATTATTTAAAAAAAAACATTTGAAAGGCATATTGATGACACTTTTTGATGATATGATGAAATGTGTCATCACTTGTTTTTTCAATTTCGATGACATGTTTCATAAAATTGAAGAAGAGCTTCATTAATATGAAGAAATTTGTCATCAAAATTGATGACAGCCAGTGATGAAACCGTATCATCAATATGATGAAGCATTTTTCTTTGAGTGTGGGCTAAGGAGGAGTGGTCAAATATTGGAAAAATGGTAAAATTTGTGTCGAGTTACCTTGTTTAAATATTTATCAAATTAAAACGGAATGTACCACAAGAAAAAGTCATTTTACTACAGAAATAATGCATTTGTGAAATTTTTGTAATAGAAAAGGTCTCAGATTTTTAGTTTTGTTTCGTATAGAAAAAGTTTTTGATTTTGAGATATTTTTACCAATGAAAAAGTCTTAGATTCTGAGACCTCCTTCCTATTGAAAAGTTTCAGATTCTGAGACTTTTTGCCTATAGAAAAAGTCTAAAAATCTAACAATAAGACCTTTTTGATATGTAAAAAGACTCAGTTTCTGAGACTTTGTTCCAATAGAATAAGTTTCAACTTCTGAGACTTTTTATCAACAGAAAAAAGTATAAGATTATGAGCCTTTTTTCCTTTCAAAAAAGTCTCAGATTCTGAGAGCTTTTCCTATAGTTTTTCCCAAATTCTGAGACTTGTTTCTACATAAAGCGTTTTAGATTCTGAGAAGTCTCAGATTCTGAGACATTTTTCCTTTACAAATTCTGAAACATTTTTCCTATAGAAAAAGTCTCAGATTCTGAGATCGTTTACTATACAAAAAAGTCTTAAATTCTGAGACATTTGTTCTATAGAAAAAGTCTCAGATTTTTCACAAAGAAAAAATGTCAAATCCTGAAACATCATCATTTTCGGCTTTTTGTAATATAGTTCCCAAATTCTAAAAAAAACACAAGTAAGAAAGTTATAGTCGGTTAATAGCGACCATATGATACCCTACACCAGTGTTTCTCGGAAAATGGGTCCCAAGTCCAAACATAGACCGATTGTATATGTCTTTTGTTAGATCTTTATTTAGTGTAGAAAACACACACACTGATCAAATTTTAGTGGAATTTGTTTATTTTTTTTTTGTCAATAGACCAGTTTAACTGAATATCGGTCGAAATTTTTATACGGAGGACTAAGTCCAAAAATGGTCCAATTATATTCCTATTTGATTAGGTTGCTAAAGTATACGTTTAACACCTAAAAATAAAATTTTTAGCAAATATTTTAATTTTTGTGAATTTTGAGGGAATTATGTGAATATCAAGAAGGAGGTTTCTATGGGTACTACCAGAAGGACTGATCAGATTCCTTTGAAATTTGGAATGGTGATTTGCGCATACAAACTTTGATTACCTGTTGAATTTCAAAGCGATATCTATTACAATACGGTTATTAGAGTCATTTAAGCCGAATCCCAAAGGGGCGTTTGTTTGGGGGTTAGGTCTTAACATGGACCGATTTTCTCCAATTGCAATAGGCTCCGTCCTTGGGCCAAAAAGTGCTTAAGTTTTAAATTTCAAGTCAATTCATTGAAAATTGTGACCTGTATCGTGCTTAAACCGATAGATGGACAGACGGACGGACGGGCAGACGGACGGACATCGCTAAATCGACTCAAAAAGTAATTCTAAGTCGATCGGTATGCTTTTATTTTCTGAAAAATTAATTAGTCTAAAAGTGGGAAGGCAAGGGAAGGGAAAATTTTCCCCCAGACCAAAATTCAAAAAAAGAGGAAAAAAGAAAACGAAGAAAAAATTACAAGGAAATTTTTTAATAAATTTTTAAAAGAAAAAAATCTTGAAATCCGAAAATTTTTTAAAGAAAAAAAAAATTAACATTTTTAAAGGAAAAATCTAAAAATTTTTATAGAAAAATTCTAAAAACTTTTTTAAGAAAATATGACTTAATCTGAAAATATTCTGTGAAAAAATATCTGTAAATCTCAAAGTTCTTATTATTAGAAAAAATTACTTAGAAGATGCTGGTTTTGTATAGAAAAATGTTACAGCGATTAATTTTTTTGGATCTGTTTAGTTAAATGCAACTTGCTCTCAATTTTTTCAGATTTTTATACCATGTTGGTGTTGAGTAATCAATTTTTTAAAATGGCGATTTTTTCAAAAAAATTAAAAAATTCTAAACATAGAGTGTTTAACTAAACACGGTGAGCCTCAGCGATGTTTAGGTTGAACTTTAGTGTCGACGAAAAGTGTAAACGCAGTAACAGTAATTTTGCAATTTCGCGGGAAATTGATCTTCTACACCCAAAAAAAAACGTGGGTATTCAATACTAAAAATTTAACTAAATTTTAGTCCAAAAGGACCTAGTGCAGAAATTGGTAACCAATACTAAAATTTTTTACTAAAATTATTGAAAACCAGTAAAAATTACTAATTTTAGTACTTTGAAAATACTAAAACTAGTAAATTATTAGTAGATTTTGGTACAAAATCACTTACTAAACCTTTTACTGTAGAATTTTTTTGAGTGTACAATTTTTATGCTTGCAGTTTTGTCAACTTTAATAACCTCGAATTTAAGCTGCATACCACATTTTTGTCATTTATTGAAGTTAATGTTTTTGCAGACCAAAAATAACACAAAGTAATGAATAAATAGTAGTTTAGCGAGTTTTTTAGCGATATCTCGAAGAATTGAGCAGCTAGAATTTAAATGTTAACAGCCTTATCACCATTAATCAATAGCAAATCAAGCTGCATTTCGTGTTTTTCAACAATGTTAATGAAACTTATTTTATTAATCAAAACAAGAAATATCCCCAAAAAGCTGTTTTTCGCTATTTCTCGCGAAAGTGAGCAGCTATAATTTTTTTGTGGGCAGTTTTAATTTCGTCCAACATGCTCAAATCAAACTGCATGCCACTTTTTTTTATTATTTCTAAAGAACCGGTTTTAATATATAAATAAATAATAAACAAAAAAATTATATAATTACGCGATATCTCGCGAAATTTAACACCTACAATTTCGATGTCAACAGCTGTGTGATCTTTGATCAAGCACAAGTAAAACTGCATACCATGTTTTTACGAAATTTTAAGGAAACCTATCAAAAGATAAAAAACGAAAACAAAAACAGCAAGAAATTAATTTCGCGATTTCTCTCGAACTAAAGAAGATAGGATTTTGTTGTTTACTGTTCTGTGACCTTTAAGTAAGTGCAATTAAAACTGCATACTCAGTTTTTGAAAATATTTAAAAAACTTCGATGTCAAAATTTAAAAAATACAATAACACTGATTTCGCGTTACCTCGCAAATGCGAGCAGCTACGATTTCGCTGTTAACAGTTTAGTGACATTGAATCTTGTAAAAATCGAACTGCACCTACACTTTTCGTCGACACTAAAGTTCAACCTTAACATAGCTGAGGCTCACCGTGTCAAAAGAAAAAAAAAATTTCCGGCAATCGACGAAAGTCGAAAACTGTAATAATTCGTGTCACCCTAATACTCATACCATACAGTATTTAAAATATTTAACCCTGTGAGGAGCAATAGAATTTTTTTAAGGAATCATGGATGGTTTTTTGCACGAAATGTGAAATATCAACCAAAATTAAATTTAAGCGTTTTTTCAGAATGATCCTTTATTTCAAATGTTCAGAAAGTTTTTTTCGACACATGTCAGTAAAAGATATAAAAGCTTTTTGAGGACAAAAGTCCTTGGAAATTTTCAGCAATATATTTAAGATTCAAAGGTTTCCATAATTCGCCTTATTTTTCGCGGCACTTTTTTAAAGGTTTTACGCCCTTAAAACAATTTATTGTAAATGATGCCCTCACAAGGGTTAATAAATTTTTACACATACTTAAAAATGTTCATATATGTAATGCGCACTTTATTGAAGTACTTCTCGTTCAAAAGAGGTTTTTATACATAATGATGTTTAGCCTAAAGACTGTTTTATCATAATGCATGTGTTTTGTAACAACAAATACAAAATTTTTAACTGACGCCCTGCAGTTACATCCCCAGTTTTTTTTTCAATTGAATACAAAAAAACATTTTTGATTTCTATTTCGATGTTTTAGCACAAATGATCTATACTTTTGTACTTTATTGATGATAAATATGTACTATCCCCTTATAAAAATGCTATAAATTTATAAAAGTTGTTTGTGTTTTCTAATACTACCTACTTACATAGTAGTATAATGTGTTTGCTAAACATGACTTTGTTTCAAATTCTAATTTGGCATTTTTATTCCCGTTTATCCCCTAAGGCTGGGTTTAGTATGTGAAACGGTGAAAAACAAAAAGCAAATTTATGTAACATGGAGTCGATATTGTTTGTTTTTATCTACTATTAATGTGAATAAGTGAATCTTCTTAAGTACTTATGATGGGAAAATCTTCTTAAAAAATTTATTCATTTTGTATTTACAAAAGGGATGAGAAATAAGTTTTTACCTTTATGTCACTTTCAAATTAAATTTATTGCAAGGATGCCATTTAAGGTGAGTTTACATTATAATATGGACAAGGAGTCATGGTTGTGTTCTTTTTGAACGATCACAAACGATATATAGTACTTTTACTGTTCTGTTTGCGCACTTTTGACACTTTTTTTTTTAACTTAAAATGACTATATCTCAAAAACTAAGCAAGATGGAGCAAAACGGAAAAAAAATTGTTTTTTAAATCGCCATAGTATTGCTGGCCCTCTTCACATATGTGGACACCTATGGGTCCTAAATTTGAATTTAAAAAAGTTAGCATTCCGGAAAATTTAAAAATGCGCATATCTCGCTAAATACTACAGATACGACGAAAAGTCTAAAAGTGTTTTTGTAGCTACTACCTTGTAGTACACGACCGCTTTTAGACATTTTGTCGTGTCGGCAGTATTTAGCGAGATATGTGCATTTTTAAATTTTCCGGAATGATAACTTTTTAGATTCAAAATTAGGACCCATAAAGGTCCATATATGCACAAACTCAGCACAAACTCATTATACCCTGTACCACAGAGTGGTGTAGGGTATAAACAGCTGATCAGAGCGACACGAATTTATTTTGTGATTTTTTTAGACTTTTTATACGAAGGTTAGGTTATATAAGTATACAATTATTATTATAAGTATACAATTAGTAAAATTTTGTGTGAGAAAACGGAAATCTGTAAACAAAAAAAATGTAAAAGTGTATTTTTCTTACTTGTTTTGTGTCTTTTTGTTTTTTTCGTTGTCTTATGTATTAAAATATAAGGATATACTTACAATTAGTAAAATTTTGTGTGAGAAAACGGAGTGAAATCCGTAAACAAAAAAATGTGAAAGTGTATTTTTCTTACTTGTTTTGTTTTTTTTTCAGACTTTTTATACGAAATTTAAAATTAAACGCCAATTATTAATTTTTAATTAATTATACTAAAATCTGCGCTATTTTTTATATTGTTTCGTAGTTTTACTAATGTACTAATTTAAGGCTGGAGTAAAATTTTGGGTGAGAAAACTAAATGAAAACCATAAAAATATGTTAAAGTGTATTTTTCTACCATGTGTAATACATGTGACTCCCCAAAAATTGTTATAATTGAACATTTTCATTAATTTCAATTTAAGGGTGCAATTTTTCTTCAATTACCCACTGTTATTCCTCATTTAGTCAATGAATATTTTCATTCATTTCATGAAAAACTTCATAGGACATTTCAAATAAGTGCTAAGAATATTATCACTATTTCCATGTCAGTTTACATTAAAAGAAGCTTTAATGACACAAGTTTCATTCATCTAATGAAACCTGTCTTTGGTTGGAAACTTTAGTCATTTTCTATCAAGCTTATATCAAGTTTCATTATCTTCACAAGCTTTTTTTTAAGAGTTGTACACAGTGATTCAAGAAGATTTTTAAAATCAGCAAAATTAAGAAATAAACCAGTAAAATTAAAAAAAAAAAAACAAGTGAGAGTGTTACATTCGGCTGTGCCGAATCTTTGATACCCTCCAACATATTAAAAGATATAAAAAAAAAATCAGAGTTTTTTGGGGATACTAATTTGTTATGCTTTTTGAACTTTAGTAATACCATTTACTTATAATTTTTATGATTTTTTTAAATCCACGCCCACAAAAGAGGGCGGGCCAAAAAAAAAACAAAATTTTGTAGCCTCCGAGGTCTAAGTGCAGGACTTTGAACACATTCTGACGTAAAAGAGTTTAATTTGTTTAACAAAAATGCAAAAAAAGCTGTGAAAAATTGCGTTTTTTGAGACGTTTTATTAGTTCTTTAAGGGGGAACTTTTTTGCCCCTGATCCGATTTTACCCATTTCCAAACTCAGCCGGCTTATAACCATAAGACTTATTCGTATTAATTTTGAGGCTTATGACCATAAGACCATAAGAGCCGGCTTATGACCATAAGACTTATTCGTATTAATTTTGAGGAGTCTAGCTCTTTTATTTTGGACTGAATCGTGTTTAATACAGACGGATTCATAGAATGTCTTAGAATCGATCATAGATCAATAACACCGCTCTACAAATCTGAGGTTTGTCGCTGCGTTTTGGATGAAACCAATAAAAGTTGATAGGGTTTGGTGCCCCGATTCCAAAACGGTCACTCAAATTTTTCTATCACGTTACAATTTTGAGAAAATCGCGGTTAAAGTGTCAAAAAATGCCCATTTTGACCATTTTTGAATTCCTATAAAATAAGATCCTGACATGCAAATGACTTGGTATCAAGCTCATTCGAAAGTGTGTAATTTTCTCTTTCAGACAAGATCAAATCTTCTTGGAATTTAATTTTCTAAAGTGGTAAAAAAATCATTAGCCACAAGTGCTTTAAATCTAAAATTTAAGTATGAATTTGTATGGAAATTTGTTAAAAAACACTGTGTAAATAAACTAAATATTGAAAAAATGGAAGGTTTTTTGCTAATGATTTTTTTACCATTTTAGAAAATTAAATTTTTAGAACATCTTATCTTGTCTTTAAGAGAAAATTACAGGCTTTCGAATGAGCTTGATACCAAGTCATTTGCATGTCAGGATTTTATTTTATAAGCTTTTAAAAAGGGTCAAAAATGCCCTTTTTCGGCACTTTAACCACGAATTACTCAAAATCCTGACGTGATAGACAAATTTGGGCTCCGGATTTGGAATCAGCGCAACAGACACTATCTAAATCACCAAACAGAATCCAATACGCATTTTCTTGTTGAGCTGTGTAATATATATACTTTATGGGGTCCCCGACTTATATTTTTATGCGTTACAAACGGAATGACAAAGTGAGTTTACCTCCCATACTGTGGTTGGAGAGTACAAAAAGTTGAGAAAAAAAAAATATTTTTTTCTTGAACTCTTCTTTGTCAGAGCATTAGTTTGGCTTTGGAAAAATTTTCTTAATGTATTCTTAATACCAATAGACATTTTTCCATTTTAACTGAAAAAATTAAAAAGTTGATAAAAAAAACAATTTCGCCAAAATATTATTATTTATTATCTCTCACCAAATAAATTTCGTGTTAAAAAAAAATTTAATATTTGAAGGTGTTTTGTTGATTATAATTTTCCCAAAAAAAATACAAAACAAAAAAACAATCAAAATGACAGTTGCTATTTATTTTCCAATTTTCATGCAATAACTTTTCAAATATCCATAAAAAAAATAATTCTACCACACGAATACTAAAGACGAGGGTAGACTTTCAAGGCTAATTTTTTTGGCGTTGTTTGTTTCAAGTTGTCAGTGGTTTGTGGAATACTTCAACTGACAAACAATTTCCAAAATGCAAAAAAAAAAGTTTAAATAACACAACTGTCAGGAGGTTTAAATTATACTTCAATCAATTGCGAAAAAAATATATAACGCATTTACATGCATTTTGTTGCAGTGCAGGAAAAAATTAGTATACTCAAAATAATGCATTAGTAGATTAGTAGATAGCTAGTAAGCTAACCTTTAGCAAATTTTTAGTTGAGATTAGCATGTTAGCAAAAATATCTTGTAAACTTCATTTAGCGCAGTAGCAATTTTAAACAAAATTTTAATAATTTTTTTTGCTAAATTTAAAATTGAGTTGACCAAATTTTTAAATGCTTTTTTGCTAATATTAGCAAAAAAAGATTGTAATTTTTTTTTTTTTAAGAAAATTTAAAATGGCGCTATTTCGGAAACTAAGCCAGATAGAGCAAAATGGAGGCTTTGGTTCTCGGGCTCCCCATAGTATCGCCAGTCCTCTTACATGTGTGGACCCTAATGGGTCCTAACTTTGGATCAAAAAAAGTTAGCATTCCCGAAAATTTTAAAATGCTCATATCTCGGTAAATATTGACGACACAACAAAAAGTCCAAAATCATTTTTGTAGCCCTCAACACGTAGAACAAGACCGCAAAAAAACCAAAAGCTCTCCGAGTTACATTTTTGAAGTTATCTAGTTTTTTAATACTCAAAACCCCAGTGGTCCCCTAAAATCACGTATATCCAAAACTAAGCAAGGTAGAGCGAAACGGACACAAATTTTGGATCAAAAACTATGACAATTTTTATGGAACCCAACTAGGTCTGTCCAATCGGGGTCTGGACCTATTGGGTCCGAACCCAATGGGGTCCTCAAATGTGTATAAACTAAGTTGAAATAAAAAAAATTTCAGTTAACTAATTTTTAGCAAAACATTTTTGCTAACTTTACCAACAAAATTGTGGGTTCAAAATCAGCAAATTTTCAAAAAAAGCTTGTTTTTTTTGCTAACATTATAGTTTTTTTTTTAGTGTAAAAAGCTTTTGAACATTTGAGCTTAATTTGTATTAAAAATATTTTTGTGTAACAATAAAGCAATCTAAACCCGCTATTAGAAACGATTGCAAAAAAGTTCACTTGATTGCAAATATTCAAACCGAGGTATCGATAAATCAGCAATAAAAAAAAATAACTAGAAAAACCTGTCAAAATTTAGCATTTTTTTTTGTTATAATAATGATTTGTAATTTGAGTACCAAGGACTGTTGTATAAAACCTCCTTTTCATTTCTCATATTAAAATTATTTAAAAAAGGATTTTTATTAACATGCATGTTTTATTAAATTTACTAGTGCTAGTAGTAGTAGTGTTGTTTTTTTAAGTAATCTAATAAATTTTATTATAACCCGATGAAATGGATTTGTTTTTTGTCACTCAAATTACAAAGCCACTTGTGTTTGTTTTTTTTGAGTTCTTGTTATTTCTGCTGCCATGGAAAGAAGGACTATCCTTTGCCAACTGATATTTTTTTTTTTATATATATATTTTTCATCTATATGATATGGTCATCTCGGGTCATGCTTTTTTTCTATAAATTTTAATTTATTTTATTAACAACATAAAGTTCCTGTCCTTACCAACAAGTTCACATGTGTTTTTCTCTCTTTTTTTTTGTTGTTATACAATGGGCCAAGTGTTATTTTTCTGGCTGGACTTCATCTAATATATCCACTTTGTTTTTTTAAATTTACTACTTCACACATTCTTTGTGTTGTTTTTCTATTTGGTTGTTGTAAGGATATATTTATGTTTTTGCTTCGTGTGTCCTTATGGTACATCCTTGTTGTGTTGCCAACATATACAAGCTTTTAAAAGCCAATTACATGCGTTTTGAGTGTGTAAAATTGTTGTAATATGATTTAAAAACCTTTCACTATGTTTTTTTTTTTTTAACCTTGCATTGTTTCCTTTAGTGTTTGTTAGTGTCCCTTAAGGTGCATATTATTTTTTTTAAATGAAGTTCTAGTTACTTTGAATAAGTTGTGGTTGCCATGTAACTTGGATATTTTTGGCACAGCTTGTCAATGGTTTTAAATACAAATTTTCTGATTTTTGCTTAATTTTCCTGTTTTCCTCCTTTTGATTTTCTTGATTTTTATACTCCCCATTTTTATTTTTGAATGAAAACAAAAATATTAAAATTAAGCAGAAACAACATAGACAAAAATATGGGGGAATAAATTTTGAGTAATCACTTGTTTAAATTTAAAAAAAAAATGAGTAATTTTTTCATTGAAGCAATTAAAAATTTACTCAAAACTTAAAAAAAAAAAATTAATAAAAATTTAATCGTTTTTTTTTTTTTTAATTTTATTTAATCTCTTAGTTTTGAGAATTCTCATTTAGTTTACAGTTTTTTGTGTATGTATATAAAAGTTTGAAAACATATTTATACAACTTGTCTATGTCTTTAAGTATAAGTCTTTGGTAAAAGTTTGAAAATAATTTTTTTTTAAACTTTTTAAAAAAATAAATTGATAAATTTTGATTAAATTTTTACTTGACACAATTAAAAAATTTTGAGTGAAGTTTTAATTGTGTCAATTAAAAATTTACTCAATTTTTTTTGCATACGTTTAATAAATTTTTATTAAAAGTTTACTCAATACTATTAAATCGTTTACTGATGCAAAATTAAGTAATTTTTTACTCAATAGTATTAAAAATTTACTCAATTATATTTTGAGGATGTTTATTCTGGCTCGAGGTCATTATTTTCTTTGCTAATTAAAACCATGATATTCTCATAGCATAATTTTCAAGAAAATTATTTTTCTGTTTTAAAATTATTTATGTTGGTCATTTTTGCAAGACTTAATCGACACGTGTTTCGGAATTTGTCAGATTCCATTGTCAAGATTAGTTAGCAAAAACAGAAACGATTTACTACAAAGTAGCAACGAGTCTAATGACAAATCGTTTGCGCACAAACTAAAATATTAGTACATATTCGACTCTATCCACAATGGGAATTAGAAAAACGAAAAAATTGTACTATACTAGTAAGGCCAGAGACTCTATAATATAGAGATAAGACTAATTTATTTCTTCTACTACCTCCTAGGGGGCGCATGTCTTAATAATATCTCAAGAATATTCTTGAGCTAATACTAAAACTTAGTAAGGACCATGTAATTTTCAATATACTCGTAGCAACTATCCAATATCTTACATATAAAATAAAATTTGAAAATTTTGCATGCAAAAGTTAGTTGCAGAGTTTTTAAAATTTAGTATGCTACTAAAGTCTCATTAGCAGGTGCTGCCATTGAGACAAAAGTAGACAACTTTTTTTCCGGTATAGCCATAGAAGCAATGCCCTGAGTAAGGCAACGATTGTCAATAACCAACAAAAATATTTAAAACAATTTTACATATCGCTCATTTGGTGACAGGACATAATCCCCACGGACATTACCCCCATAATAGTTGTGGGGACTATGACCGTTTCCAAAACGGTCATAATCCCAATGGGGATTATGTCCGTTCCTTGTTGGGATTACCACCGATTTTTTTTCGGTCATAAACAATACAGAATTATTTGTTATATCCTGCTTTATAGTGTGTCAAAAATTCGTATTAATATCTATTAAACTCACTGTTCCGTTTGAGAAGAGAACACGCCCCTATAAATTTTTCTATGTACGGGCCTTTTGCAATGCAAACCAAGTTTCAATTGTAAACTTTAAACAGGTTTTCTGTAAAATCAAACATTTTGCGTTATGACACTATACAAGTAAATGAGCGATATGATAGTTCATTGGACTACAACAATATGTTATTTGTTGTTGTGAGTGTAATAATACCATATTATGGTTATTCATCACTATGGCGTGCCAACCATTATGTTCAAATTCTGATTAATTTTTATTAAAAAATAAAAATTGTTTTATTCGACCTTTAAAATATTATATTTTGAGGATGTTTATTCTGGCTCGAGGTCATTATTTTCTTTCTTAATAATTAAAACCATGATATTCTCATAGCATAATTTTCAAGAAAATTATTATTATTAAAACAACTTTTATTTTTTAATAAAAATTAATCAGAATTTGAACATAATGTCGATTCGCTCATTTGAAACGAACGAAAATTGGTGTGCAAGTTGAATTAATACATACTAAAACATATCATAAAACACTTACATAAGAGAAATCGATGGTGGTCGTGTCCGAAAATTTGTGAGTTACCATAGAATGCCCCTACTTTATGGGATTCCAGACCGATATTTTGATGAGTTACAAACGGAATAACAAACTTATAGATACTATTCTGCAACAAGTTTTGGGTCATCGCTTTGAGAATCAACGGCTTCAATGCCATATCAATTCAATGAAAAAGACCATTAATTAGCAAAAATTAGCAAAGGGTTTTTCAAAGTCCGTGCGGATTTCTTTTTTATGGCCCATTAAAGTTTTTAATTTTTATCAACGGCGTTTGGAAAACGGCAAAAAAACTAAAATTTAATATTAAAGAAATGTCAAAAATCCTCTAAAAACGACAAAAAATCTCGTTTTTCCCTCTCCTCTTTGACCCGATAAATGTGATATTGGGCAGCTAAGAAAAATTGGTAACTTTTATTTTTCTCACCTTTTTCCCTAAGCCAGTTTCAGGAATGTCGGTGGGTGCCTTATTAAAACCTCCCTTGTAAGTTGATGATAAAATAAAATTGCTGGTGCATTTTAGGTGGGGAAGGGCAGTTTTTTACGTCAAATATCGGGAGTCTAGGTCTTTTTGGAAGAACTGCAGTGTGCTTTTCACAGACGGATACACTAAAAAAAGTGAACTAAAATCTGGGAAAATTAACTAAATTTTGAGAAAAAGTGGGAATGATTTGGCTCCAAAGATTTTTTTTCTTGGTTTTAGTTCATAATTTTTCCAAAAATAAGGAAAACAAAGTTAAAAAATTTTAACTAGAAAATGGGAAAAATTATATTACACTTTAGTTCATTCACATTTTAGAACTAGACTGGGTCTAGTCCCTGGACCCATGGGTTCGGATCCCATGGGTCCAGCCCCTGTTAACTCGAGACCCCGTTGGGTCCTTTAAGGGTCCCCATAGATTTTGACCCAAAACTTGTGTCCGTTTCGCTCTAACTTGCTTAGTTTTTGAGATACGGTAAAAAGGGGCCTGATAGGGTCTTGAAAACCTTAAAAACTGGATAACTCAAAAACTATTAATCGGAGGGCTTTCGGGTATTTCGCGGAAGTGTTCTACGAGTCAAGAGCTACAAAAATGCCGTTGGACCTTTTCTCGTGTTGGCAGTATTTTCCAAAATATGTGCATATATAAAATCTCGGGAATTTCAAATTTTAGATCTAAAATTAGAGTCTTGAGACCCCGACAGATATGCAGAGCTAGGCTATTCTATATTTTTCTTCGTAGTCTTTCTTTTGAAAATTTCATCCGTTTCGCTCTATCTTGCTGAGTTTTCGAGATATCGCCATTTTGAATTTTTAACTAAATTCTAAGAAGTTATTTACTAAATTCTCAGAAGTCATTAACTTAATTCTAAAGCTGTGTTTATATCATACCACTGAGTATTAAGAGCTGTCAAAAAATAGTGTGTAATATGATTTTGTTGACAGTCCAATAAGACTTTTGATTTTATGAAATATTTCAAAAAATGGCTGAGTGTTATTAGATTTGCATACAAACAGCTGTTTTTAAAAATGTCTTTTGATTTTGTTTATGATTTTTGGCAGTATCCATAAATCCAAAACTCGGTGGGATGATATAAACACACTTTAAGACGTACACTTCCTCAATTCAAAGAAGAGAAATACTACGATGATGTTTTTTTAGTAAATTTTAACTAAACTTGAACTAAATTGTTTTTTAAGAAATATGTCTTAAAAATAAAGATACGATTCTTAGATTTGTGGAAATTTCTTTGGAAGTAAGAATTTTTTTCCTAATATTAAAAAAATCCATTTAAAGAAAACTATGAACTAATTATAAGTAAATGAACTAAAATTTTTTCCTCATAGTTAAGAAAATTTTGCATTTTTAACAAAATTTTAGGAAAATTCATGATAAATTTTCAAAGACATTTTTTCCTTAATTTTAGTTATGTCTTTTTTTCAGTGTAGGTCCTCGATATACAACTTCATATAAACTACCCAAAAGTATTAACATTTTTGAAGAACTTAACGAAGCCGAATTTGGATCAGTCCAATACACCATTGGATAGGCCTTCAAAAAACCTTTCGATCTGTATAAAATGAAGTAATGTTAATTTTAAAGAAATGTCAAAAATCCTCTAAAAACAAAAAAAAAAGTTTTTCTCCTTCTCTTTGACCCGACAAATGGCAAGGGCAGCTAAGAAAAGTTGGTAACTTTTATTTTTCTCCCCTTTTTCCATAAGCAAGTTTGAGGACAAGCGGTGGGTGCCTTCTTAAAAACCTCCCTTGTAAGTTAATGGTATAAAAAAAATTGCGGGTGCGTTTTAGGTGGGGGGGGGCAGTTTTTATGTACCAGCTGATGAACTCAAGAAATACTTACGTCAAATATCGGGGGTCTAGGTCTTTTTGTAAGAACTGCATTGTGCTTTTCACAGACGGACAGACAGGCGGGCAAAATTTCTTAAAATTTATAAAAAATTTATAAAAGCTAAGAAAACTCAAACATTTGAGGGAAAATTATGAAAATTTCAGAAAATATCGGGAAAATTAAAAACACATCAGTATTAATAAAACAAAAAATTAAAAAAATTTCTAAAAATTTTAGGAAAATTTAAAAAAATACGGAAATCTTGAAAATGAAATAATAGCAACCCGACTAAAAAAAATAATACGGTGCCATATAAAAGTTGATCCCAAAAATGGAGGATCCAAAAATATATGATTATATCTTATTAGATCAAAATTAAGATAATAAGATATAATTAGATCCCAAAAATGGAACGGTAAATATTATCTAATTTGATATTATAAAAAAATTAGATTTAATAAGATCTAATAATATATAATTATATCTTATTAGATCCAATATGATCTTTAATATTAAATCAGACGAAATTTACCGTTCCATTTTTGGGATCCAATTATATCTAATTAAATCAAATTTGATCTAATAAGATATAATCATATATTTTTAGATCTATTTATATACAATTATATAAAAAACTATATGATTATATCAAAACTTTTTTACTCGGGAAATATCTGATAAAATGTGAATTTTATTTAAGATTCAAAACATCTAACAATAAGTATAGCATTCGAATTTGTTTCTGGTGAGTTAGCTCATTTCTGTTTTTTTGAACACATGCAATGAAATGCTGAATTTCAACTGTGCTTTTAATTTTAACCCTTAAACTCACTATGAGGTATTTTAATTAATTTTAAAATAGCTTTTAAATTGTATTTAAATTTTGATTACAATCACCCACATGTACCTTCATATAATCCAACCACATACTATGGTTTTTAATTAAAAAACAAAAACACATCGAAAAAATGCAAAGACAAAGATATGTAAAAAAATTATCAGTAACCCACATCTTAAAACACAGACATCCACGTTCATGCATATATGCAAATCTACAGGCTTATAAGTTAAAAACCAAAAAAAAAATCACGGTAATCCTAAATATTGGCTAATTATATTGTCAAATATTTACGAACTAAACGTACAACCCTTTCGCCTTTAACTTGAAACGCCAGAAACAAAAAGATTAAAAAAGAAATCTGTTAAGGAAGGTAAGACTAAAAGGGTTAATTATAATTAGAAATATTGACAAAAACTTTAGCAGAGTATTAAAAATAAAATTTTTGGAAAGTCCTAACAGGGAAGAACAAAACTGAAACAAATTATTGAGCTCTTGAAAAATGTTTACTCAAAAGTCAATTTCAAATGAAAATATTTACAGAGATTTCTTTTTTAAGGAAAAAGGCGGGTTGTTTAAGACTAAATAAGGAGGAACTTGTATATTTGCTTAAATTTGTGTGTAACTAATTTCAAATGTTAATATCTCGGAAACAACTGCACTAGTTTTACGCCTACCGCACACAATAACTTCCTAGAACTTTTCGCTGTCAAGACTACCTAAGTATAAAATTTTAAATATCTTTTATTGTTGATATAAAAATTGACTTTTTAAATTTAATCCTTTCGCAAATTTTATTTAATCCTTTGAATTTGGTATCTCTCTCTCTGTGTCTTAGATTAACAAAATCTTCGTATTTGCTAATCTTGCTTCCGCCCGCCCTCAACCTCAAGTTCATCTACTTACTAAACGAGTTAAATCCATTAAGAAAATTGTGTGTGTGTAGGCGATATCCAGAAAACACAACAAACAAACAAAAAAAGGACATTCGCTATGCCTAGACGAAAGGGTAGATATGTGTGTATGAGTTATAGGCATGAAAGTGTATTGGTATCTTCCTTGGCATTGGCTATGACCAACACGCGATGTTGGTGATCCTCGAAGCACGCCTACTAATATTATCTTAATTGCACGCAAAATTAGTACCGCCAGCTGTGTGTCAACTCGTTAACGACCTTGCACTAAATTACTTTTTTTTCACTTTACTATCCTTTCCATTCCATTCCTTTCCTTACAGACCTACAGCTACGATATCCTTGTAAACAAAAGTTTCTATTGTTATTTAAATTTGAAAATTTTAGAAAAAAACCCTTTTTAGTTCAACTCTTTTTAATTTTTGAAACAAAATTTTTGTTTCTTCTTACACTCTCATACACAACTAATGAGTTTATTCGTCCTTTTGTTGTTAAAAGGATATAGAACGAGTGCAAGAACGTACGAGTGCAGGTAAGAGTTATTTTTACTCCTTTCATTTAACAAATCCACTAGTTTCTATTGTTTGCAATTTTACTACAATTCCATTTAGCCTTTTGTCTTTTGAATTATTTGAACAATAGCTCTGAGGTATTTTTGTCTTGATATTACTTACTTACTAACCGTTCGATATTGTTTTACTTTTTTTCTTCAATATTTGTTGTTTTCTTTTTCTCTGTCAATTGAAAGGTTTAAACTAACTATTTGTTTTAATATGAATTTGTTAAAAATGCTGGTGTAGTTCAATGTCATTTAGGCAATTAAGTTAAACCCAGTTTTAAGTCTAAATATTTTAAAGGATTAAACGTGGAAAATAAACAAAAAAAAAGTGATTGAAAAAATTTACATATCACACCTAAATCAGATATTTTAATATTTGTTGTTGACTGCTTTAACACAAAAGGAGTGAGTTAAAGTAATCCTTTCCTTATAAATCCCTGCAAATCGTGAAAAATATATTTTGAGTTTGTATTGATATTAAGGCATTTTGATTAGAGTTTATTCTTAGAACGGCATCATATTTTATATTTGTAACGGGTTTAAACTGAAATTCTTATATACAGAAATGTTCCCGAAGCTCCTTTAATTTATAAGGTTTTTTAAAGGCAGAGATTATCCTTCTTTTTCTACTACTTCCTGAGATGTTCTTTACGGGCCATCAAAATACTTTACTGAAACTTAGTTTTAGAAATTCTACCCTCTGACCTGAGACGTCTTTCGACCTTTTATTTTACTTAGCCGCCTTCTCACTCTCGCTAGCCTCAAAACGGGTGTTCTAAAGCCATTGTCCGGGGAATACCTGGAGCATACCGAAGGTAGTGAGCTGCTTTAACTGTGTAGCAAAGGAATCATCCTTGACCACTTTCAAGTGGCAATCAAGAAATTTCAACCTTTATTTGTCACAGTGTATCCCCCAGAACTTCTTGTATACACCAAGGAACATTTTTGAACAGATTTCCTTTGAAATAGATTCTGGAATACATTTTACTTTTATGAAAATTTTAAACAAAAATCATCGATTCTGCAATGTTTAGTAGAATCGATTGCATAAAATTATAATGCGTTCTGAAATTCATTATTAGATTTGGGAAATGTTGCTGCGCATTTCCACATACGGATTCAGTAACTCAACTGCGGAGAAAAAAAAATAGTTTTTACTGTTAATAAATCTTTAATTAAATATTTGTTAAATTAACAAATATGTTGGTTGTATTGACAAAGATAAGGTTAGGCTTTACTGGTTAGCCAAAGACTATATAGACCAGTTTAGGTCCTTAGAGTTAGTTTATAATGACAACGCTTTCTTGGCAAATGTCAAAAGTCTCTTTACTTGAAATTCAGAGTTTTTTCCAGATATCGAAACATTATGTCCTTCTTAACACTCCACTCTTATGCGTGCAATTGGAGAACAATGAAAATTAATGTTTTTAAACTATTACAGTTCATTCTACAATTTTAATTACTACCGTTCCCTGCTCTTTTGGCATGTGTCGCCGACGCCGCAGCGAAAATGGTTGAAAATGTTTTAGTGCTTAGAATGACGTCATTCATTCCATCAAAGCTCATTTCAGCTAAATAAAGAAATAAATGTTGGCTTAACCAGACTTTCAGGGATGCAGTCAAATCCTGAGAGGAAGCGTTTAGAAATTGGCGAACAACAACAAAACTGATCTGCGTGATTTCAGTGTATAAAAGAAATTAATCGTAAAAAGCATATTACGAACACCGTCTTCATGCTAAAGTTCTTTCAACACACAGAGAAAACAGTTTAGTTGTGCCAGAAGAATTTAGAGTCAACTGCATGGCTTTGTAACAACAACCGAAATTTTCGGTTGCGATAACCAAAATTTGTTTATAACAACTTAAATTCTGTTGGATCAAATAAATTTCGGTAATCGCAACCGAAAATTTCGTTTGTTGAAATTAAACCATACAGTTGGCTCTAAATTTGGGTGGCACAATTAAACTATTTCTCTGTGCACCTCGGGTCAGTAAGAGCTTTTGGTCGTTTGCTTAAAGAGTCAAGAAAATTCCTAGTTCTTCTTCAGTATTCACTGAACCGGTTTATAAAGCTAACCAGATTTTTGGTATCTTTGCAAGAAATGTTTTTTTGTCGGAAAGCAATAAACCGCAGCCCAAACTTGAGAAGGTATATTAACGTAATAAATGTTGGTTTCACCAGACTTGTGGGGGTGCAGTCAAATCCAAGAAGAAAGCGTTTTAAAATTGGCATAACAACAAGAAAGCTTTTACTGATCTGCAACGCAAACAGGCGAGATCTAAGTGTGTAAGAGAACTTACAATAAAGGTCTTTCACAGGGCACCCACCGATTGTCCTGAAACTTGAATATGGGATTGAGGGGAAAAAACTAAGAGATGCCTGTTATTTTTTAGCTGCCCAATCTGAAATTTAAAAAAGGGTTGCCACCTTATGAAAAAATAAGAGATTTCGGGAAAATCCATACAAAAGGCGAACTAGCAGGAATTTCACCAAACGAAAAAATTCGGATCTGCTTAATTTTGATAGAGATTATTATATATGATTTTGGCGGTCTTACATATATACAACGAAGCCAAATTTGGACACGACCGATACACCATTGGATAGGCCTTCAAAAAACCTTTGGACCTGTATAAAATGTTCCTATAGAGTAAATCCATCTATAACCATCCAATAAAATGAGCATTTTGGACATGACCCCTTTCAAACTTGATGAAACTTGGTAAAAATGTTGTATTCAAGTAGGAAAAGAAAAACTCCAATTTTTGGGCCGCTGGACCAAATAGTTCCGGAGATACCAGGGTTTGAAAAATGAAAAAATCATAAATATCTTACTGAAGTGGTGATACGTTTTTTACCATATCTTTGTCAATCTTAATGATACGAATCTCAGCGATATCTCATTTTAAAGGTAATGTGGTCCACATTAAAATAAAATTTAGCAAGATTTTTTTTGTTGATGCTTAAATGTCATATTTAGGAAATCCGTGGTTTAAGATGAAATATCTCAAAAAAGGGTATTTTTAAATCTTTTAAAAAAATATATGTTAATCCTTTATCCCTTCTTTATACTTATGTTCAAACCGTAGAGTGGTGTCTCAACTGGTTCTCGAGTTATGCAAAAAATTGTTACGCCGCATTAGAAAAAATTTGTTATTTTCATGGTCGAATTTTCAAAATTTTTTAAAGTTGACGAGTTAGTGATGCTGTTCTTCGATTCTAATAGGTTTTGGGATGTAGATTACGAATATGATCTTAAAGTTGCGAAATTAGCACTTGCTCTAGAATTATTTGCAAAAAAATCGCATTTCTTAAAGTTGATTCATTTGTCATGCCACACTTCGTTTCTGATAGATTTTGGGCTAAAGATAACGAATATGATTTCAAAATTTCAAAATATGCAATTGTTATGGATTTTTTTTGCGAAAAAATCTTTTTTTTTTTAATTTAATTGCTACGTGATGCTGTACTTCGTTTCTAATAGATTTTGGGACGAAGATCACGAATATGATGCAGAAATTTCAAAATGAGCTCTGGTTCTTGAGTTTTTTGCAAAAAAATTGCAAACTTTTTTTTTTGCAAATATTTTAAAAAACAGAGCTAATATTGCAATTTTAATATCAAATTCGTCTTCTGCATCAAAAAATCTATTGGAATCGAAGTGCAGCATCACAAACTCGTCAACTTAAAAAATGTTTGTAAATTTAACCCTGAAAATAACAACTTTTTTCTAATGTGGCGTTACATTTTTTTGCATAACTGAAGAACCAGTTGAGACACCACTCTACGGTTTGAACATAAGTATAAAGAAGGGATAAAGGACTAACATATATTTTTTTAAAAGATTTAAAAATACCCTTTTTTGAGATATTTCATCTTGAACCACGGATTTCCTAAATATGACATTTAAGCATCAACAAAAAAATTTTGCTAAATTTTATTTTAATGTGGACCCCATTACCTTTAAAATGAGATATCACTGAAATTCGTATCATTAGGATTGACAGAGTTATGGTTAAAAACGTATGACCACTTCAGTAAAATATTTATGATTTTTTCATTTTTCAAACCGTAGTATCTCCGAAACTATTTGGTCCAGCGTCCCAAAAATTGGAATTTTTCTTTTCCTACTTGTATACAATATTTCCACCAATTTTTATCCAGTTCTGAAAGGGTGATGCAGATCGGTCAGATGGTTATATATATTTTTACCCTATAGTTTCTTTTGAAAAAATGTGAAAAACCTCAAAAAATAAAAAAAAAATCCCGTTTTCTCCCTCCGCTTTGGCCCGCTAAATGTGAAAAAACAGATAACTTTTATTTTGCTCTCCTGTTTCTTATATGCAAGTTTCAGGATAATCGGAGGGTGCCCTGTGAAAGACCTTACTTCTTAGTAGTGAAAGGCTTCTTTACCAACATTGTTTTCATGATAAGGTTCTTTTAATATCTCGGGAAAGTAAAAACTTTTGGTGGTTTGTTAAAAGAGTCAAGGAAAGTCCAAGTTCTTCAATACCGTGTTCACTAAACCGGTTGATAAGGCTAACATATAAGCTGGTCTCTTTCCAAGATATTATTTTTTGTCGGAAAGCAATCAAACACAGCCCGAACTCGAGAAGTTACCCCATAATTTTCAGAGCTCTAGCAGTTAAAATGGTTCTTGACGCAAATAAGTCACCTGGATAAACCAGCAGGTGCATAAACCAGGAGGCTAATCACGTAAAACGAAAACAAAGACGATGCATAAACGACATCAAAATACGTATCGTTTTGAAGGGAAATTTGAAAGTTTTTCTTTATAATAATTTTAAAGATCACAGTCCACTGCTCTAAGATGTAAGCACGTCCACTGGCTAACCATTTTATCTCATCTTACCGTACTGGAGCCTTTCCCTCATGTTGCAACACAACGAAATTCTTCCACTCAGATCTGTCTTCTGCCAGCATCTTTATTTCGCGCAAATTTTTATTTGTTGATTTTATTTCTGTTTCTAGCATTCTTCTCCAAGTATGAGCTGGTCTACACTGCCTTCTACTGCTTTGGGGGTTCAGTCAATTGCCATTTGGGCTATATCATCTTGAGGTATTTTCAATATATACCCCAACCAGTTCCACTTCCTCTTAGCTATTTCGACATTTACTGGCACTTGATTTGTCCTTCTTTGAAGCTGTTTGAGATAGTTGTTGGCCAATAAATGCGAAGTATTCTTCTTAAGGACTTGTTAACAAAAACCTGAAGACAGTTGACCTGGTCATTGAACGTGTTCCAAGAATCACATCCATAAAGATGGGTAGACATCATATTCGAAGAAAATAGTCTTAATTTGGTTTTTAATGAAATTCTGGATGGTATACAAAGTGATACCTGAAGTGATATGTATCGGGCCTCTTTTCACATTAATTCGAATTCTTATACATTTCTGTTCAATAGCATGACGATTTAAATTCACACATATGGAGGAACATAGAGGACTGATCCCTCTAAGTTCCTCCATAGTCTGAAAAATGTAAGAGCCAAAACAATTAAATCGCGAAATAGTTCATGGCACTAACAAAAATAGTGGAATAAGCTTTTCGCTGTCTCTTCCTTCTCTTAACATCTGTACAAGTAATTTTAATTAATTTCAACACTTTCAAATAACCTGTCAAGCCAGTTTGGCCTATAATTTAACCTGAATACTTCCTTATATCAGCTTTCTCCATATGCAAAAGCGTTGTTTTTAACACTTTTTCCACCACGGGTCCACAGAGCCCTCGTTTGGATACAGTCATGTCTGCGTTCCAATTTCTAGTCTTCTTGGCGTTTAAAATTCTTCAAGATTTTCTGATCTGGAGGCGAACTGACTTTTAAACGACCCACGTATAGGAAATATCAGAAATGTCTATAATTTTTAGAAATTCAATTTTTCTTCTGCATTTTTTCAACTTGAACCCTTATAACAAATATAATTAGAGCCCGTGCTCGATCTGTACTTACAGAAAAAATCAAATAAAACTACTGACAAAATATGTCGCCATTAGGCACGTCTCCGAAACAGAAAATGCAAATTCCTTCATTTGTGTCTGCAATTCCAGATCATGTTGGTAACCCTTGCGAAATAATGTAAGAGACAAAAAAAGTTGAAAGAAAGTATGAGGTGAGGTTGAGATTGCTAGAAATAGAATTGTAGTTTTGGAAACTGTCAAAATTTATTTTGTAGAAACTATAAATATTCACATATATAAAAAACAGTTTTCATTAACAAGACAAACCGATATTTAAAATCCTACTGAAGATGACACTAACTGGGGTGTTTGAAACCGGTATAGGAAATACCAGAAATGTCTATAATTTTTAGAAATTCAATTTTTCTTCTGCATTTTTTCAACTTGAACCCTTATAACCCACATTATGGTTTTCGAAGAAGTTATTCTACTGGAGGAGCTACTTTCAAAACGTTGAAGTCTTTCGACACATCACTTTGGTGTTTACTTTCACTTCAAACGTGGCTAAAAGAAACAGCTGAGCCCCACGTTGGGCGCCAAATACTCTGTTCCGACTCTTCGCGAATGCCTACTCCTTTAATGCGAATCTAACTATTTTTAACCCTCCACGCAGCATGGTAGACAGTTAAAGATTAGGTTGAAGGAAATACCAAAGTCTATACCATTGCCAATCTTCATTTCAAACTTCAGTGTCGTATAAGTTGGTTTCGTCATTGTAACATAACTGTTCACTCATATAATAAGTGGGGTGGTCATAACCGCAAACAGGTCTTTCGGTTGCCACACTCTGAATAAGGCTAACCTTATTTAAGGTTCACAATTGTAAAAAACTCATTGAAGTATATTCATTAAGGGGCCTTCAAAATTTTTAAAAAATTTCACATCCTTTGTCATTTCATCACAACTTACAGAAATCTTTAAAATTCAAGTTAATTTAACACATGTACTTTATTTGATGCTAACACATAAAAAAAAACTACTGAAGTAAACACAAGTAGGTGTGAACAGAATACAATTGAATAAAGCTTCAAAACAAAATCCAATAATTGAAAATCGGATTTAAATGAATCACATGACACTAGAGTACATATTTGCCCACAATAAAAACTCTACATATGGTCAACAGAGGCCGAGCGATCAAAAACAAAAAAAAAAGGAAAAACTATATAAATACCAATATACTACAGATGGAGTGGTAGGGGAAACGACAATAGTAACCATGTTTAAACATGATGCAAGACTTAGTTACAAAAATTGCATTAGAGACACAAACAAAAACATTCTATAAAACAACAACATGAAGAAACAAAAAAAACGAACAGTTAACAATACCAACTAGCTTAATAAAAAATAATATTTTAGATACAGTGTAGTGCAAGACTACAGTGGGTTTAAGGGAACTTTTGTAAGTGGACCGTCAAAGATTACAGAATTTAAACCACTTCCCAAGAACATGTCCAACGCGGATGGAAACCAGTACTATATTGAAAGAAAAAAAAAAAACAGTTTTAAGTGACCCGCACTCTCATGCTAACATGCGTTATATGGAAACCAATTTAAGAAGTAAGAGCTAAAACAATTAAATCAAGTGCGAGATAGTGCAGAGCACTGACAAATATAAAGAAACTAATCTTTCTTCGTCCCCACACCATCTGCACAATTCATATCTGATCAATTTTAACTCTTTCAAATAAACTTTTAAGCCAGTATAGCCTGTAATTGAACATTCATACTTCCCGAGATCTAATTTTTCCATATTACGAAGTGTCTTATGGCCACTTTTTCACACAGTGTTGCTTACTTTCCCATTTTGATTCTTCCTGGCGTTCAAATTTTCTTTTTATTTCCATATAAATCACATCAAGTTCCGAATGCGCGTAAGTCATAATTGCATTTAATGGCTCGTCCGCTTTCTTGCCAGGTTACTTCCAAAGATAGCAGTGTACTTCTCAGTGGAATTTGCGTTCAACAATGTTAAGATATCATCAATCCTTTATGTCTTACAAAACACAGGCAGGGCAAGTTACCTCGAAATAAGGTGATGTTGAAACGTAGAAAGTTCGATTCTGTGGAATCATGTAATAATTAAGATCCCAGAGTTACTCAATACTCTCTGGTCGCAGTGCATAGGGCCTCTTTAAACTTATCTACTCGAAGGAATGGGTATCAAGGATATTGTCTACGATGCATCGCGATGATGACATTGTGATCATAGTTAAAGGCAAGTTTTTACAAACGATAAGCTAACTCAAGGATTCAGCATGGTGCCCTCGTGTGTTAGAGAGCAGTGATTAAGAAATCATATCTCTCAGGCCACAAAGATTGGCGTGTGTGGGATAACAAGTGCTTTTAGATCGGAACCCCTGGCGGCCTGGAAGTAATACTATCCATTCAGTCAGTGGATATCTACACAGCAGCAAAATCGTTTCTTAGCTTGAGAGAGAGCAAATGCTCAAGCAACGCTCTTAGGGACACGAGTTACGTAAAACCAAATATACAGACTGTATGGTTGTGTATACACAATCATACACTCTGTCATTTGTTTGTATGACAAAGCAACTTGATAGTTTTGTTATAGTGGATAGTCACAATATCAGTACTGTGGGATGCTTAACATACATATATAATAATGTAGACATAAGTTTATGCTGAATTGCAGATTAGCTGCAATTCCTACCTTTTAAGTTATTTTTAAGAATTTAAAATTAAGAATTTAAATAAAGTTTCAGTATTTAGAAACCACCAAAACAACCAAGTTATTTAGTTTACATAAGTCACGCGACGGTTAGGTTATGAACTGAAACAGAAAACCGACTATATTTCACCGCAGACGAACTTTGACAAAATCTTTTAAGTTCAAGTACCAACTATGGAAGATTGGGCGAATAACTCTGTTATAACAGCCCAGTTGGAAAATGTGTCAATGAAGAAATTTCCACAGTGATTCCTTGAGGAAATGTCTTCAGGTTCTGACAAATCATAGGCAATCCTTGATGACACGTCCTAACATTGTCAGCACTGAATGTTTGCTTTAAAAGTGTGGACAATTCCTCTAAGACGTCTAAAAGGAAATGTCTTCAGAATAGCAGTATATTAAATTAGAATTTTAAATCTGGGCAACTCTTTAATTTCCATGAAAAAGATGGCAATATTATCGACTTAATTAAAATAAAATCAAAATCTAACAAGTAGAATAAAAGTAATAAATAGACAAACAATTTTAAAAACAAAGTTTGGAACAAGTGGTTAGGTGTGGGACTAATAAACTGGAGGTTCCAGGTTCAAATCCAGTTGGGACTAAAAAAAGCGAAAAGTTTTTTCTAAATATGAGAAAGATAATTTATAAAGAAAAATGGATAAAAGTAAAAACTAAGGGAAATACGAAATTTTTTGTATTTTCGCATGACCTATGTCAGACATTTCCCCAAAGAAGTCTTAGGTGACATGTCCCCAGAAGGTCAGCCCTGACCACTGCTGACTTTGAGTGAGGACATTTTGAAAATTTGTATGAAACTGCCCTCAACCCAGTACATAGAGATGTCTTGTGGATGTCAGGTGTGACTCTGACATGTCATCGCTCCGTCACTGGGGATGGCTCGAGGACGTTACCAACTGGGAGAGAATGCGAGCTCAATTTTTACGGATGGATCCAATATTGAGATGAGTACGAGTTCGGGAGTACATTCTTAATGTCTCGAAATCAGGGCTGAATTGAGATTTTCGAAAAAGTGTACACTCAAAATAATTCTACAGTAAAAGGTTTAGTAAGTAAAATTGTACCAAAATCTACTAATTGGTTACTAATTTTAGTATCTTCAAAGTACTAACATTAGTTATTTTTACTGGTTTTGACTAATATTAGTTAAAAATTTTAGTATTGGTTACCAATTTCTGCACTAGGTCCTTTTAGACTAAAATTAGTTAAATTTTTAGTATTGAATACCCACGTTTTTTTTTTGGGTGTAGTGTTTTCCAGACTGAGGTACTTGCTATAAGTAAAGCCGCGCAGATGATTATAACAAGAGAACTACGTCATTGCGAAATTAACATTTTCGTGGACAGAATCTTGAAATAAAACACTTTTTATACAATCCCTTCACACAAAAAAAAAATTAAAAAAATTGTGCCAGTTTTTGGTTTAATTACAAAAGTTTTTGCTCTAAAAAACTTAGGTTAATTATCCAAAACCACTTTATAAGTTGTATTATCCCCAAAACGTACACAATTTTTTATACATATTTTTTTGTGTATTCGTCGAATCAGTCAGCAATGTTTCTGGACATAGTGGTGTCGCTGGGATCGAATTGACTGATGAACAAGTTAGAAATTTCTCTGAGTCGATGGGGGAACAAGTTGAACCTCACAACTCGGTTTTTATAGTGGAGTTGATGAACGAAATTTATAGGATATCAGAGAATAGAATGAAAAAAAAGTGGATATCACAGACTACGTGTAGGATATCGCGAAACCTGTGACCACTGCCAAATCCTAAGAGGACAGAAAGTCTTCTTACTTTTGGCAAACGGATGGCAAACGGACGGTATTAATTGGAGTACTGACAGGATATTGTATAATCGGCAAAATGGTCGTGTCTACAATAGTCCCTGTCAGAGATTCCCAATAGACACGGACATTTTGCCGTTGTAAGAAATTGGAGGAGGAGTCAGTTAAGCACTTTTTATGTAAATGTCCGAGTCTGATGAAGAGCCGCCTTAAGCATTTGCAGCAAAGATTTTTCGATGACCCGAAATGCCTAAATGCTGTCTCATTGATCACAATGGGCTTCATGGCCTCCGAGTGAATTCGCCCTTGTAAGAATCGAAATTTTCCAAAATAGTATTTTGAAATATTTTTAGTTCGCTAGATGAACCTACATTCCAAAATTTAGGTTTCTAGGACAATTATATCAGTACTATAAAAAGAACCGTAGTGCACCGTCTTTATTCCCTGAGAATCGGAATTTCCAAAAACCCAGAATTGGTGGCTGTATAATTTGGAAGGTGAACCTACCCAGCAAAATCTTGGTAATGAGTTGTGAAAAGTAATCATTACATCATGCATTATTTATAACACCGTCCGACAAAAATAAAAAAAAATCGTTAAAACTAAATGTAGTAAAACTGCATTTAGAGTTTTTCATTTCGTAATATATTTTGAGTAGGTTTATTCTAGCTCGAGGTCATTATTTGCTTTATTAATAAAAACTATGATATTCTCATAGAATAATTTTCAATAAAATTATTTTTCTGTTTTAAATTTATTTTTATTGCTCATTTTTTGCAAGACTTACTCCTTAATAAATACGTGTTTATTTTTATATTTTTTTTTTTAATATTTGTACTAGTGATAGCAAATGAAAGAGGAGGATCTTCCAAAAATTTTCCTATTTTATTATTTTTACATATCAGGAAAAAAACAGGCAACTTACGTCTATTAAAAAATGTGTCCTTCAATATCATTCAAAATTTTCAACAAAATATTTTGAAAAAGTTTTCGAGTGACTTTATTCACCATTTTATCCTGATAGGGGGAAATAAAAAAAAAATGCAAAAATTAAGGGAGATCCTTCTCTTTCATTGGCCATCACCAATGCCATTCTAGGACAAGTATAAATATTTCAAAAATATTTTACCAAATGTATCCTTTAAAAATTTAAAGCCGTTTTAAATGGAAACAGGATAACGAAATGGAAAACTGTAAATGCAGTTTTAATCCTTTTGATCTCTACTTTCAGACGTATGTTATCCGGTTCATGTTTAATATTGGCTGTCGGACGGTGTTATCAGCCGAATGGACGTTTGTATGGTAATCTTTCACAGGGACTATTATAGGAGTTGTAAGGAATTGGAGGAGGAGAAGTCAGTTAAGTACTTGTTATGTGAATAACAAGTTCTTAACTTCAATGACCCGGACTGCCTAATTGGTGTCTCTTTTGTATATATTTTAAGTTTCAGGGTACTTCCCTTGTAAGAATCGGAATTTTCGAAAAGACTTTATTTTGAAATATTTTTAGTTCATTAGATGATCATACATTCAAAAATTTTGGTTTCTAGGACCATTATATCAGGACTACATAAAGTACCGTAGTGAACCTTTTTTTTTATTCCCTGAGAATCGGAACAATCAAAACCCAGAATTGGTGGCTGTATAATTTGGAAGGTGAACCTACATTAGAAATTTCCAGTCTGAAGCTTCAGCGGTTTTTGGCTGGGAGAATATTAGTGATTAGTCAATCAACACTCAGCCACGTTACTACTTTCTTTATACATATAAAGATAGCATTTAAACCACTGTAAATTCAAGAACGAACAAATAAAAACAAACAGTCAAAAACAATTGCAGAAGCAGCAAAAATGCCAATGATAAAATACCAACATCCGGCAACTACTCAAAATTAACAATGAAACCGAATGAATGCGGCTCTTGGAAAAAAAATCTGCCAAAAATAAAACTACAAATGTCTAACAACACAAACAAACGTGACTGACCCCACAAAAGCTAAAATACAACACTATTTCAATTCAATTTTGTTAAAACACACAAACACACACGCATTGACGGCCGGACAGACACTTGCATATAATCTAGTTACAAATACAAATTTCTAAAATTCCATAACCCCCAAACTTGCAGTTAAAACAATGAACTGGGAGCAGAAAAATTAAAAAAAAAAAATCTTAACCAACAAAAGCATTTTTATGAAACACGATTTGAAAATTCAAAATTGTTAAAAAAAATAAAATACAACAAAAGAAAATTGCAATAAAAATCTAGTGAACAACAAACGACAGCAATATGTAGCAGCAACAAAAACAACAGCAGCAGCAATACAAAAAATAAATTGTCATGTATGGATGTTGTTTGCAAGGATGTGCACAACAATATTGCAACAATAAAAAAATGGTTGCCATCAACCAACAACTAGAAAAAAATATAGCAACGTTTTACGCTTTTCGCCTCTCCAGCCTGTGGCATGCTACATTTTTTTTCCATAAGCTGCATTAACAAAAACAAAATTTATAAAAAATTGAGGAAAAATCTGCAACCAGTAAAAGCATAAAAAATAAAAAAAAAAAAACTATTTAACAATAAAAAAATTCAAAATTGCTATTTGCACTCAATAACAACAACTACCCCACCCAACACCACCGGCTCCATGGTAGTTGTTGTTTCTTCATTCATTTGAAATGTCCACCCTGTACAACTCATCATCATCACCATCATGACCATCAATGGATATGAATGGCAGCCATATAACTAGCAGTAACACAACTTGTCCAGCGTTACAACCAGAACCATTCTGGCCACAAGCGCTGACCCAACTATATTGGATACCCACAAAAAATGCTTGAACAACCAACATTCAACAAAATATATACAATCACAGCTACTCTGGGATTTTCACATACATACATCCATTTCGATACATATTGCACTTGTGCAAAAAAAAAATTTGCACAAAGTGCAGGCAATAAAAAATAATAAAATTTCACCAAAAAATATTCTAAAGAGGGGATTTTGTTTTTTGTTTTAAATTCAGTTAAAACTACAAAAAAAAACAGAATTGCTTACTTGTTTTATAGACAAACTACATACAACTGCAGTAGTAGTAGTTAAATTTGTTGGTTGGGGTTTATAGCTCTCGTTCAATAATCTGGGAGGTATATTAAATCGTTTAATCAATTTGTTACATTTAGCTTAAGACCTAAGATTTTTAAAACATATTGAAGTCTTTATTCTAGACCGCGAAACGAAAATCGGTCGCTAGGGCTTAGTGAATCTCCGAGGACAAGAAGGTGACAGGTGACAGAAAAGTTTCCAACACTCAAAGAAAAAAACTGTAATGCTAGCAAAAAAAGCTTGTAAACCTACAAGAAAATTTGCTGATTTTGAACCCACAATTTTTTTGGTAAAGTTAGAAAAAATTTTTGGCATTAGGCAAAATCGCCAAAAAAATTTTATGAAAAATCGCCCAAGTGCAAAATCGCCCACAAAATATGAAAAATTACCCAAAAAGAAAAAATACGAAACTTCGCCCAAAATTAACGAAAAAACCCAAAAAAGAAATGAAAAATGGCCCAAAAAAAAAAAAAAAATTCTAACACATTTTTTTCAAAACACATACTACACAGAAAAGCTTTCTTTTGCGGAGAGGGTGGGTCTAAAGCATGGAGTTTGTAATCCCTAAGCCCGGTCGGCTACGCAGAAGAACTTTAAGACAAAACTTTTTAGATAAGACCATAGGTTACGTGGTTATTATATATTTTTATAGATCGTTGTTGCGAGAATACAGCCCGTAAAAAGCATAAGTAATTGATGTAAAAGATTTTAAGTGTGAAACTTAAATTTTAACGAAATAAAAAAAAAATGGAATCAGCTCCGATTAAAGCGCCGCAGGGTAAAAATTTTACCAACAAATTTTAACATCGCGCGATTTTTTGGCCTGCGGAGCTTTCATCGGAGTTGCATGCTGGTTTTAAATTCATTACTATTGATTTTCTACTGCGATGTGATTGATTCTGCATGTACAACTCATTTTTAATAAATTCAACCTAACCGAGAACTGGTAACAATGACCGTCGTCTCGTTGTAGCGAAAAAACCAAGGGCTCTGGAGGGAATCAAACCCACGACTTCTGCATGTAAGAGCAGGGGTTTTGGGTTCGATTCTTAACAGAGCCTTTGTATGTTAGCAACAACGGAACGGTTTTGCTTCAGATTATTCTTGGTTAGTTAAATATATAATTTATAAAAAAACACGATATGCGTTTGCTGTTTCTAAAAATAACAATATACTGATTTATTGTGACATACATATTTCAGTTTTGACATTTTAAGATTTTGACAAAAAATAAAACCAAAATAAAATTGGTCAATTTTTCATATATAATTTTTGGGTAATTTTTCGTAATGAAAAATCACCCAATTTTTAATTTTGAAATTTTGCCCAAAAACTATGAAAATTTGCCCAAAAATGTTGGGTAACTTTTCATATGAAATATTACCCAAATTTGTATGAAACATTTTTGGGCAAATTTTCGTTTTCTTTTTTGGGCCATTTTTCTTTTGGGCGATTTTGCCTACAGCCAAAATTTTTTGCCAAAAATTAGTTAACTGAAAATTTTTTTATTTAAACTTAGTTCATACACATTTGAGGACCCCATTGAGTTTGGACCCGATATGTCCAGACCCCGATGGGTCTAGACCTAGTTGGGTTTTTAAAAATCGTCATGGTTTTTGATCCAAAATTTGTGTCCGTCTCGCTCTACCTTGCTTAGTTTTTGAGATACGTGATTTTAGGGGACTACTGGGTTTTTGAGAATTAAAAAACTCGATAACTTCAAAAATATTACTCGGAGAGCCTTTGGACTTTTTGTTGTGTCGGCAATATTTACCGAGATATGATAATTTTAAAATTTTCTTGAATGCTAAATTTTTTGGATCCAAAGTTAGGAACCATTAGGGTTCAGACATGAGAAGAGGACCGGCGATAATATGAACCTGAGAACCCAAAATGGCCTCCATTTTGCTCCATCTGGCTTTTCCGAGATAGCGCCATTTTAAGTTTTCTTAAAAATTAAAAACTACAACTTTTGCTAATATTAGCAAAAAAGGTTGTAAAAATTTGGTCAACTCAAATTTAAATTTGGAAAAAAAAATGGTTCAAATTTTGTTTAAAATTGCTAATGCGCTAAATGAAGTTTACAAGATATTTTTGCTGACATGCTAATCTCAACTAAAAATTTGCTAAAGATTAGCTTAGGTTAGGTTGGATGGGCGTCTGCCAATTTGGCGAATTCACTCGGAGGCCATAAAGCCCATTGAGATTCCCCTAAAGTTGTCTCCCTACCCCCCTGATATACAAAATTCTACCTCTCAAACCACCCCGATTCCCTAAGGTATTCTGCTAGAGACGTCAATGGGACACTGTTTAGGCAATCTAAGTCATCAAAAAATCGTTGCCTCAAATACTTAAGATGACGTTTCATCAGACCCGGACATTCACACAACAAGTGCCTCACTGACTCCTCCTCCTCCACCTCTCCACAACTTCTGCAAAAGTCCCTGTGAGAAATTCCCATACGAACGGCCATTTGGCCGATTATACAGTGTCCTGTCAGTACTCCTACTAATAGGCTAACCGCCCGTTTGCCAAAGGTAAGAAGACTTTCTGTCCTCTTAGGATTTGGCAGTGGCCACATGGTCCGCGATATCCTGCACGTGGTCAGCGATATCCACCTATCCCTCATCATATTCTCCGATATCCTATAAATTTCGTTTATCAACTCCACTATAGGAACCGAGATATCAGGTTCGACACGTTCCCCCACCGACTCGGAGCGACCTCTTGCACACTCATCAGCTAATTCGTAACCATCGCACAGTGCCACATTTGGCCAATCTAGGACGACAAAAATCCAATTTTATTTATATTGACTGGAAATTGGGTATAAATGTTCTATTTGACTTCAAAAACAACATTATGAAAAATATGGGAGGCCAGTTAACGGCCACGCCCACTTTTTAAAAAATTTTAAATTTTGGTTGTAATTTCTTTAAACTTAGTATATATACTCTGATGGAATGTAGAAATAATATCACAAAAAAAGGGGGCGGTCAGACAGCTGCCACGCCCACTTTTTAAAAATATGTTTAAAAAATATGTAAAAACAAGGTTTATATATCGCCCCACTGTAGTCGGCGTCGCAGACGGTCGCAAAAGTTAGCCGTTGAAATAAGTTCTATGGATATTGGTCAATATGTCTGAAAAAGTCGGGCGACCAATAGCGACCAAACACAAAAGTTCTATTCCATCAAAAAAAATAAATATATAATTTTCTTTTCAAAAATTTTTATTATGTTAAAAATTTAATAAAAAATAGAAAAAATTGTTTAAAAAAAGAAGAAAGGACATGACTTAAAGCCTTTAAATATCCTTTAAAATTACCAAAAAAGAGTGTATAAATATCTTTTTTTGTTAAAAAGTTACAACATTTTAAAATCGACTTAATTAATGCGAAATAATGAACACTACTTTCAGGATTTTACAAGATTCAACTTTATGCACCCACATCTTAATAACGAATAGAATTATAGTTTTTATATGAGTATTTCCGTGTTATTAGGAAAGTTTTATAATACATACAAACAAATCATAAAAATCGGGGAACCTTTTTTTTTTGATTTTTGTCGTGCTGGATTGGCCAAATGTGGCACTGTGCATCGACCCCACTATGTCCAGGGACCCAGATTAGCTTGACAGTGTGCTGACTGATTCGATGAAGCCCAGGAAAATTTTTTAGAACCGATTCTGACAACACTTGTTCTAGAACAGGTTCTTCGGTTATTATACACCATTACAATTAATTATTCAGAACAAGTTAAGTATAAGTTAGTGGGAATCTTGTTCTCTGCAATCAAAGTTTCATAACATTTTGGTTCTCAGGAATTGAAAAAAAAAAATTATGTGTCAAAAAAATTAAAAAAATAAATATCAATTTTTTGTTAACCAAGAAGAAAACACGAAATTCTATCAAATTATCAGAATATAATCGTGAAAATTTTTGATACAAAGGTAAGTAAATTAAATTTTGATTGTCTGGGTCGGGTCAAATACTAATAATATTATGTTTTTTAGTTTTGTTTGCAGAAAATCCATGTTCTGGTATATCATTGTTGAAAATCCCAAAATGCAATTTAGGAGGGGACAAAGGATTTAGTTGTGGATGTGGATGTGAATATTCCATGTCATATAAGATTATTTTTATCTTTACTTAATAAATTAATGCAATTTAAAATATTTTTTTTATTCTCATATCTGTTCCAAATTTCACTTCTAGAACCGATTCCGAGGAACAAAAATATGTTCTAATTTTGCTTACAAACACCTGTTGCTTTTGGGACAATCGCTTTGTAAAAAGAATCGGTGTTGCACAAGAATTAGAACAGGTTCTAGGGAAGTATAAGTTGTTCCACAATCGGTTCTTTGCAACCGAAAATTTTGCTGGGAGGGATTGTATACAATTACTAACAATTCTCGATTTTACAGTGTGTGACCCTAAGGCCTTCAGAGCTGCAAGACTGTCCACAAAAATGTTGATGGCGCAAGGACTTAGGTCCTTTGTCATAATCATCTGCGCGGCTTTGTCAATTGCAAAAACCTCGGCCTGGAAAACACTACACTTGTCCGGGAGCCTTACTGAGGCCCTGATTTCGAGGCATTCAGAGTATACCCCCGAACCCGTACCCATCTCCATCTTCGATCCGTCCGTGAAAATTGAGATCGCATTCCCCGTTATAACAGAGTTTGCCGCCTAGTCTTCCCTAGTTCCCTAGTTGGTATTTGGACTTCGAAGTTCCTTTTAAAGTTCGTCTGCGGTGAGATATAGTCGGTTTTCCGTTAAAGATTAGCTAACTAGCACTAGCAAAAAAAAAAAATTAATAAATCTACTAATGTATAATTTTGACTGAACTATCTCAAAGTGAGCAAACTTTTACTCTAAATTCCTAGGTGTATCTAGCTAATGACTTAACTTGGTTCCATGTCATTCCGATATCTTTATAACAATTTTTTTTGTTTCTTATCCACGTTAAGAGTGAGCGACCAGGACCTCATTGACCTTGCGTGTTTGACTCTATCGCTGCGCGTAAAATTTCATATGGGAGCTTTTGCTTTAGCTCATACTCGATCGAGTTGAGGTTCGCCGATTCGAGAAGCTGTTCTTTTTTAAACACAGTACGGCCAGAGGATTTGTAGGTTTTGGTGTGGTAGGATTTTTCAGCGGTGTGGTAGGTATTACAGCCATAGAGAAGTACACTTGTTACACTACTGTTGAAAATAAGAAGTTTTGTTTTTTGAGTTGAGTTGAAGGTGGGTCGAAAGGTGGGTTGAAATATTCCATTGTACCGTACCCTGGAAAGAAGAATTTAGTAAAGGATGTGAGAAAGTTTAAAGAGAGTGAAATGTGCTTGCTCAGAACTTCTAACAAGGAGAGTCTCCCTGGTGTCACCCTCCGACCTTCATGAAATTTGGATATGTTGTTCAAAACGTAAATTAATTCGACACATATTTTTGTTTAGCGTCCAAACTCATTTTTAGGGGGGCTCGATTTGTATGGGGGAAAGTTGACCATTTTCCGTTTTTTACGATTAACTCCTATTTACTCAAAATTGGTATAGGCATATTTGGTATCATATTAAAGGTTTTTGAATACCAATCTCGTGATTCTAACAACGTGCCAAAAAAGTAAATGCTTTTCGACTTATTAACAAAAATATCCAAAATTTTTGGCATTTTACTCAATATGACCAAAATTTGTGCATGTTTAGACACGTTCTATGCACACGAAGATAGGTTTTCCTAAGACCTTTCATTTGGTATATAACATGACTAGGTTTCTTTGTATAATAAAGGAGATAAACGCAAAAAACTGAAAAATTCCAGTTAATTCCCCCCTCATTTTCACCCCCTTAATATGAATTTGGGCCGCTGTAAAAAAATACGTACTCAGAGAAAACAGTTTAGTTATGCCAGCCGAATTTAGAGCCAACTGCATGGTTTAATAACAACAACCGAAATTTTCGTTTGCGATAACCGAAATTTGTTTATAACAAATTAACTTCTGTTGGTTCAACTAATCGCAACAGAAAATTTCGGTTGTTGAAATTAAACCATGCAGTTGGCTCTAAATGCGGCTGGCACAATTAAACTGCTTTCTCTGTGTATCCGTTTATTTTTCCTGCTCTACAAAATAACACTAATTTCATAAAGATCGGCTGGTGACACCAAGGAGACCTTCCTTGTAAGTTGTTTTCACAAACCTGAGAAAGTCAAACAAGGAAAGTCCATGAACCATGTCCATTGACAGAATATCAGATCCTATCATCCGCAGTCTAGCTCTTGAGAACGCTGGGCAACAACAAACGTAGTGTTCGTTGTGTCCTCATCGTCATGGCAAGCTGAGACGTCATTGAGTCTACAGAGGGTCTAATAAGACACCCAATCTCGTTTGCAACAGTTCCTTCTACTTAAACTGTGTAAATAGTATGCCGCTTTAGTATTTATTCTTGCATGTCAACTTATTTGACCATCTTTCCATGAAAGTTCATCAGCTATTTCAGGCCAATACCTTATTACTCCGGATTGTGGGAAGTTGTATCGGATTCAAAGTTTGCCAAAGAATCGGCAACCTCATTTCACCGTATTCCCATATGACCCGGAGCCTACAAGAGACAGACCCTGTTCTCACATGTAACCTCATTAAGTCTGCGCCTACATTCTTGGATACTTTTAAATGTTGTGACTGGAGAATCCAGTGCCTTAAGCGCAGCTTGACTGTCACAACAGATACTCTCCTATCCCTCCATCTATTTTCGATAGCAAACACTTGACAAACAAATTTTATAAAGCGATTGGAATGCTGAGTGAGCTTTATTTCGGGCATTTGTATTCTCTCTGACCCACCATCTACAGTTAATGTTTTCTTTTTATTTATCTTTAGACCTTCTTTTTCGGCGTTCTTTGCGCAGCATGTTGCTGTATCGGTGTGCAAGTAGACAGATGTCTTCAGCAGGGCTGTCAGATATGGCGATTTCTCGCCAAACGTGGCGATTTTAAAATGTGTTTGGCGACAAGTTTTTCGATTTGGCGACGTGGCGATTTTTTGGCGATTTACAAAATGATTGGCGATTTCTTTGGCGATTTTGTCAAATTATTTCCTGAATATTTTCAAAAGATTAGTAGAGCCATTATTTCAAATTATCAAATTTTATTCACTTTTGGTGCGCTTAGACAGTTAAAACTTTTTTTTAACATTTTCGACAGACTTCTACAAGTCTGCTCGTCTAAGTGGCTCTTTATGAATTAAAACAAAACAAAAAACATTTGGGAAATTTGTCCAGTGTCCAGGAGAGTCAAAAACTATAATACGCGAATCACAATAAAATTAATTACTTTTTTTCTCCAATTTTACACTGTTGTAAACTATTGTTGAGTAAAAATAGCGATAAGAAAATTAAGAAATATTCAAGACCGATTATCATGGATCGATTGGGGTTTTTGCATTAGTGCAGAAAACAAGCATAAATGAATTTTGAGTCACATTTATTGCCTATGGACAGATTTTAGAAGTAATTAGCAAAATTTTTCAATGTAGTAATTTATAAATTACCGATTGAAGTAAAAAAATACAAAAACTAAAAAAAAAATTACTTTTGGCGATTTTTATGTATTTTTCTAGGATTTTGGCGATTTTTGAGTATTATTATTTTCTAGCCGTTATAAAGAAAACAAAATATATTTTTTTTAAATAAAACCAATTATTTTTTTGACAAAAACTGAAAATATTTGAGTTTTGGCGATTTCTGGCGATTTTTGGCATCCGATTTGGCGATGAGCGTAAAAAAAATCTGACAACCCTGGTCTTCAGCATAATCGATGCCTTTAAGACGTTACAATAAATTAAATTAGATACCAACTAGACAATCAGAGTTTGTCTGTTGTATAACACAATCAAGAAGTATAAGAAAGAGCGTTGGAGATAGGACACAACCACAGGTTATATACAGACTCGACAGTAGAGTCTTATAAGAAAAAATAGGGAAGAACTAAGCGATTTTAGGAGAAACAGATCGGTTTTTAGCTAGTTTTAAGCAAACATGCCAACACTTGCTACGACTTATGAATAAGTGAAACAATAAAAACCGATCTGGCATCTATTTTTATCATGGCTCATTTTATTAGTTTGCCATTTCTAACTTAATTCGTAGAATAATTTTAAAACATTAACCATATGGTTCAACTTTTTTGACACATGCCACTTATGTCGAGTCTGTATTATTCTGTAGCACAACCTTCTCTTACGCCAGATTCAATTGATAATGATTGATTTTTCTTAACATTGAAGCAAACAGCGCATTCGTCTTCGGTACATAGTTCCCTTCCCGTATTATGTTAACAATTTTTCTAGAAATCCTCTGCAGTTGAGTGAGACCCATAGAGTTTCTATTGACACATTACCGAACGCACGTTCGAGGTTCCCAAATAGTATGTTCAAAGGGCAGTTGAATTCAACGGATTGTTTTATTATAATTCTTTGGGTGGTCACATGATCGTCACGAGAACGTATAAGATTGTCTCAACAATATGCGTTGGAGGATTATAAGGCTAAGTACTTTGTTGTTTGTAATACCTCGTGTTTTTTTACTTCTTTGTGAGTAGGAGGCGAACACCATCGGCAGAAACATTCATTGAAGTTGTTTGCGTTATTGGATGAAGAGCTAAAGAAAGTGCGATATCTACGTAATTGATCTTCTGTTGATGTTATCTCGCTTCCGTCAAGGTCTTTAATGACCGTAGTTTTTCAAATATTGCTACTTCGGAGTTGATTGACTGATTGATATACTCCACACATATTTCTATGTTGCTGAATTTTTCAGTATCCTGCGCGATCTGTTAAATATAATGTATGGTCTGTACTGTCTGGTCGTACTAAAAAAAAGCACACTGCATTGGAATACCGCCCTTTGAGTCTTGGATATGTAGCATTCCGGGAAGTTGAGCTTCAAAAAATGTTAACAAAGATTGATCGAATCTGCACGAAAAAGTGTGACGAAATCTATTCAGGAGAGCTTGAGTGAGCGTTGATACCATCTAGGGAGTGTTGGATAGGTGACAGGTATGATAAGATACAAGGAGTCTGGGATTAGTTACATTAAATGTAATAGAGCCTCCTTTAACTTTTACAAAAACGAATCGAAACTATATGAACAAGTGAGATTCGCAGTCTATTCAGAGTAGCTTGGGTTGACAGTGTTGTGAGACTGCAGTATAGTAGTATACTCGGCTAAGGCTTAAATTAAGAGAACAACCGTTCTTCGCCAAAAGAAAAACTAACTTACTAAGCCCAAAGAAAATCAATTAAAACCCACAAATTTTTATTTTTTTTATTTGAAATAACCCTGCAAAAAAAGTCATTACGACTTCCCAGTGGAGTGCTTTAAAACTATAACAAATGTAATGAAATACAACAAAGATAAAAAAAAAACACAAGACAAAAACACACAAACATTTTTTTCTACTCCAGAATACATACATAGACTCAGCTCTTAACTCATTACCTATCGCGACACCTTACTACTACTACAGGGAAGTAGTTGGAAGTTGTTTGAAAGCTCGGAGTACTTCTTATCTACTTCTTATCTACTTACATGTGTATGGGAGTGTCGCGGAAGGTAATGAGTTAAGTGCTGAATAACAACTTTTTATGGAGTAGAAAAGAATGCCTTTGCATTTTTTTCTTGTGTTTTTTTTTGGTATTTTTGTTGTATTTCATTACATTTGTTGTAGTTTTAAAGCACTCCAAATAGAAGTACTCCGCCCTTTTTTTGCTGGGAAGTTTAAATGTTTCAGAATCTATGAAAGTTTTTGTTCGAGATTCTGAAATATTTTTTTTCAATAGTGAACTTTAATAACAGATGCAATTGCAACAACCATAAATATATCACCTTATTTTAAAGGGTGTCGCAACCGGTCATTCATTTGGTTGCTACAATCACGTCTCCAGTGTCACAATATGTTTGCAGTTGTCACAACCATATTGTGGTTGTCATAACCAAAGTGAGGTTGTGACATCCGCATAACTGGTTACGGCAACTTCAACAATAATGTTGAAATATTAACGTGTATGCCAACTGGAGTTGGTACACACAGAAAAATAAATTTCCAACTGAATATTTCAGTTGTATCAACCCAAAATTCGGTTGCTGCTACTAAATTTCGCTGTGGCATACGAATTTTTTAGTTGTTTCCATTAAAAGACAGTTGTATTAACAAAATTTAGTTGTAACTACCAATATTTAGTTGTTTTGCATCAACCGAATTTTTGTTGCAACAACTGAATTTCAGTTGGAAATTGGCAAATTTGTTTTCTGTGTGTATGTAAGCATGGGTATCAACATTATTAAATTAATTTGTTGTCGCAAAATTTATTTAAAAAAATCAGAAGCTATCACAGTTTAGAGTTTCCTTGAGTCGACTTAAACGCCCACAATGGTTTTGTTTTTTTTCCAAAAATTTCTAAACAACATTTTTTTGGAGGATACAATTTTTGTTTTGTTATTAGAATTGCTACAAGCACTACATCAATTGCAATTGATGTAGAGGTATGCATGCAGACATGAAATATGCATGAGAAGTAGGAAAAAGTAATAAAGTAGATTAATTGACATGAGTTTTAAATTAAAGGATTTATGAACACAAAAAAAAAAAATACAAAATTAAAAGGAGTTTGGTTGGGGGTTAATGTTTAATTATTTTGATAAATGAAGTATGTAAGGGAAAAATCTGCAGATAAATCTGACCAAGAAAAACACAGGTCAACAAATTTTTAACCCATAGACCAGAGTATACTTTTCTAAGGGTTTGAGGTTTTCGAGATATCTTAGCTTGAAGTTGATCAACCCCCGTTTTCGCCTTATTTAAGACGTTATAACTACACGAATACACCATTACTTATAAAACCTTAAATATCGTCTGACAGTCACACAAAAAACCGTTAAAATTAATGTTTAACCTTTTTATATTTTGTTCCATCTCTAAGATATCTTAACCTGAAGTTTTAAAACCCCAGGTTTAAGTTATGACTTCGAGACTTTTGTTGTAACTTTGTTGTAAAATAATTGCAAAATGTAGCAAAAAATCGACCGAATTTGTATTCATAGCAAAAATACCACAAATATAGCGAGAAACCAGGTTTTTTAAACTTCAGGTTAAGATATCTCAGAGATGGAACAAGATACTACAAAGGTTAAATATTCATTTTAAAGGTAGTTTGTGGGACTTTCAGGCGACGTATAAGATTTTTTAAATAATATGGCGAAAAAATGTGTTTGTTTTTAAATTCAAGCAAATATATATCGAAAACCTGCTGTGAAGGAGAAATTCTGAGTACAGATTCGTTTCCAGCTCAATTCAAATCCTTAGGAAAGTATAGGTTAGATTTAGGCAAATAGAAACGATATCTTAACAATTCAAAAATTATTTTATTGGAATAAATTATGACTTCGAGTTTGCTGTAAAATATCGCCTGTAAAATATATCGGCAGTAAGGGCGAGGGGGTCAAAATTAACCCAGTTTGGTACTATCCTTCTTCAAAAAGACATCGTTGTAAAATTGTTTGACGACACCTAAATGACACATACTCTAATATTATTTAACATTGTCTTGTCTCAAAATTTTATTGCTTCATACTCCACCAAATAAAGTTAAATTATTTTTAATACCCATAAAATATGAATTTTCATGTTTTCACTTAATAATGCCACAAAATTTCCCTGCATAATATAATAGACAATCAAAAAAGATAGTTTCTTTTTTGTAATTTTTGTTTGTATTTGATTAAAATTCATTAAATTTTGAAAGTGTAACTAATCCATAGCAACTGTCAGCACTTGAGCATATTTTTCAATTAACCCCTTAAACTTCTAAATATTCATATTAAATTCGTTTAACAAAAATGGTATACGGCGCACTCATATGAAAGGAACGTGTAAAATGTTTAGAATTATATATATTTTTATACCCTCCACTTAGTGATAGAGGGTATATATAAGTTTGTCATTCTGTTTGTAACTCATCGAAATATCGGTCTGGGACCCCATAAAGTATATATATTCATGATGCCCGATCGATTTTAAGACATTCTAGCTATGTCCGTCTGTCCGTCTGTCCGTCTGTCCGTCTGTCCGTCTGTCTGTCTGTCTGTCTGTTGAAAATACTCTCGCGGACAAAATATTGCACAGAGATGACTGAAACTTAACATATATATTGGAAGTTCTCCCGAGAAGTTTGGTATTGCATTTGAGCGATATCGGTTCAGCGGTTCAAAATTTATGAACGAAAATGTAAGCACACCTCAAAAATTTCAGTACATTCAACATAACCTAAAAATACAAAATGCTATAATTCGGCTTCTGGTTGACATATGTGAACATAATTGAGCAACAAATGGTATTTAAACAAGTACGAACATATTTTTTGACAAAAAAATAAAAAAATCGCGATTTTTTTTTTTTTTTTAATTTTTTTCGCGGAAATTTTTTTTCAATTTTTTTTTTTTTTTTAAGTAATTTCCTTTTAAATAAAGTTGTTTGCAATAATCTATTTGAAATTGTGGAGGGTATTACTACATTCGGCAAGGCCGAATTTAACTTTTTTACTTGTTTTTAATAACATCAACAACATACATTGATACACGTTTAGAGAAGGAAGATACAATATTATTATTATTAAATAGCGCGTGCGACAACATAATCAAACAAGATCTAACATAACATATACTACAGTACAGACAGACAGTAGGAAAACATACATACAAAGACAGCACTACATATAGACAAACAAATATTTGATACAAACATGATAAAAATAAGCAATTTTATAATATGAATAACATGAAAAATACTTTGATTGGCAAAAACGACTTTATGATAGCACTACACTTTAATAACTGCCAAAGCCCAATAGTCCCTATAACGATTTTCGTAAGATTTTTTAAAGAATTCATAAAAATATTTTTTTAAGGCGAAAAAAATACTGTTTACTTTAAAAAGTTTATAGGTTAGGTTGAATGGGCGTCCGGTAATTTGGCGAATTCACTCGTAGGCCATTAGTCCCATTGTGATTCCCTTCTTCTCGTAGATGTTCTGCTAGAGGTGTCAATGAGACACCGGTTAGGAAATCCAGGTCATTAAAAATCTTTGCTCCAAATACTAAGGCAGCGCTTTGTCAGACCCGGACATTCACACAACAAGTGCTTCACTGATTCCTCCTTCTCCATATTCCCACAACTTCTACAATAGTCCCTACTAGAAATTCACAAATGCATGGCCATTTGGCCGATTAAACAGTGTTCTGTCAGTACTACCACTAACAGGCTAACTGTCCGTTTGCCAAAAATAAGAAGACTTATAGTCCTCTTAGGATTTTGTAGTGGTCACATGGTTCGCGATTTCCTGCACGAAGTCTCTGATATCCACCTATACTTCATTATATTCTCTGATATCCTATCAATTGGATTCATCAATTCCAATGTAGGAACCGTGATATCAGGTTCGAGACGTTCCCCCATCGAGCCAATTATATGGCAATTCGTTCCCAGCGAACAAGCTATGTCCAGGGACCCAGAAGGGATCGCATACAATTTCTAACGATTCCCGATTTTACAATGTTTGATTCTAAGTCTTTCAGGAATGCAAGACTATCTTCGAAAATTTTAATGGCGCAAGCTTTATCAATTGCAAGTACCTCGGCCTGGAAAACACTACACTTGTCCGGAAGTCTCACTGAGGCCCTAATTTCGAGGCATTCAGAGTACCTAAACTCCCGAAGCCGTACCCATTTCCATTTTCGAGTCGTCCGTAAAGATAACAAAGTTTTACGCTTAGTCTTCCCTTGTATGCATTTAGACATCGAAGTTTCCATCAAAGTTCGCCTGCAATGGGATATGGTCAGTTTCTGTTCAAGTTCCGTCCCGCCCACCGTACTTAATGTGGCTTTAGCTTTAGGCTTCACCTTCTTCCAAAAGTTCTTCTGCAGGTGTAAAAAGGACATAATTATTTTTTCATCATTTCCTCTGTATTCCTTTTCCTACACTCACAATCAGAGAAGTTATAGGATTGTGGCAACCATATTTTCTGAGCGTCATATTATGATTGAACATTGCATCATAATATGTTTATAGCAAACATAAAATTTTTACTGCAATCATATTTTCCTAAATTTTATTTTATTTTTTCGAATGCTTATAATCATAACATGATTGCTGCAAAAATGTTATGGTTGCTACAGACAAGTTATGATAAAATTTTCAATCTTTATATGATGCTCTTAAATTATGGTTGCCACAATCATAGCTCTTCTCTGTGTGTAGAAATCTTTAACTCCAGTATTACACCCAGGTATTTCGCCTAATTAGATAATTCAAGGGGATTCCATCTAATTTGCAAGGAACAAACGTGTCTGTATTAGTACTTTTTTTGGCGGATTAACTCCTAGACCGTTTTCCTTTGCCCACGTTGGGAGTACCTTAAGCGCTGATTCCATTAGTTCACTAGCCGTTGGTAAAAACTTACGGGCTGCATACTGCTTTCCAGAGACATACGAACGGAGGAAGGGAAAGGTGAACATCGGTAGAATCTCTTTGTATCAATATCCTGGAGATGATGGTATAATCCTGGCTGAGATGCAGCAAGTGTCGGACTATATAGCCCCTTGACTGTATAATCTAAACACAGCATTCTTCAACTGGTCGTATATTCCTTTAAAATGAAGGGATACCAGAGTTGTATTTATCTCGAAGGCTGGGAAAACTTTTCACGCAGCTCTGAGGCTTTCAGACCAATTAGTCTGTCTCCTTTTTTGTTAAAGACAATGCAACGAATGATAGACGCATATTTGCATGGAGTGATTGACACGAGATTGCTTTCGACAAGGCAACATGCATACAGCAAGGGTAGATTATCCGAAACAACTCTTCATGAGCTCGTTGGTACCATTGAGAGATCGCTTGTGGTGAAGGAGTACACTATGGTGGCCTTTCTTGGTATAGAGGAGGCTTTTAATAATGTCATCCCAGACCCGATAATTGTGGCATTGTCTGGTCTGGTAGTAAAGCCAGAGATCGTTTTAATGGTGGACACCCTACTTGCCAATAGACGTATAAGCGTCCAACCTGAATCAAATTACGTCGCGTAAAGCGTAACGCCCAATAATTTTTCGTTTCTAATATTTAAATGTGAGCTACCTAAATCAAACGGACGTAAAAATTTCAAATTTGATGTGTTTGTTTTTGTTTTTTTTTTTACGTCTTGCGCGACGCATTTGATTCTGGTTCGACCCTAACATCTGAATTGGGAGCGTCTGTCATATCTCGATTTGTCAATAGGGGCATACCACAGGAAGGTGTTCTTTCGCAGCTTCTTTGGAACCTGGCACTGAATTCAATTCTGCTATCTCTAGAAGCACGTGGTTGTCATATTGTCGCAAATGCTGACGATGTCGCGATAGCGGTAAAGGGGAAGCATCTGCCATCATTGAGGGACATTCTTCAGGGTTCTTTGAAAGATCTGTCTAAATGGGCAAGAGGCTGTGGTCCAGGAATTAATGTAAGTAAAACAGAGCCTGTTTTGTTTACAAGGAAAAATAAGATTCTTGCTTTTGTTCCTATTTCTCTGGACGGCACTGAAATTACCTTCTCAGATGGAGCCAAGTATTTTGGAGTATTTCAAGCGTAATATTTAGGAACGGGTGAAAAAAGCAACGATTGCTTTATATTCCTGTAAAAGTCGTTCATTGCATCTACAAAGCAGTGGTGCGTCCAATTCTGCTGTACGGAATCATTGTCTGGTGGCCTGCTTTAGAAACAAAAGCGAACTGTGTCTTGATCACGAAGGTACAGAGAATGGCGTCGATGTGCATCACTGGTGCTCTTTGTACTTCACCTACTGCTGCATTAGAAATTCTCCTTCACCTGATACCATTGGACATATATGGTGGAGAGCATGCGGCTACGTCGGCAATTCGACTTAACAGCACGCTGCAATGGAGGAGCAGCGATTTTGGCCATAGCGCGATCTTGAAGAAGATTACAATACCACAAAATGTGGACCGTACTAGGTCTATTTTGAGCGCCACTTTACCACTATGATACCATCCAAGAAGTCTTGGATGAGGGACATTTCAGGTGGTGGAGCCACCATAAATTTTTATACAGATGGATCAAGGCTGCACAAGCAAGTGGGCTTTGGAGTCTATTCGGAAGAGCTTGGATTGAGCCTGGCTCGAAGATTGCCAGATCATTGCAGTGTTTACCAGACAGAGATGCTGGCAATGTGGATGACTGGTTGAGTTGGAATGTCTTGTCTACAACCGCAGTCAACATCTATTCAGACAGTCAAGCCGCTGTCAAGTCTCTGAAGTCCATGTTTCTGAAAAAAAGATCTGCCCTTAACTATCGCACGTCTCTAAATGAGATGGCCAATGAGATGAGGGCATAGAGACATTGCAGAGAATTGCAAAAACGATGAGCTTGCAAGACTGGGAACTACCTTACAGGTTCCAACTGAATTGGAATATGTTGGTATGCCTCTATAAACTTGCAAGCAAAATCTATGGCTTTGTTCCATGACAGAGACTAATCAATTGTGGGCAAATGGATTGACGTTTGAGACAACAGGACAGGTTTGGCCTTCTATTAATCAGAGGAACACAAGTGAGCTAATATCGCTTCCAAGAGGAGAGATTTTTACAGTGGTTGCTGTAATTACCGGACACTGTCTTATAGGGAAGCACACAGAGCGGTAAAATGTGCCGTCAAATGACTTTGTTCGGAGTTGTATGGATGAAGAGGAGTTGGAAACTATCGAATACTTCATCTGCCATTGCCCGTCACTTTATGGTCAGAGACTTGCTTCACTGGGATCAAGGGAGATGCACGATAATTCTGATTTGTCAGATGTCAAAATTCAATATCTTAGGAGTTTCATTAGAAGCTCAAATTTGTTTAACTGCAGAGACCATTAGGAAAACCTATTACGGTCCAGTGGTATCACAATGGACCTCAGAGTCTACGTGTGCTGACGTAAAACGTCTTACAACTTAACCTAACCTAGTATCAATCAAATAAGGGCGGGTCGATTTGAATGGTTCAAAAAAATCATATAGCAAACACATATTCTACAAGAAATTCTAAGAAATTTTTCTCAAGAAACCGTGGGTCTTAAGTCAATCCCTTAAACACGCTGATCACCATATTTACCCTAGTGTAGGGTATCATAAAACAAAACAAAAATGTTTCATATTACTTTAAACATTTAAACACTCACACAATTAGGTAAACATATGGTAACTTTATATGTTGGTACAATATACAAAAATATTTACAAATATTTTTTTTGGAAAGAAAGGTATTTTCTTCATTCTCCCCTACTCCACCACTAGCACCACCACCTTCTTGAACCACCTACAATTTTGTTTACATCTTCACTACAGTTACACGCATGATATACAACAAGACATTGTGTCGTGTGTTACAGGAATCAATCCGTGGATATAGAATAAGAAACATGCATATGTAGTGTTAAATGTGACACACTTATATATGTGTTTGTCTGTCGACTGACTGACAAACTGAATGTGTTTAAGTGCGGGTGGCACATTTATGTCATCTCATACACATCTAGCTGTCACTTGAAGAATTTTTTTTTGATAATCCTCTTCCACGTTAAAGAAAGATGCCTTCCCAGTCTTATAAGAAATTTCTTTATTAATAGGAGGGGGAAAAGTTGCTCATTCATTTAACACTAGTCACGAGCCAATGTATTTCCCTCAACCAACAAGCCTTTTTAACGAAATTATCAAGTTTAGGCACTCTTATTATTTATAGGTTATTAATGTTTTGATGACTTAATTTAAACATTTAGCTGAAGGGGATTTGGTAAACAATTAACTATGTTACTTTTGCTGCGGGTCATTGGCAACACAAAATAATATTTCTTGTTTAAATCTTTGGGATTAGAGAAAGTTAAATAAAGTTGTGTATATTTAGATAAACATTTGAACTCTTGTTATTAAGAGTCTAAAATTGTTTTTATTTATATAAATTGAAAAGGATTAAAGTGGATTTTTAACAATTAGATTGAGAACACAATACTAAAGTGTTAATAGAAAATGTTTTGTCTTTTTTAGTTTATCGTTTTATGAATCTGGATTGTGCTGCAATAAGTCAACAGAGTGCGATACCCTTAGGGTCTTTGAAAAGCTTCAGAGCACTCCTTTGAAAAGGGAATAGAAATTCCCTGTATAATTTCAACCAGAACTAGTCTGTTGTACTACATTTGGACTACGGTGATAAGCAAGGAGAGGACTTTCATGCAAATGCATGTTTTTCTCCATTGGTCATAGAACAGCATAAACAAGATATCTTTGCGAATCAGCAAATTTGCTTTAAAATGGCATCGATTCGTTAGTGCATATTTTTGCATATTTTGCTTAAAATGCATATTTTTGCATATTTTGCTATTATTTCGCTATAAATGCATATTTTTAGCTATTTTTATAATTTTTTTATGATATTTTTTTTTGTGTTAAAGCAATTATAAATTTTTTTAAGATAATTTTTATTTTTTTAATAACATTTTATACACACCGTATATATGTCTATCTAAGCTTAAAATGCCAGACTGAATTCAAATGTTATGTTTTTTTTTTAAATAAAAGTAAAAACAAGTGGATATATATGATTTTTAGTGCATACTTTAAAGTTTTTAGTGCATATTTCAAGACTTTTTTGTGCATATTTTAGACACCTAAAACATAGTTTTTTAGTGCATGAAGTTCCTGTCCCTGGTGATAAGGAAAGGTCATTTTCTTTTCGGCTTTTATGGGCGTGGATATATAAAATAATATAAAAACAAGTGAGAGTGTTAAATTCAGCATCCAAAATGTAAAAAAAAAAACAAAATAAAATTGTCAGGGGCGTTTCTTTTTTTTTTGGGGAGGGGGTTTGATGGGGTCAGTGAGGACGTTGTGAACACCTTTCCAACGTAATAAATATACCAAATATTTCATTTATTTTACAAAAAAAGGGTATTTTTTCAGAGGATGGTTCAGTTCTTTAAGGGGGAAGTTTTTTCCCCCTAACCTGATTTTGCCCATTCACGAACTTAACCTGCCTATGAATATGAGGTATATTTGTGCTAAACTTCAGGAGTCTAGCTGTTCTATTTTGGACTGCATTGTGTTATCTAAGACAGACGGACGGACGGACATTCATTGAATGTCTTAGAATCGATCATGGATCAATAATATATTTTCTTTACGGACCCCATATTTCGATGCGACTGATATTTCGATGCGTTACAAACGGAATGACAAAGTAAGGATACCCCCATACTGTGGTTGGAGGGTACAAAAAGTAAGATTGAGTCGTACAGTAATCTTTCCGGATAGAGAAGACTGGGGAAACCTAGAAAGTCTACTCGAAAATTACACTCATACTTTCTTAACGTACCCAGCAAAAACTTCGCTTACCAAGTAATTAACTTAAGGGGTTAGCAAAAATACGAGTAACTAGTTACCTCCCAATTTCAATGTTAATTACTTTAACACGGTGATGTCATTGGAGGCAACCACATTTTGCCTTTTTTGGCGTAATGTAATGCTAATGGTAATTAGTAGTATTCAAAGCCATTACTACGTAAGCGAGGCAGGAAAGGGTACCCATTACCAAGTTTTTGCTGGGTATATTTCCAGTACCTCAAATGGATATGTTGGGACTGGTTATTATATTGCTACATATCGACCTGTATAAGAGAAAATATTTGGGGGGATGTTAGCATCAGTACCTTAAGCGACAGCCAATCTGTGACTGGTCACAGTCAATTCATCTAAAATTGTCCAGGAATGTAGCCGTACCATTAAAGTCTCATGAATAGGGTCTATCTTCTGTCTGAGATTGCCAATTCTTTGGTAAATGTTGGTTCCGATGGAATTCCTCACAATCCGGAACTTAAGATTGGTATAGTACTGACATGGATATTGCGTCAGATTACCTCTCTCATGAAATCAATTTTCGAGAAAAGATGATCAAATTAGTAGACTTAGGTTAGGTTAAAGGTGGCGAAGTCAGAGACTCCTTGCATAGATCCATTAGCTACGCTGATAGGCCAACGACGTTGGTCAACACTCGAAACCGTTTCCAAGGTTTCGAGTGCATGTTGGCCCAATGTGTGCAGGCGGGTTCTGACGAAAGCAGGACAGTGGCAGAGAATGTGTTCGACCGTTTCCTCAGTATTAGGTTTATCGCACCTCCTACAGCTGGCGTCGGAAAAAAAGTCCCATTTCTCTCTAATAATAATAATAATTTTGATCCTATGATCAAGTATTTTTATTTAATTTTTTACATTTAATTACAATACATTTTAATAATTTCAACCTAAACAAGAACTGGTAACAATGACCGTCGTCTCGCTGTAGCGAAAAAACCAAGGGTTCTGCTGGGAATCGAACCCACGACCCCCAGTTTCAAAGGCTAGCACGCTACCAACTAGCCTACAGGGCCCCTATTTTCTCTCTATGATAACCTATAAGGCCGTGCCCAGTGATCACTCCAGTAAGTGTACGGCAGTTCCATCTGGTAAGCGAGATTAAGTAGATGGTTTCCTTCAGATTGTAGCATGACCACCATATTCTACTGATCGCACTTGTTGTTAGCCATTGCGTTGTTTAGATTATCGCGAAGCGATCTGAAGTGTTGGAAAGATGGATATATGTACCAAAGTTCCGATACCATCAGCACCTTGTTTTGCAATCTCGTCCGCTGTCTCGTTCCCTTGAATATCTATGTGCGCTAGTACCCATAAAAGCTTTACCTTGTTCATACTTCCCAAATTTTGAAAGTTTTCGAAACATTTGAAATCTACTTTCGATTTGATACAAAATCTTCTGAGAGCTTTTAGAGCAGCTTGACTGTCAACATAGAAGTTTAATTCCCTGTTTGTCTCATCACCGAACTGTTGAGCTGCAACTATTTTGGCCTGGAGGATACTAGAGTCCAAAAGAAGGATAAAAGCCTTATCCATATCGCGAATACTTGTTGAAAAACCTGTACCGACTCCCATGGATTGTTTGGAGTCGTCTGTGAATATTTTAATAGAGTTTATGGTTTTGCCAGTTTGGCCAAAATTTTCTAGTTTGAAATTCTACGAATAATCGGAGACAATATCATTTAATTTGTCCATGTTACTACGCCCAAAATTGCGATGCCTGAATAAATTTGACTCTTTGAGAAGAAGGTATGTCTTGTCGGGCTCTCTCTTTGCAAGGATGTCAGTTGGTATCAGATGCAGTAGTGTGTCAATATATTACTCTAATGTTGTTCTCAGTGCGTCTATGATGCATATACACTGATAGAAACTTGTACATGACAATAATGAAAATCTACATTAATGTTATGAAAAATTACGTTAAAAAAGAACCTATGCAGGGTTTCATTGAATTAATGAAATAGGTATCATAAAATGTAATTGCAAGAACAAGTTGCTTTCTTGATCCTTTCATCCGTATTTTGCTTCTACTAGTTCAACTTCTTAAATTTGATGAAGTTTTTTTTTACCATTTTAGTAAAATTTTTATAACCTGGAGAATTTTTTTTTTTCAAAACTTTAAAATGGTTTGACTTCAAATATCTTGAAACCTAAAATGGAGGCCATTGTTGGTACTTTGGATTTAAAAAAGGTTTTAAAATGCGAAAGTTTTAAAATGCACATATTTCGGTAAATATTGCCAACACAACAAAAGGTTTAAAATGATTTGTATAGCTCATAACACGTAGAAAAGGACCGCCAAACACGCAAAAGCTCTCCGAGTAATAATTTTGAAGTTATCGAGGTTTTTAAATTCTCAAGACCCCAGTTGTCTCAAATCTGTATGAACTAAATTGAAATAAAATGTTTCCTATTTATTAGGTCAAATTGGCATAATATTGAAAAAAATTTTCTTTTCATATTTTTAAGAAAATTATGAACTTAAAAGAAGGAAAACACCTACCAAAACTTTTTTTCAAAAATGGAAATTGATTTTCAGCTATTGCATCAAAAAAATAGTTTTTGAAGCAGCCTCACGGACTGCCTAACCGTTCTTAAAATCTTCTGTGTCTAAAAATCTTAAAAAGTTTTTTTGTCTAAATGTTTTAAAGATCCAGACAGAACTTGTGTAAAGTATTTTAAACAATGTAAAATGATGCTATAAATACTAAAAATGTCTTTAAATTATAACACCTTCATCTCACCTTTACACACTCTTACCTAAAAATAAAACTTTTGTAAAAGTTTTGTGTTTTATTTGAAAGACATTTTTTTTTTTATTTTTACTAACAAGCCAATTTTTGTTGGCCAAAATTACGAGGGTGTTAGTGTGGCCATATTTTGTTGGCAACTTAAACAACATAATTATTTGGCATTTACAGTAAATACTTTTTTTAACTTTAACAGCAACATACTTAAACATACAAGCAACAACAGGCAGCAGCAGCCAACAGTAGCAGCAGCATCATGGAGATTGAATGAAATGGACAAATGTAACTTATGTAGGTTGCTTGGATGGATGGATGGTTGCTTCATTTGGTCTCTGTGTTCTATTAATTTATATGAAATTCATTATCTAACAGGAAACAAATAAGCAAACATAATGCCTGGGACCTTATTTATTTTTTGTATTATTTTTTTTTCTGTTTCTTCCTAATGGTCCACTCGGTAATTGAGTGTTAGAGAAATGAATGAATGAACATAATTGGGCGTGTAACGAATCTAATTGAATTTTTATGTAATGACAAAGGTTTCTGTACTTGGTAGTAGCTGCTGCAAGGTATTCTTCTACTTTCATTTTATTATGTTATGGCATTTTAGATTTATAAAATTTTATTTTTAGCCGCTGGTCATCATTTTAAACGCCCTCGTTTTCTATTTATTTTTGGATTTGTGTGTGTTTATTAACACTTGTTTGTATTTTGCTAGTACGATATATTCATTCTATACAGTTAAATCAATTAATTTCACATATTTGCTAGTCATGTTAATATCCTGCTTTATAATGAATTTATATTTTGGGTAAAATAGAATTTTTTATGTAAGTGTTGTCACAAAATTAAAATTGTCGAACAAAAATTTTTGTGCTAAAAAATCTGAAGCCAAGCAATTGTGGAATTAAAAACATCAAAGTTCAAAAAATCGCCATTTTGGCATGTTTGACAACTCATAGCGGGTGATCCCGATGTGATATCGACTTAAAAATAAGTCGAGAGTAAAGCCTAAATATTGCTCTTAAGGATGCTGAACTCATTTGGTCAGTCGCCTTAACCTTTGCGCACCAACTGTCTCTCAATGATGTCTTATTCCAAAAAAAAACGATTTTTTACGCTGCTAATCATATGAAAAAATAAAACTTTATGCGAATGAAACGCCATCTTATACACATGATTACAATTATTCTCCTAGTCATAAATCCGGTCTTCAAAATTTTTTATTATAAAGGGTTTTTTAGAAATTTGATATACAAAAACATTGCGTTTTAGGACATATTTGACAACTGATAGCGGAAGAACCTGATGCGCTAATGACTTTAAAATAAGTCAAGGGTAAAGCTTAAACGTTGCTCTTTAAGATGTATAACTCATTGGAGCACTAATTGTCGTTTTATAAGGTATTTTCCCCAAAAAAAAAATATTTTTTCGATAGGATATCGTCGAAAGACAACACCGCTCTACAAATCTGAGGTTTGTCGCTGCGTTTTGAAAGAAACTAAAAAAAGTTTGTAGGTTTTGGTTTCCAGATTCCAAAAAGGTCACTCAAATTTTTTTATCACGTCACAATTTTGAGAAAATCGAGGTTAAAGTGTCAAAAAGGGCCCATTTTTGCCATTTTTGAGCGCTTATAAAATAAGATCTTGACATGCGAATGACTCGATATCAAGCTCATTCGAAAGTTCGTAATTTTCTCTTTAAGACAAAATCAAATCTTTTTTGAAATTAATTTTTTATAATGGTGAAAAAATCATTAAACACAAGTGCTTTAAATCTAATATTTACGTGTGTATTTGTATGGAAATTTGTTAAGAAACACTGTGTAAATAAACTAAATATAGAAAAAATGGAAGGTTTTTTGTTAATGATTTTTTTGCCATTTTAAAAAATTAAATTCCAAGAACATTTTATCTTGTCTTATAGAGAAAATCACATACTTTTGATTCAGCTTAATACCAAGTCAATCGCATGTCAGGATCTTATATTATAAGCTTTCAAAAAGGGTCCAAAATGGCCTTTTTCGACACTTTAACCGCGAATAACTCAAAATCCTGACGTGATAAACATATTTGGGCCACAGATTTGGAATCAGCACAACAAACACTACCTAAATCAGTTACCTGAATCCAATACGCATTTTCATGTTGAGCTGTGCAATTGGTACATTGAACAGAGTTTGAATTAATTTTATAGATCTTGGAACAAAAGACCCATAAGAATCCTCGTGCACTTTTTTACTCACGCTCACACACTATTCACGAGAGTAAAACAAAATTTCTCACGATAACGCGTGACTAACTCCTAATGAATTTATTTCTGCCGTCTCATTCCAGTCATGGTGATCAAACGCTGGCGGCGGTTGAATGCAAGGAGAAGCTAACACCACATCTGACGTCAATGTATCTGCACAATATCTATGATCTCCTTTAGGGCTTTACATTACCATGGTCCAAAGATCACAGTGTACCAAGAAAGTATTGAGGAAACCAATGAACTTGCAGAGACGTGGGTACACTTTCACCAACAGCAATTCCAATAAATGGCCTTATCAGAACAATGGTGGACGAACGAAAGAAAACGTGGGCAGTTCGATCCTTTAGACCATATCCTATCCCATCGGCAGGTCCTGATGGGATATTCCAAAAGAGAAAATCATGCCATGGCTGCTGCATATTTTATTGAGAGCCTGGTATCGGGGTTAAAAGTAGTCTTTATGCCCCGAGCGGGGGAGATAAGACTGGTAAACGTTTATGTGAGAAGTAACCTTACATCAGACAAATGTCAACCTATCTGCAAAAAGTAGGTTGTTGAATTTTTAAAAGAAAGTGCATTAATTTATTTCTTTTGTCGTATTCCAGTCATGGCGATCAAACGGTGGCGGCGCTTGAATGCAGGGGGATGCTTACACTAAACCTAGCGTCAATATACATGCACAAACGAGGAAGATAACCCTCCAACACAACATCTTAGAGAGGTTCACGTGACCAAGGTCCAAAGATCCCAGTGTATCAGGTAAGTATTAAGGAAACCATTGAATTTCTCATAGATAACCATTTCTTGGGTTGCAGAGACAAGGTGAAAAGGAAACTCTTCACTTTCACCGACAGCAATTCCAATAAACTTATCAGCACAATGGTGGACGAACAAAAGAAAACGTGGGCAGTTCGATCCTTCAGGCCCTAGCCTATCGGCAGGGTCTGATGGGATATTCCCAAAAGATAAAATTATGCCATGGATGCTGCGTATCTTTATGGACAGTATACGGGAAGGTGTGGTATTTATCTCCAAAGCGGGAAAGGTAAACCACAATACCGCAAAGAACTACAGACTGGAAAAATTGGTAGATGATTATGTGAGAAGTAGCCTAATATCAGACAATTTCAGCAAAGCCCAACACGCCAATCTAAAAGGTTTGCCTGTGGAGACGGCTTTAACTTAAAGCCTTTAAGTGATATTGTTGGGTTAATTGAAGAGGTCCTCACTAAAAGTGTGTTTTGGCATCATTCTTGGACGTTACAAGTGGCACTCCACAAGTAATCAACGAAATGGGTTTAAAGGTACATCTGCGAGATGACTTTAGGAAGAAGTTGGGGTCCTAAAATATAAATCATTCACTGGATGTATACACAGTGAATAATTAGACCAATAAATACAAATGGTGCCCTTGAGTCGTGGAGAGCAGTAGATAAAAAAGCTCTAAAATCTACAGACGGCACAACGACTGGCGTGTGTGGGTATCACTAGTTTAGTTCTTCAAGTGCAAAATTTTTTCCCCCGGCTCGATTTCGCTCATTTACGAACTTAACCAGCTAATGTTTATCAGATATATTTGTATCAGGGATGGAAAAGTAAGTAATTTTTTCAGTACTTTTTTACTCTATTAAATACCGTAGTACCCCCGCGACTGATTTAGTAACTTTTCTATTCAGACTTTTCAGACGTTTTCATACCTTCATTTACCCAAATATAGAAGAATTTCCGAAAACCTACCGATTTTCATTGGAAAAATGCTTCAAAAGCTATAAATAAAATAATTTTGTATATTTGGTCAATCATTCATGGGTTTTTCTCAAAAAAATTAATGGATAAGGATGTCATCAATTTATATTTTTATATTTGAATTTATTAATCTTAGTATCGTCGAGTGCGAAAAAGTACTTTTTTGGTTGAGTTTGAGTACCATTTCAAAATGTCGATTTTCCATCCCTGACTTGTATCAAACTTCAGGACTCTAGCTCATGAAGTTTTTGAAAAACAAATGTAGTTTTCGATTGGCATTTTTATTTTCAAATATAATCTTTTAACTTGATGTTTTCAAATGTTATACAATAATTATAGATTCTCGTTTCTATGCAAATCTTTTCAGACACATGTTTGACATTGTGTATGTAAAATTTCATCAACTCATCGAGAATTGTTACTTCAGTGAAAATTAGGGTTTAGTAGAAGTAGATAGAACTGCAAGTGCGATCACACACACAGAAAACAAATTTGCTAATTTTCAACTAAGATTCAGTTGTTGCGGCCAAAAATCTGTGGATGCATTTGTGTTAAGGTTGAAACAATTAAATATCGGTAGTTACAACTAAATTTTGTTAACACAAGTGCCTTTTAATTGAATCAACTACAAAATTTGTTAGTCACATCAAAATGTAGTAGCAGCAACCGAAATTTGAGTTGTGCAGTAATTTGCAATCAAAAAATTTGCTGGGAGATTAACGGAGACCTAATCGTCATTTAAAAATATATAAATAACTTTGCTTCTAAAGATGGATTCATGAAAAATTTTAATTCATATTTACACTTATCATTATAAACGGATAATATTTGTTAAAAATATTTTTTTTTGCTTCTGCAAATATTTGCTTAAAACCATTAAATGGAACCCACCTTAAACCAAAAATAGTGAACAAAAAACTTTTTTACGCTTATTTAAAATAAAAAAGACTTCCGTAAGGCAGGCATAACGCATCATAGAGCATTATTAACATATTTCTAATCTCTTAATTTATCCACATTTACTGCAAACGTTCAGACAAAGAATTGCAAATTAATTTCCATAAACATTAAATGGTATAACATACCATAAACTGAGGGAAAAAAGGGTTTTCGAATATCAAAACTATGTTTACATAATTAATTAAACAACATACAAAAATGAAGTGAATGAATAGTAGAAGCGGTAACTATTTAATGTTGTCTTAAAAAAAAAAAAGTATTCCATGCTGTAGACTGAAAAAAGCACACGTGATTGCAGAAATTAAAAAAAAATCTCAAGCCAAATAATTGAATTAAGGGATGTCATGTAGGCAATAAACATTTGATAACTAAAACACTTTGTAAATAATCACGACGGATACATTTTTTTAACAAATCATTATAGAAAAATAGGGTTAAACATATTTTAACAAAATTTGTACAAATGATTTTATAAAAATGTTACGAAATAAAAATCTTTGAGCTCTAATACCTTTTTTTTCCCACAGTTTACACTATTGCACAGAATTATTATTAGAGCACCCCATTATCCGTATTTAGGTCTAATCGGGTCGACCGGGCTGAAAATCATCATATCCAGTCCACCCCAGTAGACAGGTCTTTGTGTTCTTTGGTCTACCGGTCTTTCTGTCGAGCTTTTTAAATTTATATTGAATTTTCATTAAGAAACACTTTAATGAAGTCAAAAATAAAATAGTAGTACATAATATATGAGGAGTCGCAGAACAAAACGTACTTTTTCGCATTTTTTGACAAATTGATTTTTTGTTCATTTTATATTATTTGGTTCGAAATCTATCAGAAAAAATTTCCATAGCATGAATTATTTTTGTTTTTCATCAAGAAAATGGATTCCTTAAAAATTGGTGTGTAACAAAACGTACTTTTTTGTTAATTTTTTATCAAAACGTACTTTTTTCATTGTATTTCATATGCAAGACTTTTCATAATTTTATAATATGCCATTTTACTCTTATATTCCATATACATATAAATGCCCACCAAGATTTTTTGAGGCCTTCTTGCAGGCCAGTGAAGGATTTCCCCCTTATTCTTGTTATTGGTCTATTTACACCCCACAACTACAGTATGGGGGTACATTAACTTGGCCAATTCGTGTGTAACGTATCTAAATATGAGCCAATGAGGCTCTTTTGTGGTTTTTAATAAATAAGAACATTTTTAAAACACTCGATCAAAATTGTATCGTCTAAAAAAACACGCACATCAAAACATCGTGTATCAATTATTTTTAAACAAAACGTACTTTTTTCATTATTTTTTAACAAAACGTACTTTTTCCAAAGTAAAAGTGGTTTTATATTAAACATCCTTAACATATAATGTGGTGACTTATGGCAGTTTGATGCATCTCTTAATAAGCAAAAAACTTGTTACCATATTCAGGTTCATGCAGTTTTTTAAAGGGGCGAAATAAATAAACCTCAATTTCCCAAAAAAAATTAATATGCGAAAAAGTACGTTTTGTTCTGCGGCTCCTCATATGTTATGCCGATATCTCGACAACTAAGATAGAGCAAAACGGAGAACATTTCAAAAGAAAGAATAGAGAAAATTATGGAACTACCTTCCTCTATCCACATCTAGACCCAATGGATCCGAAATTTTATATTAAAATTCGCATTCTGGAAATTTTAAAAAGCCTTTTTCTCTGTAAGTAGTGCCCAGAAAGATAACACGACGAAAAGAAAAGCTTGGTACAATTTCTGTGGGGAATTGAAGGGAACAACGGAAGCGGTGGGAGTCCGTAAATTTCTTTCCAAAGCCACCAGTGTACTAGGATTTCTTAATAAGCCAAATGGATCCTTTGCAGAAAGCAGTCAGGACACCATTGAACTTTTGATGGATACCCATTTTCCGGATTGCAGAGACAAGGTTAAAAGAGACATTCCCTTGGGTACACTTTCACAAAATACAATTCCGGTCAATGAATTCATCATATTAATGGTGGAAGGTTCGCGCCTTCAAGCCCTACAAATCGGCAGGACCTGATGGTATATTTCCAGCACTCTTGCAGGAGTCCCTCTAGATAATCATGCTATGTCTACTACGTATCTTTATGGGTAGCCTGACATCAGGGTATTCCGAATTGAGGGAGGTAGGGTGGTCTTTAAAGCGGGAAAGATGAACCGCAAAGGATTACAACCCTATCACTCTGTCATTGTTTTTATTGAAAACACTGGAAAGACTGGTAGATATCTATGTGAAAAGAACCCTGAAATCAGACAATTTCAGCGGCCCCAACACGCCAAACTCAGAGGTAGTTCTGTTGAAACGGCTTTAAGTGATGTTGTCGGGCTGATTAAGGATACTGTTTAAAACAAGAGTATGTTTTGTCATCATTTTTTTGGCGTGGAAGGTGCGTTCAACAATGTCAAAATATCATCAATTATTAATGCCCTACAGAATACAGGCACGGACACACAGATTACTTTATGGCCGTGCAACATGCCGAAAATCAGGGCAATTAACTCGAAGATAGGTGAAGCAATGAAAGTAGTTACAAGGGACACTTCACAAAGGGAAGCTATCTCTCTTCTTCTGTGGCATCCTGTAATAAATGAGATCCTCGAGTCACTCAACGGAATGGGTACCAGGGTGGTTGCCTACTCTGACGATGTTGTGATCTTAATAAAAGGTAAGTTTTTACCAACGATATACTGATAACGTGGGCAAAGAACAACGGTCTGGGAGTTAATCCCGCCAAACCCGAACTCGTCTTGTTCACAAAAAGGACTAAGATAGACAGGTTTGTTCTTCCCAAATTAGATGGAAACTATCTAATGCGGCGAAATACCTGGGTGTAATCCTGGACTCCAAATTTTCCTGGAAAAGGAATATAGAGAAGAGGGTGATAAAGTTGTTATGTGCTTTTTATACCTGCAGAAGTGGGGGTCTAAAGAAGGTGGGGTCTAAAACCGCATATTATACACTGGATGTATGGGTTGACAATCAGATCAATACTTACCTATGGTGCCCTTGTGTGGTGGAGAGCAGTGGGTAAGAAATCAAATCTCTGCAATCTACAGAAGCTACAACGAGTGGCGTGTGTGGATATCACTGGTGCTATTAGATCAGCACCCGAGGACGGTCTGGAAGTGATGCTAAACATTCAGCCCGTGGATATTTACGTCAAGAGCACAGCAGCAAAATTGGAGAGAGTCGGAAATGCTTAAGCAACGCTCTTGGGGACACTAGATCATATAAAGAATAGGGATGTCGCGAATAGTGTATTCGGCATTTTACCGAATATTTAGTATTCGGTTTGAACCGAATAAAGAATATTGCCGAATAGTTTAAATATTCATACGACTGAATTTAACTTATGCTAAAACTTAAAAAAAAGACCCAGACTAAAAAACAACAACGCTGCTGTCGAAATTTTTTTTCTGTTAACTTAACAATTTAAATTTTAATCAAGTGCTATAGCTTTTTTGTACAAAAAACAAACTGAAATGACTACAAAAAAGAGTGAAACGTTAAAAAAAACTGTTTTTTTAACAAATTTTAATTTTGCCGAATATTCGGCAAACTGTTAACGAATATTTATTTAACCGAATATTTAAAAAGCATGCCGAATATGCCGAATACCGAATAGTGACGAATATTCGCGACATCCCTAATAAAGAAGGATGGGTGGGACGGAACTGGAACAGAGAACCGACAATATCTCACCACAGACGAATTTTGACCGAACCTTCGAAGTCCAAATAACGACTAGGGAAGACAGGGCGGAAAACTCTGCTATGACAGATAATGCTATCTCAATCCTTGCGGAAGAATCAAAGATGAAGATCGGTGCGGGCTCGGGAGTTTACTCTGAATGCCTTGAGATCGGGGACTCAATGAGATTTCCGGATAAGTGTAGTGTTTTCTAGGCTGAGTTACTTGAAATTGAAAAGAAGCGGCGCAGATGATTGTGACAAGTGCTCTTCGTTCTTGCGTCATTAACGTCTTCGTGGATAGGGTTGCAGCTCTGCAAACCTTAGAATCAAACACTGTAAAATCGGGAATCGTTAGAAATTGTATACAATCCCTTCGACGAATCCCATAGTAGTGGCACTGGTTACGAATTGGCTGATAAATGTGCGAGAAATGTCTCAGAAGCGGTGGGGGAACGCGTAGAACCTGACATCGCGGTTCCTATTGTGGAATTGATTAACGAAATTGATAGGATATCTGAGAATACAATGAAGGATAGGTGGATATCACTGACTAAGTGCAGGATATAGAGAACCCTTTGGCCACTGCACAAATCCAAAGAGGACAAAAAGTCTTCTTACTTTTGGCAAACGGAGCCTATTAGTACAAAAAAAAACCTTGTCAAATTACAAGAAAAAGTCTCGTAGTCCCATTTTACCCATATATGACAGTTTTTCTTGTTTTTTAACAAAAAATTTTAGATCAATATTTACATTTTTTTTTTGTAATTTTACAACTTTTTTTTGTAATTTTAAAAAAATCCAAGGTTTTTTTACTAAAAAATCTAGTAAATTCACGAGATTTCCTTCTAAGTTTTATTGTGCCAAAAAATTTGTAAGTTTACAATTTTATTGGTAAAAATCTTGTAAAATTACGAAAAACCTAGTAATTTTTACTAGGAATTCTAGTAAAATAGGAGGTAGCAAAAAATTTAGTAAAATCACGAAAACTGCTTGTAAGTTTTATTGCGTCAAAAAATTTGTAAATTTACAATTTTATTGGTAAAAAGTTTGTAAAATAACAAAATTATTGGTAAAAAGTTTGTAAAATAACAAAATTATTGGTAAAAAGGTTGTAAAATTACAAGGAATTGTTGTCGACGGAGGTAGCAAGAAAAAAGCTATAAAATTTTCTTGTAATTTTACATGTTTTTTTTTTTTTTTGAGTGTAGGAGTACTTACAGGACACTGTCTCATTGGCCAGTTGGCCGCGAGTGTGGAAATTTCTGATAGTGACTATTTTAGAAGCTATGGGGAAGTGAAGGAGGTCATTGAAGCACTTTTTATGTGAATGTCCGGGTCTAATTAGAAGCTGCCTTAAGCATTTAGGCAAATTTTTTCGAGCACAGTCCACATTTTGTGGTGTTGCAATTTTCTTTAAAATCGCGCTATGACCATTCTCTGTACGTTCATGATAAAGAATCAGTTCCCTTTTGTCTCTAAAGCAGGCCGCCAGAAAATGATACCATACATCAAAATTGGACGCACCACTGCTGTACAAATCCAATGAACTAATTTAGGGCTAAAGCCCCATCGCACAGTGGGGAGGATGATACCTAAAATGGCGATTAATACATAGAAGACTTAATTTTAAAATATTATAATTTTTTATTGATGAGTAATCTTAAACACATAAAAACACAGCATTTTCGAAAAAAAACATTGGAAAAAATTTTTTTTTAACCTGTTAGGCGCTTTATTGTTTTTCGGATATAATACCTTATTTCACAATTTTTGCTGTAACTTTGGAACAAAAAGCTTTACATTTATAAATAAAATGGCACATTATAGCGAACTTAATGTGCTATTAAAAACTTAAAAAAGTAAATATATCGTATGTGTTTTTATTAGTATAATTTTAATTTAAAATTCGATTTTTGTTTTTCACTAAATCTCATTAATGTACAAATTTATCTCAAAAAGTCCCGAAACAGAAGATTAAAAATTTTTTATTAATGGATAATCATAATTTAATAAAACGCAGTATTTCAGAAGAAAAATTGGAAAAAATATTTTTACCTGTTAAACTTTTTTTTCTGTTTTTCGGAAAAAGCCTAATTCACAATTTTCGCTGTAACTTTGACATCAAAAGAATAAGTAAATAAATATAAAATAAATAAAATATGTATTCAAATTCTGATTAATTTTTATTAAAAAATAAAAATTGTTTTATTCGACCTTTAAAATATTATGTTTTGAGTGGGTTTATTCTAGCTCGAGGTCATTATTTCCTTTACTAAGTAAAACTATGATATTCTCATAGAATAATTTTCAAGAAATTAATTTTTCCGTTTTTAAATTTATTTATGTTGGTAATTTTTTTCAAGACTTAATCGACACGTGTTTCGGGATTTGTCAGATCCCATTGTCAAGATTATTTAGCAAAAAAAAAAAATATGAGAATATCATAGTTTTAGTTGGTAAATGAAAAAATGACCTCGAGCTAGAATAAATCTACTTAAAATAAAATATGTATTCTTATTAGTATTAATTCAATTTTAATCAAGTTTTTATTTTTCACTTAATTCAGTTAATGTGAACATTTATCTCAAAAATTTACAGACGAAAATTTTTAAAGGATCAGAACAGAATAATTTAAGGTCTAGTTGATGAGGTTATGTATGGTGTATCTTCATCAAAATCACTCACGCACTCATCTCTCACAAAACAAAAAACAACAAAATACCAAAAATATGGAAATTGAGAGTATTTTAACACAACAAGTAAGAGTGATGTACCGAATCTTCTATACCATCCAAAACGTTACAAAACTACAAAAAAATTTGGGGGGCATTTTTGATAGGGGCTCGGAGGGGGACGTAGGGGGCACTTTCACTCTTGCGATTAATCATTGCAAATTAATTTTTATTGGTTTTTGCACTTAAGTAATACAATTGCATTATTATTACATATTTTTTTATAACCACGCCCCAAAAAGGGGGCGGGCGTGCGTGTGCGTGATTTAAAATAACTCACGCACCCATCTCTTATAAACAGTACACTCATGAGCTGCAGTTACAACTACCATACGGAATATAAGGACAAAATATTATGAAAACAACTTGATTTTTAGTCTTTTTTTTCAAATAGATTTTTAGCAACTGGAGTTCTTTCACAAAAAAATTGATATTTCAAAAACCGCAAAAAACCGCAAACGGACATTCAGGGATTTATTAGATGAAATCATATATTTAAAGACCATATAGGCGGATTTTCACTCTTTCACAGACAAAGTTGTTGAAACTCAATATTTATATCAAAAATACCCTATTTTTAGAGCATTTTTATTATTTTTTTTTTAATATTTCCAAAACATTTATCTAAACCAAAAAAATTTTTTTATATGCTCAAATACCTAAAGTAGACTGATCCATTATGAAGCTTTCAATTTTAGAAGTCTTTATACAAAATATAATTACTTGAAATATCAAAATTTTCACTTTAAATCAATGCGCGCAAAAATAATAAAAATAATTGAACTTTAAACACACACTGCAAATAAAGTATACAACTTAGAACTTTGTTTTTTGCCATTATTGATGTTGAATTTTATCTACTTTAACCTGGTACCAAACACGGTTGTGAAAGTTAATGTTCATCTATTGAATTAATCGCCACTTTGGATGCATTTCACCCCTCTGTGCATCGTTCTCCAATGGCTTTTTTACAGGAATATAATGCAATCGTTGCTTTTCTCCTCCGTTCCTCCATATAACGCCTAAAATTCAACTTCGAAAAAGGTACAGTGGGGCTATTAAAAAAAAACTAAAGCTAAGTTTTCAAAAAATTATAAAATGATTTCTCGCTCGTGATTCTTTGGTTAAGTTTTTTTTCCATCCTGCAGAATGGAATATTTTTTTATTGACTAGCTTAGGCTCTCATTCAGACCCACATAAAATCCACCCTAATTAAGATTTACAAAAAAAGGGTTTAATAACTGTTATGGTGGGTAATAATAAACTTATAACAAAACACAATAAACTATGGTTGACAATGCAATATTTTCAAAATATCTATTTCGTAGTTTTGTTCAATTTTTTTTTTACAATATGATGCCGTTAACATGCATCAAAATATTGCACAAATCACTTGCTAATGACAATTTCGTTTTTTTTTATTTCTTTGCCTATTTGAGACCGAAAAAAATTATTTTATACTTTTGTAATCCTTTGGTGTTAACATACACCATCCATACCATGCAACCCTTTAATTTTTAGTGAATTCGTTATTTTTTTATTAGTTTGTTAAATGAATTATGAAAATGTGAAACAAAGCGTCCTAGAAAAAAAAAATAAAAGAACCATTTGTTCCACATTTATAAAACAACAACGACTGAACTGGACTGGGCGTTGATTTGAAAACATTTGTCTTTTATGACCACTGTTGGGTTTGACTAAATGTTGGGCGTTAACCGCTACATAAACAGGTTTTTCTATTATTTTTGTGTAACAATTGTTTTTAATGTTTTAAAAATTACTAAATAAAAAAAAAATATTATATCATTTATAATAAAGTTAACTGAAGGATACTTTTGTGCAACATAAAATGTGGTACAAAAAAAAAACAATTTGGAGTGAGCATAGAAAAATTGTGAAAGAAAAAGGGTTAGTTAGAAAATTATTTAATAAAATATGTATCAGTGTGATATTTTAGAAAAAAATTTCGATTTTGAATAGAAGTTTGGTAGAAGAGATCTTAAGAATGTAACTTGTTTAGAAAGCGGTGGTTCGGTAAAGCTTCTTGCAACAAACTTTGAGGTAATTAAGTGTATCTTTAATGAGACCAACAAAAAAATTTCAGTAGATAGCCAGTAGACCAAAATACCCAAAGATTTAGAAAACGTCTAATTTTATTTCATGGCCTTCTGTAGTTTTTATTTATTTTTTAAGGTGTTTGGAATACCTCAAAATTTTTTGGAAAAATGTGCCTGACAGAAAGGTTTTTTTTGGCAATTTTTTTTTATTTAAATGTTTTATAGAAAAATTTTTTAAGCACCGAAAATTTTTTAAAAATTTTCTTTGTCCCTCCCGTTTACAAAAATTGTTGGCAATTTTTTTGCGTTTTTGAGTAAAAAAAATTTTAAAAATGTTTTAGGGAGAAAAAAAAATAAATTTCCGAAATTATAAATAAATAAAAAGTCATAACTCAATCATAACTCAATTTTTTCCATGTGGTTGTTGTAAACAATCATAAAAAATCAAATTTTGTTTGAAAATTTCAAAAAAATAAGACCTTCTACCCACCTCGTCTCAAAATTGACAAATAATTTTAAAATTTGAGACTTTTTATGATTTTGTTTGCAACAAACACAGGGAATATGAAGTTTGAAAATAATAAAATTAGTCATAACCAGTCATAACTGTGAATAGGTCTGTACATTTTCTAAGTCACGGACCCAATATTTTTATAATACTATATATTTTTTGTGGATTTTTGAGTAAAAACAGTGTGTTAAATTCGGCTGTTTTTTTTTATTATTTAAATGTTTTTTAGAAAAATTTTTTAAGCATCGACAATTTTTTGAAAATTTTCTTGAGAAAATTCGTTGAGAGCACCTTCCCCATCGAGATAAAAGTTACCAAAGTCATTTATTATGATATACAGTGGTTGTCAACTAATTAGAAACGCTTCTGTAGTATGATACTCAACATTATTTTTACCAAACGAGTATAATTTTAGAAAATGCTATGTAGAAAATTTATAAAGCTTTAATTTAAGCTTGATAGCGTCCAGATTTGGTAAATAATAAAAGTGCTGTGAGGGTCAAATTGATAAATGAAATTATTTATAGACATTTTTCAAAAAAAAAAAAATTTAAATACAGTAGAAAAAAAATCCGTATTTTTTTACCTCCATTTATTTTGACCACCATTTTCATGGACATCAATAATATATATGTATGGGGCATTCCATGCCAAATCGGACACTTTGAAATTTTTTTTTTAGATTTTCCCAATATTCCTAAAAAATTCTTTAGAGTCATCTAGTAATCGATTTTTAGCTTTAAAATTTAAATCTCATTTTTGAAAAAGTGTGTACTCTTTGTTTTTTTTTTTAATTTTTTTGTGGAAAACTTCTATTGATTCTAAAATTTTTTGCCCAGTAGGTACGTGGAATAACGTCTTTTACTATTTTTTGAAATTTTTTTAAAAAATTTTATTGTAATTTTCCAAACTTAAAATCATTTGTATTGGTCCAATGGTGTGTCGTTGAGAAGTCAACTGCAAGACTGACTCCCCTTAATATTTACTCCTTAACATTTCTTTAGAACAAACTAATAGCTCCAATTTTTAAGAGGGTTCCCATACAAAATTTTTGGAAATTTGCTCCAACCGCTCTAACTGCCCTAATAGTGCCCCTAGAGCAGTCAAATGTATGAACGACCCAAAATATTTTTTTAGTCCAAATATTTTCTCTGACCACACTTACCTAACCTCTATCTTTAACTCTTAAGCGGTCCCCATACAATTTTTTTATTTTTTATAAATTTGTTTTATATAATTAGCTTCTACCGGTCCTATGGTGCATCCTAGAGGGGTCATAAGTAAGACCGACCCCCATTTATTTTTACACTCCGACATTTTTTCAAAACATACCTATTCAAAATTACATTTTCATAAAATTTGTTCCAACTATATTTTGTATGAGAGCCCACTTAGGGAGTGGAGATGGTATGTTTTAAAAAAATGTTGGACGGTAAAAATAAATGGGGGTCGGTTTCACTAATGACTCCTCTCGGACACACCATTGGACCGGTAAAAGCTGATTAAATAAAACAAATTTATAAAAAATAAAAAAAAATTATGGGGACCGCCTTAAGAGTTAAAGATCGAGGGTAGGTGTGTTTAGAGAAAATGTTTGGACTAAAAAAATATTTTGGGTCAGTCATACATTTGACTGCACTAGGGGCACTATTAGGGCAGTTAGACCAGTTGGAGCAAATTTTAAAAAATGTAATTTTGTATGGGAACTCTTTTAAAAATTGGAGATAGAGGATTAGTTTCTTCTACAAAAATGTTAAGGAGTCAAAAATAATGGGGTTCAGTCTTGCAATTGACCCCTCTACGACAAACCATTAGAGCATTAGGAATGATTTTAGATTGGAAAATTACAATAAATTTTTTTCAACAAATTTTTAAAAATAGTAATAATCGTTATCCCACGATCCTACTAGGCAAAAAATTTTTCGAATCGATAGAAGTTTTCCACAAAAAAATTTAAAAAAATCAAAGAGTACACACTTTTTCAAAAATGAGATTCAAATTTTAAAACCTAAAAATCGCATAGTAGATCACTCTAAAGAATTTTTCAGGATTTTTTTAAAAGTAAGAAAAAAAAACAAAAATTAACAAAAAAAAATCGAATTTGGACCATTATTGAAGAAGTTATGAGTAAAAGAAATTTGAGTAATAGAGCAAACTACCAATTTTTAAAAATTCAAAAACTTTTGAACGGGTCATCAAAAAAATCTGAAAATTTACCAGGAGCGAGTTTTCAAAGGACACTAAAAACTGTAAAAAAATTGGGAAAATGTAAAAAAAAATTTCAAAGTGTCCGATGGAATGCCCCATATACTTTATGTGGTCCCCGACCTATATTTCGATAACTTACAAACGGAATGACAAAGTGAGTATGCCAAAAAATGAGGATGTGTGGTGGGTTTTAGGGGTTGCTCATCGTGGTCAGTTTGATGATGAAGGGTTAGAAGTACACAAAAAGCCCTACAACTGCCCCGGATACGCCCCCAGATGCGTGAAATGTGCGACCGACTACCATTAATTTTTTCCCCCAAACATTTTTTTCATAAAAACCTAAGCCCTATCCATATTTCCTAAGGGGGCTCCCATACAAAGACTTTAACTGTTTCTTTTTACCTTTTATATTTAACATTTAAGGTGGTCAGTCAAACATTTGACTTCACTAGGTTCAAAACTTGGTATACTAATGTATTCATTTAGAGCAGTGGGAGTAAATATTATAAAAATTTGACTTTGTAAAGGAGTCCTCTTAGGAAGTGACTTTACTAGTTTTTTTGCTACCTCCTATATTACGAAAATTCCTATTAAAAATTACGAACTTTTTTGTAATTTTACAAGATTTTTACCAATAAAATTGTAAATTTACAACTTTTTGCCAAAACAAATTTTGCAAGAAGTTCTCGTAAATTTACTAGATGTTTTTTTTTTGTAAAAAACCTTGGAAATTTGTAAAATTACAAGAAAAACTGTTAAATTACAAAAAAAATGTATATAAAATTTTTGTAAAATGGGATTACGAGACTTTTTCTAGTAATTTGACAAGGTTTTTTCTTAAGTGTAGAGTTCATTTAATAAAACAAATTTATAAAAAATAAAAAAAACTATCCATTTAATTTTTTTTGTCTAATTCAAGAATAAATTAGGTATGTTCTGAGAAAATGTCGGGGTTAAAATAAAATTGGGGGTCGGTCAAACATTTGATTCCACAAGGGGTTCCTTTGGGACATTTAGAGCAATAGTAGTAAATTTTATAAAAATTACTCTTTATATGGGAGCCCTATTAGGGAGTAAAGATAAGACTTAAGTATGTTAGAAAAAAATTTCTGGGTTGAAAGTAAATGTGGGTCGGTCTAATGTGTTACCCCTCTAGGAGCATTATTGGAGCAGTAGGAGCGGATTTAATAAAACAAATTTATTAAAAAATTAAAACATGATATGGGTGACCACCTTAAAAGTTAATAATAGAGAGTAGGTATGTTATGAGAAAATGTTAGTGTTTTACTAAATTGTAGGAAAATGTTTGATATATTGTTTAAAAACTTGTGGGTCATAAAAAAAACAACAATGTTTTGAAAACCCTTTGAATGTTGTTGGTCTAGTGGTCAAATTTAATTTTGTTTTGTCTAATGCATGACACTGTTTTTTGTTGCACAGTGTTATTATTTACAAATATTCAATGTCAAAAATCGACACACACAGAATAACTTTTATCAACTTAAAAAATTCTACTTTATTTAGTACCAAAGCCTTTTTAAAATTTTTTCCTTATCCTTTTGTATGCAACAAACAAACTTGTAAAAAATACTTAAAGTTATTTAAGTCCACTTTAGCAATTACTCAAAGGGAAATCCAAACATAGTACAACGAGAAAAAGATGAAACAAAAAAAAATATCTACATATAGTATATAAAACCATTTGACAATTCATTAAGTTACGGAAGTTAAACTCAAAACTGCAATTTCCCCTTGAACCAATTATAGAAAAATTTAAATACAACGATTTCAGCAAAAAATCCCATTCCAAAGCACCTTCATGCATACTTCAGCCATTCATATCTACCGAAAAGAAAAACGACAGGACTAGCAAAAAATCAAAAAACAAAAAACGCCAACCAAAAATATCAGAGGTAAAAATAAAATAACCATAACCATGTAACTCAAACTCAAATATAAACATACAAACAGAGACACAAATGTAACTTTGCCTAGACATGTTGCACACAAAACATGACCGGCTAAAGGACATAGGACATTACCCAAAAGACTATCTGTTCATAAATTGAAATCAGAGCAGCGACAGTAGCAAAAGTACAACTGAAAGGAAAAATTCACACACACAAGTACATATAAAAACTAAAGAATAATTGAGTAGTATTTTTACAAGTTGTGGTGGGTGGTTAAAATTCAAATAGGAGGAGAAGGTTGGGTTACACAATGGGGTAGAAGTTAAATTGTGTGCATATAAAAATATTTTCTTTAAGGACCCAACAAAACTTTAAAAATGGCAATGCCTTATGTAATTCATTACCGTGTAATGCATACCCCAAAAAAAGTATGTAATATATTGGCATCACTTTTTTGTTTTTTAATGCATTTCGTAATACGCACCCATTTTATTAGTTTCATGCCATATTAAAATCATAGATGCAGTATAGGGTAAATTATGGTTAAAAATAATTATTTTATGTTCCATTACTTTACTATGTACAACATTGATAATTTTTATGATCCGAGTTTTAACCACGCAAAAAAAAAATATGAGGGAAACATTTTTGAGTAATCTCTTGTTAAAATTTGCAAAAAAAAGTTAATAAAACTGTGCAACAAAAAACAAAAAATCGAATATACTTTTAAAATGGGGTACACTGAAAAAAAAAAGTTTCTTAAAATTAAAGAAATTTTATTAAAATTACAGAAAAACTGTTCATAATTTGGCTCCAAAGAAAAATTTCCTTATTGTTATAAAACATCTTTCTTTAAATTTAGTGTGAAAATTGTGCGGATAAAGCTTATCGTATTCAAAATTAGATTTTATTATAAATACCTTTAAAAATATAAAGGTTGTTAAACGAACTATAGCAGAAAAAAATCGATAAACTCGAAAAATTTTCAAAAAATAACAAAAAAATTAGATTTTATAGAAAAATCAATATATAGTATCTTTCTTATATGTATAGACCAATTCACACACATGGAAAGCCCTATCCTTCTTTTATCCAAAACAGTTTAAAAATTTAAAATCGATTGAAAATTTTCTAAATAACACAATGTTTAGTGAGAAAAGTCCAAAAAAAACGTATTTTAACAATAGCTTTAAAATTTGAGGGTGTCTGGAAAGTTTAATGGGCATTTTTGTAATCTACTCGTCAAGACCAACAATCTATACTATGTCACATCAGAAGTATTTTTTCACTGTAGCACAGTGTAATTTTTTAATTGACGCAATTAAAAATTTACTCAAAAGTTTTTAAAAAAAATTAAGAAAATAATTTAATAACAATTTAATAGTAATTTATTTTTTTAGTTCTCTAAGATTTTAGAAAATAATATTGAGAAAAACAATTTGAGTAATCACTTGTTTAAATTAAAAAAAAAAAATTGCGTAATTTTTTAATTGACGCAATTTAAAATTTACTCAAAAATATAAAAAAAAGTTGAGTAAATAATTTGATACAAATTTAATACTACACTCAAAATAAATTCTCTGTCCAATCAGCAGAAAAATCTGCAGAAAATACACCCATTTTGAGCCATATGAGAAATCTGCTGATTTTAGCAGACACGGTTTGCTAAATATCTGAATAAATATAACAAGAAAAAAAAAAAAAAAACATGCGCCGCCAGCCAGCATCGAACTCGCCACCTTCCGATTTGAAAGTACACTTCTTAACCACTACGCTACGGAAGCTTATACTTTTATCTGGCGTTTTAGTTATTAAACATGTGTGTTGTTCGACAGCAGAGAAATCTGATTTTAGCAGAAATATCTGCTGATTTTAGCAGAAAAATCTGCTGATTTTAGCAGAACAATCTGCTGATTTGAGCAGAATAATCTGCTGATTTCAGCAGAACAATCTGCTGATTTCAGCAGAACAATCTGCTGATTTCAGCAGAGCAATCTGCTGATTTCAGCAGAACAATCCGTTCTGCTTTTTTTTATATAAAAAAATTTCTTGAAAAAATAATGAAATTCAGCAAACAAAATCAGTATAAACATAGTAAAATGTCTGTTATTTTCTTAAACTGAATGACAGAGATTTTAGTAAAAATATCCTTCTCAGCAGAACAATCTGCTAAAAGATTGCTAATTCAAATTGAAAGTCGTTTTACAGAGTTTTTCTTTTGAGTGTACTAATTTTTTTTATTAAAAGTTTACTCAAAAATTTTATTAAAATTTACTCCATACCCTTAAATCTTTTAATGGTGCAAAATTGAGTAATTTTTACTCAATATTATTAAAACATTACTCATTTTTTTTTGTGCAATTTGAGAATTTTTCTATACGAAAAATATCTGAGAATTTTTCTATACAAAAAATATCCGAGAATTTTTCTATACGAAAAATTTCTGAGAACATCAGAATTTTTCTATACAAAAAATGTCAGCGAATCTGAGAATTTTTCTTTACGAACAATGTCTCAGAATCTGAGAAAAATATCTCTGAATCTGAAAACTTTTTTATACGAGCATTTTCTATACCAGAAATGTTTTGTGAGTTATTTGCATCTGAACCTTAGAAGTCTTCTGCATAAATATTCCTTTAGAATCCAAAAAACATTAAAAGTATATAAACAATTTTTTAGGATCTTAAAACTTATCTTCATCAAAAATGTTTCAGAATTTTGAGTTTTACACGTTAACATTAGCCCTATTTTCGCATAACCGTATATATGTTAATATTAACCGTTTGAACGAAAACGCATCCATGTTTGTGAACTTGGCTTTAGTTTTTATCGAAGATAAAAATTACCGCCGATAATTATACACGCTAGAAATAAGCGTGGATAATTAAAAATTTGTATGGGTAAGCGTTTATACGGTTATGCGAAAAAGGGCTATAAATTTTGGAGTTGATTGATCTGCTTCATTTGGTTAAAAATCAAAAAAATAATTTGATAAAAAAATCGTCTCTAAATCAGATTTTTGAAAAAAATCTGTCCTTTTTTATATAAAAGAATGGAAGATAAAATCCATTGGGATGAAAAACTCTAAATTTAAAAAAAAAAAATGGACCTTCCTCAAAGGGGAAGGTCAATTTCCTTCCTTTTAAGACAAAATCAGAAAATTTCGGAAAAATTTGAAATAGTTAAGAAAAAGTCACAAAAATTTTGAAAAAATTTTAATTTAACGCCTTAAAAAAAAAACTACACCATTGGTATCAAACTCATTCGAAAGTGTGTAATTTTCTCTTTCAGACAAGATCAAATTTTCTTGGAATTAAATTTTCTAAAGTGGTAAAAAAAATCATTAGCCACAAGTGTTTTAAAGCTAAAATTTACGTATGAATTTGTATTGAAATTTGTTAAAAAACACTGTGTAAATAAACTAAATATAGAAAAAATGGAAGGTTTTTTGCTAATGATTTTTTTACCATTTTCGAAAATTAAATTTTTAGAACATTTTATCTAATCTTTAAGAGAAAATTACAGGCTTTCGAATGAGCTTGATACCAAGTCATTTGAATGCAAGGATCTTATTTTATTAGCTTTTAAAAAGGGTCAAAAATGCCCTTTTTCGGCACTTTAACCGCGAATTACTCAAAATCCTGACGTAATAGACAAATTTGGGCTCCGGATTTGGAATCAGCGCAGCAGACACTATCCAAACTGTTATCAATTGTATATCAGAACTTATCAATTGAAGGGCTTACTGCAAAAACTTGATAAGCAACATTTTATTTTTGGTGTTTTTCGCCTTCTACTGATGTTCCATTGAAATATTTTTGGCAGAAGTCTTGCTTAAACCCTTTGTACGAGTATCTTGAGAAAGAAGTTCTTCAAAAGTTCGATTTTCTACATTATTTCAAAAGTTTTAAGGCAAAAACCACGATAAAATGAAATGATGCTTATCGAGTTTTTACAATAAGCCCTTCAGTATTTCAGAAATTATCAATTGTATTTCAGACATTTTTAATTTGTATTTTAGAAAATATCAATTGTATTTTAGAAGTTATCAATTGTATTTCAGAAATAATCAATTGTATTTCAGATATTATCAATTGTATTTCAGAAATTATCAATTGTATTTCAGAAACTAACCATTGTAAAACAATTGAAAATTTCTGAAATACAAATAATTTCTGAAATAGAATTAAAAATTTCTGAAATACATTTGATTATTTCTGAAATACAATTGATAACTTCTGAAATACAATTAATATTACCTACAATACAAATAAAAAATTTCTGAAATACGATTGATAATTTCTGAAATACAATTAATAATTTCTAAAATACAATTGGTAATATCTGAAAAACAATTGAGAAATTCTGAAATACAATTTATAATTTCTGAAATACAATTGATAAATTCTGAAATACAATTGATAAATTCTGAAATTGATAGTTTCTGAAATACAATTGATTGATCTGAAATACAATTGATAATTTCTGAAATACAATTGACAATTTCAGAAATACAATTGGAAATGGTGTAGTGGGCCAAAAAATAAATATAGAGCTTAGTTTTCAATGCCCTTTGAGTGGTTTGGTCTACTTTTAATTTTTCTCATTAAAGATACAAATTCTGTATTTGGTATCAAAAAGAAAACCAGGTCAAATTACTAGAAAAAGTCTCGTAATCCCATTTTACCAATATTTGACAATTTTCCTTGTTTTTTAACAAAAATTTTCGATCAAAATTTTTATTTTGTAATTTTACAGTTTTTCTTGTAATTTTACAAATTTCCAAGGTTTTTTACAAAAAAAATCTAGTAAATTAACGAGAATTCCTTGTAAGTTTTATTTCGCCAAAAAAGTTGTAAATTTTACAATTTAAATCTTGTAAAATTCAAAAAAATCTCGTTATTTTTACTAGGAATTCTCGTAAAATAGGAGGTAGCAAAAAATCTAGTAAAGTCACCAAATCTCCTTGTAAGTTTTATCGCTTCAAAAACAATGTAAATTTACAATTTTATTGGCGAAAAGCTTGTAAAATTACAAAATTATTGCTAAAAAGCTTGTAAAATAACAAGGAATTCTTCTCAAATAGGAGGTAGCAAAAAAAAAAAAGTTACAGACTTTTCTTGTCATTTTACAAGTTTTTTTTTTTTCAGTGTTGTAAGATCCTTTCCAAAAAATTTGTCACTACGTGGTAAAATTCAAACTTCAGTTGGTCATATTTGTTTAACCGCTATGGAAAATTTTTATTTCCAACTTTCGTTCTACTTTGGTCCATTATGAAATGCCAATAAATTTCAATTTAGGGAGTTGGTTGAAGAAGACACATTCCATTTGATTTTTTTTTTTACTTGTTAAACTACTTGCTTTTACTGGCAATTACTAACCAATCTACATATGTATGTTAAAGTAATACCTCTACAACTTATGTACTCAAACTATGGACTTCTTTTTTTGTGCTATTTAAGGGAAAAATGGCGTCTGATATTTTATTATATCAAGTATGTGTATGTTTGGAGTAGTAGAATATTCCTAGAGTATGTATGTGTGGGTGTGTGGGGTAGTGTTGTAGTAGTGATGCCTGCATATAAATAACGCCTGTGGCCATAAAAAAGCCCAACATGTTTGGTAACTACAGTGGACAACCAACCATCATATGTAACAATTTTTTTTATATGTGCAAAATGGGAGAGGTAATAAAACACATACTTTATTTAAGTTTCACATTTTTTCAAGTCTTATTGTGTCATTTTTTTTTACTCATGTAGAAAGAAGTAGGAGTGTATATAAAGTGTCTATAATTTGTATTGTAACTACATAGTTAGAGCAGGAGTTGGACCAAAGTGACCCAGTTGGAAAGGTTAACTATTTAGAGAATGTTAAAGTAGTAACAATTCCTCTTCCCAGTCGGCAAAAAAAATTACACCTGACTTACTGCTGACTCTCCCTTTATAAAATTGCTGACATCTTCATACAAATTTTCAAAATGTCATCAATGACATGTCGGCAGTTGGTCAGCGGCTGTTTAAACGAATTGTTAGTGGCCACCGATACTGCTGGAAACTGCTGACCAACTGCTGACATGTCATTGATGACATTTTGAAAAATTGTATGAAGATGTCAGCGATTTCATAAAGGGAGAGTCAGCAGTATGTCAGGTGTGATTTTATTTTGCCAACTGGGTTGTGACATTCTTTAATCAAAATAGCATTTAAGATGACCAAAATAAATTAAAACGTCAAAGCCAAAAACATCATATTTTGAGTAGGGATATTCAAGATCGGGGTAATTTTTCTTTTCTAATTACAACTATATTCACATAGAATAATTTTCAAGAAAATTATTTTTCTGTTTTAAATTTATTTATGTATGTTGGTCAGTTTTTGCACGACTTATTGTTAGTCATCAATTTTGTCAATACTATTTTGCAAAAAATGAAGACTCTGTACTATAAGCAGCACAGAGTATTTTGATGACAATCGCAATTGTTCAATTTCAAGAGAATTTCAACTGATCGTTTAAGTATTCCAATTAATTATTGAATTTCAAATAATTGCTTTCGAATTTCAATACATGTATTTGGAATTTCGAATTTCGAAATTCAGCTGATCTTCTTCAAATTCCAATTGATCTTTTAAAATCACAGCTCCAAATAGTGTAGATTTAAAGACTTAACTTCCTACAATTTGTTTCTACAGGGAATATTTTATTTACGACAAAAAAAAAATGGAAGAAAAATGTAACAAGCTTAAATTACAAAAATATTTATTGGCACAAAGTCTGAGAAAAATGTTCAACATAAATGTGAGAAACTGTGATAAATTTGTTGGCAACAAAATCTTGTTAAAATACAAGTTACTAGTTGTAAATGTTGTCGAAATGAAAATGGAAGAATTCCCAGCAGAAATTTTGCTAAACTGACAGCAGCTTTTGGAAAGGAAACCCGAGTCAAGGAGCGCATCCAAACCAGATGAATTCATCCATGATTCTCTAAGGCGATGTCACACTTTAGAGCGCAAGTTGGATACACCGAAAAAGCGCTCTTAAGATGCACTGAAGCGCTCTTAGAGCGCTGATAGAAATTTAGAAATTTCTATTTTTATCAGAAATATCCATTTATATTTCAGAAACATCTTTTTATGTTTTAGAAATTTCCAACTGTATTTAAGAAATTTCCATTTTTATTTCAAAACTTTATAAATGATGGAAATATAAATGAATTTTCTGGAAAGAATTTAGAAAATTTTTAAATAAAAATTGACATTTTTGAAATACAATTGGAAATTTCTTAAATACACATGGACTTATTTTTAAATTAAAATAAAATTTTCTCAATAGCAATTATAAAATTTTTAAATCTAAATGGAAATTTAGAAAAGCATTTAGAAAATTTTGGAAATAAAAATTTAAATTTCTTGAATACAATTAGAAATTTCTGAAACATATGTTAATAGAAATTTCTGTAATGTAAATGGAAATTTCTTTTATATAAATAGAAATTTCTGAAATATAATTGGAAATTTATTTATTCTTTGAATACAAAAATTTTTTTGGTTGGCCTATTTATCATCATTCAAAATGTGTTAAATATATTATAATTGAAGCACTCTTTGCAGCGCTGATTAATGCGCAAGAATAATGCAGTCAAATCATGTGTCTTTGTCCAAAATATTAAGAAGGAAAGCAAGTGCGAAATTTTATCAAAAAATTATTTTATATTATAAGTTTTATATAAAAAATCTTAACAAAAAATTAAAAATTTTACCCCTTACATTTACTGCATCCTCAAGAGCACTTCTATAAAAAGATGCTATGTCGCCAAAATCTCGATTTATTTTTGCTGGGTTATTTCGTGTAGTTATCGAATACTTCCATTTTACTCGAAACTTAAAATTTTGAAATAAATCAGAGGTCAAAATGGGCAGTAAGTAATGTTACGAAAAGTATGGATCAAGGAGTGTGTAAGAGAGTTTGCCTTACTCCCAGTGCACACACAGTGGGGGATTTAAGATTTGTTTATTAATTGTTCTAAAATTTCTAGGGATTTGATTAAAATTTTTCTTGTTTGAGAGATTCTTATTAGTATATAATTAAATGACCAAAAACTTCTTTTTGTTGTTCAAATCAGTTTTTGGTACGAAAGCCTCTTATATACACGAAAACATTTCATAATTTTTTACCAAATTTAAAATATTAAAAAAAAATCGTAATGGGTAAATAGTTTTTTCCTTTTGCGATAGTTTTTTTCATTTAATATGCTTTTCACACTTACACTGTGGAACAAATTCAGGTCAGCAAAAGTTAGGTCGATTCTGAGAGTGAGGGGTGAAAATAGAGCGTTTGTTTATGTTAGTTAGATTTTTTTTAATCGACCTTCGAACTTTGCAGTCAAATGTGGATTTTCAGCAAATTTTTTATATAGTTTTTTGGCTATAACTCGTAGACTAATTGATATTTTCAATCTATAAAAGCCAAATTATTGATAGAGACCTGTCCAACAATTGAAATTTTTTAAAAAAAATTGATTTAGAAAATTATTTGTGGAGTTTTGTGGAAAATATTTTCAAAAAGCATGAAAAAAAATAAGTTCTTAAAAACTATATGATGTTTACATATGAGAAAAAATAGGTTTTTGTAAATGCTATGCAACGGTGGAATAATCTTGTGAAAATTCGGCTTCACTAAAGGTGGTATGATACTTGCTAGTTTCTGTATTCGATTTTTTTAGGATTGATCGAATGAAACAACAAATGCGAGAAAGAACAAGAAATACAATAAAATAAAAACAAAACAAACAAGTGAGAGTGTTAAATTCGGCTGTGCCGAATTTATTATACCCCCATGTAAAAAAATTTAAAAAATTTTTTGACAGGAACGTTGTTTTAAGGGGGGCAAGGTAGGGGGAGGGGTCGGTGAGCTGGGGTGACCCCTTGGCCCTCACGGTATATGATTACAAGTTCATTTTTGTCTGCTTTGTGCACTTAAGTATTATAGTTTTATAATTATTTAAGTTATTTCTTTATCCACGCCCTTAAAAGAGGGGCGGGGCAAAAAAAGAGACATTTTTTAATCCCCTGGGTCCAAGCTCAGGACTATAAACTTCTACGAACATAAAAATGACTCATTTGGTTCACAAAAATACAAAAAAACGTCAAAAAAATATCACTTTTAAGAGGTTGGATTAGTTCTTCAAGGGGGAACTTTTTCCCCCTGGTCAGATTTTGCCCATTTCCGAACTTAACCTGCCTAGGACCATAAGACATATTTATGCCAAACTTGAGGGGTCTAGCTCTTTTATTTTGGACTGCATCGTGTTAACTACAGACTGACGGACAGACGGACGGACATCGCTAGAATGTCTTAGAATCGATCACTGATCAATAATATATATACTTTATGGAGTCCCCGACCGATATCTCGATGCGTTACACACGGAATGACAAAGTGAGTATACCCCCATACTGTAGTTGGAGGGTATAAAAAACAATATTGCCAACTTTTATTTTCAAAATAACTCGCCCAAAATAGCTAAAAAAACACCCAAAAGAAATGTAAAACCGCTTCATTTGAGCAAAAACTAATGAAAATGGCAGCACTGTTACCATTTTATTCTGGAAATGTGAATTTCAAGTTGAAAATTTTTATATTTTTTTTTTGACAGTCACTGAAAAATTATCGATTATACCCGTATATTTTTTGACGTTTGAAGTTTTTTCATGATATTGTCATACTCTTTACACTTGGTCAGTTTTCCTATGAAAATATATTTGCACTGTTCTCCATATAAAAAATACAAAAACTAGCAAGTATCATAACACCTTAAGTATTTTTTTTTATGAAAATGTGTAAACTTTGGGGGGTAATTATGTGAAGACATAGTCCTACGATATCCATATGAATACGAAATAATCTTTATTAAATACTTGAGATACTTCCCTTGTCAGTAATAAACATTCCAAATTTTAAAGGAATCGGACAACGTCTTCTTGTAGCCTCCATATAAACCACCTTCCCGATATTCATATAAATCTCTAAAATTTCATTAAAACAGAAAATATATTATTAAAAATTTGTTTGTGAGTGTTTAAGGGGTACTTTAATAACCTCATCAAATCTAATTCTAATTGGACCATTTTTGGACTTGGGTCCCATATGAAAATTTTGCCCGATATTCATTTAAAGCGCTTAATTGGCCTATTTAACTCAAAGTCGGTTTGTGAGTGTTTTTACACTTATTAAGGATTTGACAAAAGATATATCCAGTCGGTCCATGTTTGAAATGGGAACTCATTTTCCGGGAAACACAGGTGTAGGGTATTATATGGGCGGTTTTGACCGAATATAATTTTCTTACTTGGTTTATTTATTTTTAACCAGGCCCACAAACGGCGGGGCGATCTAAAACAAATGACATTTTCTCGTTCCCTGGATCAGTCTTCAGAGTTTTGAACTTTTTCTGTATCAAAATTACATCAAAAACAAGTAAGAAAGTTATAGTCGGTTAAGACCGACCATATGATACCCTACACCAGCGTTTTTGGGAAAATGGGTCCCAAGTCCAAACATGGGCCGATTGGATCTGTCTTTTGTTAGATCTTTATTAAGTGTAGAAAACACATACAGATCAAATTTTAGTGGAATTGGTTAATATAATTTGTCAATAGACCGATTTAACTGAATATCGGTCGAAATTTTTATATAGGGTACAAAGTCCAAAAACGGTTCAATTCTATTTCGATTTGATAAGGTTACTAAAGTACACGTTTAACACCTAAAAATAGAATTGTTATCAAATATTTTAATTTTTATGAATTTTGAGGGAATTATGTGAATATCGGGAGGGTGGTTTGTATGGGGGCCACCAGAAGGACTGACCCGATCCCTTAAAAATTTCGAATAGTGATTCGTGCACACAAAACTTGATTACCTGATAAATTTCAAAGCGATATCTGTTAAAATACGGTTATTAGATTCATTTAAGCCGAATCCAAAGGGGGCGTTTGTGTGGGGTCTAGGTCTTAACATGGACCGATTTTCTCCAAATTCAACAGGCTTCGTCATTGGGCCAAAAGATGTTTAAGTTTCAAATTTCAAGTCAATTGATTGAAAATTCCGACCTGAATTGTGCTTAAACCGATAGATGGACAGACGGACGGACATCGCTAAATCGACGCAAAAAGTAATTCTGAGTCGATCGGTATACTTGAAGGTAGGTCTAGGACCAATATTTCGAGTAGTTACGAACATCAGCACAAACTCATTATACCCTGTACCACAAAGTGGTGTAGGGTACACCCAAAAAAAAACGTGGGTATTCAATACTAAAAATTTTACTAAATTTTAGTCCAAAAGGACCTAGTGCAGAAATTGGTAACCAATACTAAAATTGTTTACTAAAATTATTGAAAACCAGTAAAAATTACTAATTTTAGTACTTTCAAGATACTAAAATTAGTAAATTATTAGTAGATTTTGGTACAAAATCACTTACTAAACCTTTTACTGTAGAATTATTTTGAGTGTATAAAAATTGTGTAAAATTATGTTTTTTTAGAGGTTGATTTAGTTTCTTAAAGGAGAACTTTTTTCCCCTGATCCGATTTTGCCCCTTTCCCAACTTATCCAGCCCTGCAGATTTTCTGCTAAAATCGGTAGATTTTCATCCAAAATTAGAAGATTTTTCTGCTGTCTTGACAGATTAAATCATATGGCTCAAAATGCATGTATTTTCAGCAGATTTTTCAGCTAATTGGAGAGGGGTTTTATTTTAAGTGTACAAAATCATGTTGCACGGTGATATAATAATTTTAAAAATCCTTGTTAAAATCAATTTATTGTTGCTACCCACCAAGGTCTTAATTTTAAAATGTTTCCAAATTTAATGATGAAATTTACATCGTATTCCTTATACCTGTTTCCCACAAAAATAGTTTGTATTAAACTTCCGCTGAATATGGGTTATTATGATGATACACAATAACAAACAGAAAAATTAGTTCAAATTTTCTATTGTGATTATACAATTTCTAAGAATTTTTTTTAAAATAATTTTTCTTAAACTGATTAAATTGTAACACTACATAATATTTTGTGACAATGTGTAACCTTTCTACGAACCACATTTATGTAAATATTACAACAATGTAACGTAACAATTGACAATATAGCTAAATCCTTTTTGCCTCTTTTATACAACTTTACAACATAACAGAACATTTTTCAAAATTCATAATATTACGCTTAATCCTTACAGTTATGACGACAATACAGTTTAAAGGAAAATATGAAACAAAAGAAATTGTTAAGACAAAAATATATGTAGAGCAATGACAGGATTTTATTAGCGGTCATTTAAATAAGAGCAATAAAATTTTAGTTAAAAACAATCCTTAAACTGTGTATCCTTTTTTTTCAAAACACACAGTGAAGGATAGAAGTCATAAAATTACCTAAAACTAACTAACGTAGAGATTGTATTTGTTTTAATGAAGGTTACTAAGACTTTTCCTATGCTGCTTTCAGTCTTTGGTTCCGTTATACAATGTTATCCTTTGTCCTAGTATGTTTTTGTTTTATCTTCAAAAAGGGACAAATAGTTCATGATCCACTCTCAGCGGTATATTCGCTGTTCGCATGCATATAATAACAGTGCCGTTACATTGTTATGTATGTTTAGATTTTATGATGCAATTTAAATCAGAGCATTTACAAGGATTAAGTGTGTGTTCTAGTTTTAACTTTCATTGTATGATTGTAATACAACCGGAGTGACGGAAGGATAGACGGGATGGATGGTTGGACTTCCTGGTATATACGAACGTTTGTTTCTGAAGGATTAAAATCTATTGTTGTGTAAGGTTGCGCATGTTTGTTATGCGTTTTTCACTATTATTTACTCACTTACTAACTCACAATCAGTCACTCACTCGCTGACATGATTTTATAATTTTGCATACAAATTTTCATATAATTGGGAAAATCTTGGTTGGTTATTAAAGGAAATGACATTGAACTTTTAAATTGGTTCACAATTTACAAAAATTGTTTCATCATTTTTGTATGTTTTTCTCTGTTTTAACTGCATATTTGTTGAATAATAAACCGTTTTTGTCATTATACTTACTTTATGGGTTTGCAGTGAGGTAACAAAAGCCAATTTTCAGAGAAATGGACAGAAATATATTCAAATTTAAAGTAAATGTTTATATCCTTCATTTAAGAAGCGTGTTCTATATTATAACCAGGGCAAGGAAGTTTATGTTAGTACATGTTTGTTGTCGTTAACATAGGAAAATCAAAGGAAATATCTTTGCAAAAAAGAAGTTTTCGTTAAAATGACACAATAAAAAAGTTTCAAAAAAGTTATGTGTGTGGTTCGGCATAAATTAAAAAGAAACACTCACTTCACACAAATTAAAAAGAAACAGAGAAAAAAAAATCTTTATATTGATAAAAAATTACATCAATATAATGAAATATAATGAAATGTTATTATGATGACGCGGTGTCATCAATATGATGAAAAGGTGTCATAAATAATTTTTTTTTATTTGAAAAAAAAATTATTTAATTCTTTTTTTCTTATTATTCGATTTTATTTATTTTCTTACAATCTTTTGCTATTTTCTATTTTTGAATGTCCCAACTAAAACAAACATGTAATATGTTAGTAGCATACAACATGAATAGTTAATAATCCCCGCCTTTAATATAGGTGTGGCAACAAAAATTGCAAAAATCAGGTTTTTTGGAAATTGTTTACAACAAAATTGGGAATTGGGGAATTCCTTTCATTAAATCTTTATATTTTGTTTTGTGTTAATATTTGCTATAGTAAGAAATTTTAAAATTTCATTACAATATACTCAAAAACAAAAAATATAATGCATATTGAAAATTTTTCCCAATATTTTGAGAAAATATTAAATTTCGTATGGGAGCTCCCTTAGGAAGTGAAGAAGTTACAACAATATGATGAAATGTTACATAATTTTTCGTCAAATGTAACTTGTCATCAATATGATGAATCAGTGTCATCAATGACATTTTTTTATTTGAAAAATAAGAAAAAAAAAATAAAAAAAAATTTTTTTTTTGTTATTTGTATTTTGTTATTTAATTTATTTTTATTTACTCACAATTGTTTGTTATTTTCTCATTTTTAAAAACTTACATCCTTTTTTCGTATCCACCAAGATTTGAACGCCGGACCTCTTGTTTGTTGGGCTTAGCCTATAGCCACTTGTCTACAGAATATCAACAAATAATAACAATAAAATCCCGTTTTGTTTGTTGTATGCTAAATATAACGCTAAAATTTGTGTGTAACTATGCTCTGATAAAAGCTATGAGAGGGAAAGAGAGGGATATTGTACAATAATAAAATGTGTGTGGCTACAAGCCCCCATAAGCAAATGTGTATGTATGTATATTAAAGGTGTCCTAACGACTAAGGTAATTTTTCAAAATCACTTTTTAATACGTGGTAGGGTCCTAAATTGTAGTTTTGTATCTAAAAATGAGTGAGCCAAAATTTGGAGACAATCGGATAAAAATAACTCGTGCCGAAAATGGATTGAAGTTTTGGGACACTCTTATCTGATGAAAAAACACGTTTTTTCTAGTTTTTTGAAAAATATTGGTATATGCTATTTTTTGTTAATTTTTTTGTTAAGTAATATGAAAATGGTAATAAATTACCTTTCCAAAAAGCTTAAAGAAATTCAAATCGGATGAAAAATAAGCATTTTACGCATACATGCCCCAGACCATTGCATGGTTTTTAAAGCCAAAATTTGAAAATTTTCAAAATTTTTAGGCAAAAAAATAAAAAAAATTTAATTTTACTTTATAATTATATTAAATACATGTTATAGATAAAAACTAACAGATATGGTAGTCTAACTTTTTTTTCATTTGGCGTGGGTAGTGATATAATTTCCGCGGATTCCAAAGAAAATGAGTTTTTCTAAACTAATTTAGCAAATATGGGAAACAATTTTCTGTATTGTATTATACGAAGTGAAATACATAAATTCTGTAAATTTTTTGAGAATTCGGGCATCTTTAACCCCTTTTCGTCGAGGTGAAATGACAAATTTGAGAAGTTATACATTTCTATAATACAAAATATCTGCATATATCCGAGTTCTCAAAAGTTACAGAATTTACGTTTTACACTTCGATCCGCACAATAGAGCACAAATTTTCAAAAATTTGCTTAATTATTGTAGAAAAACGCATTTTATTTGGAATCCGCGGAAATTTTATCACTACCCGCGCCAAATAAAAAAAAAGCTTGACTACCATATCTGCTATTTTTAATCTTAAACATGTTTTCAATTTGATCATAAAGTAAAATTAAATTTTTACTATTTTTTTGCCTAAAAATTTTGAAAATTTTGAAATTCTGGCTCTAAAAACCATGCAATGGTCTGGGGCATGTATGCGTAAAATGCTTATTTTTCATCCGATTTTAATTTTATTAGTCGTTTTGAAAAGGTAATTTAGTACCATTTTCATATTATTTCACAAAAAATTTAACAAAAAATAACAAATACCAATGTTTTTCCAAAAACTAGAAAAAACGAATTTTTCGTTCTTATAAGAATGTCCCAAAACTTCAATCCATTTTCGGCACGAGTTATTTTTAGCCGATTGTCCCCAAATTTTGGCTCACTCATTTTTAGATACTAAAGAACAATATAGGACCCTACCAGGTATAAAAAGGTGATTTTCGTTTTTAAGGACACCTCTAATGTATATAACAAAAAATGTTGAGTCTTTACATATACACATTACCAAACGTTTAACGTTATCTAACTAACAAGGGAAGTATCTCAACCCTTATGAACCGATTTGCCTGAAACTTAAAATATATATTAAAGAGACGATTTTAAGGTAGGGGTGTCTCGGCTTATCGGCCATATCGGTGTTTAAAAATTTCGTTGTCCCCTTATGAAACCATGTGGACCTTTGGGAAAATTTTGATAACTTCCGAACTAACACGAATATCGTCTAGGGCAAAAATACGGGTCGACTTAAATTTAATAAAGATTATTTCATATTCATATGGATATTGTAGGTCTATGTCTTAACATAAGTACCTCCCAAAATTTACACATTTTCCTGAAAAAAAAAAATATTTAAAGAAGCCGAATTTTTACAAGGTTATGCTACCATTGGATAGACATTAAAAAAACCATCATATAGTTTCTTAAGAAGAAATGGCTGAAAAATCCAAAAAACGATTTTTTCGCCATTTTTTGACCCATGTTTTGAACCCCTAAATCCCCGATATGGCCGATAAGCCGAGACACCCCAACCTTAGAATTGTCTCTTTTATATATATTTTAAGTTTCAGGCAAATCGGTTCATAAGGGTTGAGATACTTCCCTTGTAAGTAGTGGTGCGAGATTTTCATCTAAAGATAGGTGAACTAGCTAAGGCGTCGACTATAAATACTATAACTGGGGACCCGTGGGTTCAAGTCCCAGCCAGGGCAGGATTTTTTTTTTAATTTTTTTTTTATATATTTTTAATTTTTTTTTATATATTATAGTTTTATTTATTTTTATATTATTTCAATTATTAACAAAAAAAAAAAAACATTTGAAAGGCATATTGATGACTCTTTTTGATGAAATGTGTCATCAATTGTTTTTTCACTTTCGATGACATTTTTCATCATATTGAAGAAAAGCTTCATCAATATGAAGAAATTTGTCATCAAAATTGATGACAGCAAGTGATGAAACCGTATCATCAATATGATGAAGCATTTTCTTAAGTGTATATTCTAAAAAAATATTGGGCGGAAAAAAATAATTGAGGTTGGTCATAAATTTTTCCCTTCTAGGCGAACTTGCGCGCTACGAGCTGAGGTCCTAAAAAAAAACGTTAAAAAAAGAATGTATGGGGAGTTCCCCCCTCCCCATTGGGTCATACACTTAACTCGTCTACGGACAACCCTGGGACGGTAAGAGTGGTCGGAGCAAATTTTTAATAATTGGCAAATTGTATGGGAGCTCACTTAGGGAGTGGAGATAGGGAGTAGTTATGTTCAGAAAAAAATTTTGGAAGCTAAAAGTAACACATTTTACTCCTCTAGGGGGAAACATGTGAGCGCTATGAGCTGATGCCCTAAAAAAAACAAATTTTAAATAGTCGGTCAAGACCGACCATATGATACCCAACACCAGTGTTTTTCGGAAAATGGGTCCCAAGTCAAAACATGGACCGATTTGATCTAGCTTTTGTAAGATCTTTAATTAGTGTAGAAAACACGTATAGACCAAATTTTAGAAGAATTGAACAAGTGCATATCGCCCAATTTAAAAAAGTCATTCCACCCAAAAAAATGTGTGTTAGTTGTTGTTGCAAAATTTTTTGAACGATATGGCCATTATTTTTGGGTATTGTAACAATTTTCTTTAAATTTATATAAATTATCAAAAATGTCATGTTACCCAAATATCAAAATGTTGAATTTATAAAATGTCATAGCACCCAAAAAAATAATCATAAAACTCACCAATATGTTTTTTTTTACACAATATTTTAAAGTTTTTATGTGTAGCCGGCCTTCGGTCGGGCTTAGGGATTACAAAATCCATGCATTAAACCCACCCTCTCCGCAAAGTAAAGATTTCTAGGGTACCAGGCCTTTACGCTATCAAATTTGTTATGCCTCAAAAAGGCCTGATAACCAAATACCTAAGCCCGGCCGAAGGCCGGCTACGCAGAAAACCTTTATTTCAAGAAAACAAATTACAGAAGTCGTAATTTCGACATTTCGCCCAAAAAAAATATTTTGGATTTTTTGACAATTTTGTTTTGGGAGAAATAACATTTTTAGACCTATCATTTTGGGCTATATGTCGCAGCTTGGGCGATATGACATTTACGGTTTTGGGCGATAAGACTTTGGGCGCTATGTCCGTACGCCTATTTTTGTTGCCAATAGACCGATTTAACTGAATATCGGTCTTAGTTTTCATATGGGGACTAAGTCCAAAAATTGTCCAATTATATTCAGATTTGATTAGGTTACCAAAGTACACGTTTAACACCTACAAATACAATTTTAATCAAATATTTTGAATTTTCGTTAATTTTGCGGGAGGGTGGTTTGTAAGGGGACTACAAGAGGGATTCCTTCAAAATTTAGAATATTAATTTGTGCATACAAGATTACCTGCCAAATAGTATAATACGGTTATTAGAGTCATTTAAGCCAAATTCAAAGTGGGCGTTTGAATGGGGCTAGGTCTTAACATGTACCGATTTTTTTCAATTTCAATAGGCTTCTTTCTTGGGCCAAAAGATGCTCAAGTTTCAAAATTTCAAGTCAATTGATTGAAAATTGTGACTTGTATCGTTCTTAAACCGTTAGATGGACAGACGGGCGGACGGACATCGCTAAATTGACTCAAAAAGTAATTCTGAGTCGATCAGTATGCTTAAAGGTAGGGCTAGGACAAATATTTCGGGTAGTTACAAACATCAGCACAAACTCATTATAACCTGTACCACAGAGTGCTGTAGGATATAAAAATGTATTGGGACCACCTTATTTTAGAGATTGAGGGTAGGTAGGTAGGTATGTTCTGAGAAAATGTTGGTATTGAAAAAATATTGAGATTCGGTCATATATTTGACTTCTATAGAGGCATCCTTGACAGTTAGAGCGATGGGAGTTAATTTCATAAAAATGGCAGGGTATAAAAACTAATACGAATTGATCTTAGATTGCGCCCCTCTAGAAGCGACTCCGAGGCAGTTGTAAGGTAAATGACTCCTCATCGAATCAAAGGCGGTAAGAAACACAAAAATCCTTAATTTTTCTAAAATTCGCTACCACCGCTCTAACTACCCCAGGGTTGCCCCTAGACGAGTCTTATATACATATGACCGACCTACAATACTTTTCTAATACCAACATTATCTTAAAATATACCTGCCCTCAATCTTCAACCCTTAAGTTGGTTCCCATAAATTTTTATGTAATATTTAGTTTTTTAGCGCTTACATGGTTCCCCCTGGAGGGGTAAAATGTAGGTCACACTCCCATTACATTATCCCCCCCCCCCAAAAAAAAAAATTCAGACCACACCTATCTCCTTTCTCCACTTCCCAAGCTACTTTTTTTTCAAAATATTGGGAGAAACATGAATGTAAAATAGATCTTGAGATCTAATATGCCAAGCAATTTCAGAAACATTTTCATTTAAAAAAAAAAAAAACTTCAATTTGTTCTAACAATTTTTGGCATATTAAAACACTTCTAAGTAATAGCCAAAAAGAAAACTAAACAATAATTATGTGCAATATGTTGCATGATGATTTATAACTTTTATTACAATAATGCGCGCATCGCGTAACACAAATTTTCACACCCTTCCCAAATGGCAACATTAAACGGTTAAACACTGTAAACAATTTATAATAAATTTTCATTTTTTATATTTTGTCTTTTTGTTAAATGTGTTATTAACACACCAGGTTGCAGACAACTGCTACCGTGCAACATACATACATAATAATGAAAGTATTACAAAATAAAAATTACAAAAAAGAATTGATGCAAGTAACAGAAATATAGCAGTAGCTGCAGGAAACAGGAGCAAGTTAAATGGCTCACTCACCCCTTTTTTAATGTTAAACAACAAAAATGATTAACTTTAATAAATTTCATCAGTGAAACAACAAAAAAGGGGTTAACATAAGATGAACATTTTTTTATTAAATTATAAATCCAAAGCAACAGACATACACACCGGTGACAAGCAAAAAAATATTGTAACCTATTTTACACCCTTGATGTTAGAAATTTGGAAAACTTAATAATGATGTTTGCTTACAGAAAACAGATTCGTTTTTATTATCGAACTAGCCGACCCGGTCCGCGTTGCTGGCCCAATAAAACATCGATTCTGTTTTCTATTCTATCTTAATATACAGTGTCGGACAAAACTAAAGCACGGGGCTGGGTCCAGAAGTAGCTTTTAGTTCCACCTTCGGTTATCACTATCTATAGAGAAATCTATAGAAAACAGACAGACGTAACGTTGATTATAGTACAAAGGCGCGTGTCATTTTACGCATTCTTATCGAATCGTGCACTCAAAAAATTATGTTAGTAAAATCAACTGAAAATGTCAGTTAAAATAACTACTTTGTAAGTTGTTTTGGGGTCAACTGCTTTTTCAGTTAAATCAACTAACAATGTCAGTTATTTTAACTGACAAAAAACAACTGACTTATGTAGTAAAAACTACTAACATTTGTAGTCAAAACAACTAAAATGTAGTAAAAATAAAATAACCAATACATAATTTTTTTTTTCAAAAAATTTTTCAGAAAAAAAATTGAAGACCAAATTTTTTCCAAGTTTTTTTTTTTTTTTTTTTTTTTAAAAAAAGTTGTGAAAAATAAAAAAAACGAAAATTTATTTTTATTTTTTGAAAAAATACTTAAAAATTTTTTCAGAGATAAAAAAAATAAAATTAACTACTTTAAATTACTGTTACTACAGCATAGTACTTTTTTGTTAGTTGTTCAAAAAAACTATTTAAAATAACTAACAGAAATAGTTGTTTGACATTTTTCAAACAAAAAGAACTGACTTTGCAGTTGAAAACAACTAACTACTGTAAAATATATAAACAACTTACATGTAGTAACTTACATAATTTTCTGAGTGTGGCTTTTAATATAGCTAAAGTTCCAATTTGCTCTTCGGTAAGTACTATCTATGCTGCAAATTTCCATGAAATCGGTTTAGCCGTTTTTGTGTGATTGCGGAAGAAATAACTATTATTAAATCAAAAAAAGGGAGTGGCATTTTTTACCCCTTTGCCGAATCGCGCTCTTATATAAATTATAAGCAGTTCCAGTTCGGTTAGTACTATCAGTAGTAAAAGATAAAATAACTTTGAGTATATCATAAAGAGGCGAAGACACTTACGCCTCGTTGTCGAATCGTGTTCTTATATGTCCTGAAGTTCCACCCTCTTTTAGCACTATCTGTGCAGGAAATTTCATTAGGATCGGCTTTGTCGTTTTTGCTTGATTGCGGAAGTGGCACGAATATATTTTCATTTGTTTGTTTGACCAACGCTCAGGAGATGCCCCCTTTAAATTAAATTCATTGTGTTTTCGCGTCTTTTTACAATTATAATTTTATATGGCCAACATATACAATTGATTAGCACTATCTTGATTAAAAACGCCAAGAGAATCGGTTCAACTGTTTTTGCGTAATTGCGATCGTAGTGTAACATGACCTATAGTTCCGCACTCCGTTGGTACTATCAGTGCTAAAAATTTAATTAAAATCGTATCAGCCGTTTTTGCAGAAATAATTTCAATTCAATACAAAGAGGCGAGACATTTTACGCCCCTTTGACCGATAACGCTCTTATTTGGCACATAGTTAGTACTCGATTAATAATATCTTTGGTTTAAATTTCATCAAAATCGGTTTATTCCTTTTTTATATACAGATGTCAATAGTGGTGTAATGTATAAATTCGATTTTGACACGCCCCTCCGCCCACAGACTGAGAATCATAAATTTTACTAAACAGTCTTACTCCTCAGGCTATTCTGAATATTCCCTGGAAGTTTCATCAAGATCGGTCCAGCCGTTTTCGCGTCCATAAGGAACATACATACAGCCGTTTTTACATTATTGCAAATCATGCAGAAATATTTTCAGATCAATACAAAGGGGCGTGGCATTTAACGCCCCTTTGTCCAATAACCTTCTAATTTGGCACATAGGTAGTACTCGGTTAGTACTGTCTTTGGTTTAAATTTCATCAAAATCTGTCCATCCGTTTTGTTTATATATAGATGTCATTAGTGGTGGAATGTGAAAATTTGATTTTGCCACGCCCCTCCGCCCACAATCAGAAAATCCAAAATCTGACCGCACAGTGTTACTCCACAGGCTATTCTGAATATTCCCTGAAAATTTCATCAAGATCGGTCCAGCCGTTTTCGAGTCCATACGGAACATACATACACACATACATACATACATACACACATCCATTTTTATATATATAGATTAATAAGTAATTTTAAGTTACTGTTGTTATAGAATTCTTATTGTTTCAATAATATTTCGGAATAGCATAAAAATCGGGTGTCACATAGATTTTGTTTTCTATCTGGATATAGCAAGTTAAATAAAGAAGTTGAAAATAGTTTAGAAATGGTGTATTTTTTCCATTAATCTCCCAAAATTATGAACTCATATTGGTTTGGTGAAAATTTTCATTCTAGCTAGATTATAAAGAAACCAAACACTCTGTCGTTGGAAGTGCATTGTCACTAAAAAATGTTGTTAACAACAGATTTTTACTTTTGAAAGTACAGGGTGTTGATTAAGTAATAAAGTTATACGGGTGGTTAAATTTTAAAATATAAACAGTAGGGCGACCCTTATTATATAAACTTCAGAAATGCATGCCCGCAATTAGGTGCCGAGCATAAAGCTGTGTTCTAAAACTACACTCAAAAAATTATGTTAGTAAAATCAACTGAAAATGTCAGTTAAAATAACTACTTTGTAAGTTGTTTTGGGGTCAACTACTTTTTCAGTTAAATCAACTAACAATGTTAGTTATTTTAACTGACAAAAAATAACTGACTTATGTAGTAAAAATTACTAACATTTGTAGTCAAAACAACTAATATGTAGTAAAAATAAAATAAACAATATATAATTTTTTTTTCAAAAAATTTTTCAGAAAAAAAATTGAAGACCAAATTTTTTCAAAGTTTTTTTTTTTTTTAAAAAAAGTTGTGAAAAATAAAAAAAAAACGAAAATTTATTTATTTTTTTTTGGAAAAAACTTTGAAAATTTTTCAGAGATAAAAAAATAAAATTAACTACTTTAAATAACTGTTACTACATTACAGTACTTTTTTGTTAGTTATTCAAACAAACGACTCAAAATAACTAACAGAAATAGTTGTTTGATATTTTTCATACAAAAATAACTGACTATGTAGTTAAAAACAACTTACTACTGTAAAATATACAAACAACTAACATGTAGTAACTTACATAATTTTCTGAGTGTAATACCTGAGTGGCCCTGGGGATAGATAGACTGTGAGATCTATTTTTTTTTTTATAAGAAATAAAATATTTGAGCTCGAGGTCAAATGTTTGTAAAATTCTTTGTTGCCTATATTTCGCTACACTTCGTGTGGCATCATCAAAATAATACATTTAATTTTAAGCGCTAAATAAAACAGTGACTGTCTTCTCCATCGTTTAATGTTACACTCAAAACGATGGAGAAGACACTCACTGTTTTATTAAACGCTTAAAATTAAATGTATTATTTTTGTTTTTGTTTTTAATGTAAACTTTTTCGAGAATAAGTTCTGATGATGCCACACGAAGTGTAGCGAAATATCGGCAATAAAGAATTTTACAAACACTTGACCTCGAGCTCAAATATTTGATTTCTTATAAATTATAACTGAAAGGTCGAATAAAAACAACACATAATTTATCTATTTTTGATTTAATATGTCGTGTCACTTTACAATTAAGAGTTGCGCCCCTGACTGGGCGCCATTTTCTTGAAAGTTCTGCAAGTTGAATTTTCGTCATGTTTGATTTCTTAATAAATGCGATGCAGAAGAAAGAAAATAAGATTAGGATGTGAGAAAAAGGAAGTAGTGTCTAAGGATGTTTGTCTAAAATTTAGAAATATCGAAAATAGCAGGAAAGGATTTAGCTGAAAGTTCATTCCAATTACGAATTCTTCGATCGAAAACGAATTTTCTCTGTATTGTGTAGTGCGATCCAGTGACCAGTCGATAAAAAAGAGGTGTGCTCTATTTGCTAAACAAACACTACGGGTGAATATATAAACGTACGAAATAAGTTTTCTTATTTCCATAGAAAATTTTCCAAAAAATTATCGGTAACAAAGAACTACACAACAAATATTTCGTCGATGTTCCAGCGAATCAATAAAGGAAGAGAAGCTGTCATCCCCTATGAACATTTCCTTCTTTCCGCAACTCGTTGTACACCCTAAAAAAATGAGTCCAGTTTCCTACTATAAATTGGGTAAATTTCCAATATTTTTATGTAAAATTACGCAGTTTGTGTAAATTTACCCAATTTATAGTAGGAAACTGAAATCATTTTAATTAGAGTGTAGGAGATCCAAGAAAGATTTGGCCGGAGTTGTATTCCATTTTAGGTTAAATATAAGTCGTGTAGAATCAAAGAAAATCAGATGGAGTGAACTGTTTCTTGCACCGTTGCCAACACACTTTAATGCTTCTTTCGATATTTCAAAAACATGTTTATTCCAACGGACATCACACTGTATTTTCAATGAAAGTTTTTCATACTTCTGCGGGTATTGAATTTCACATTCGACATGTTCGACTGGGAAACGAATTTTCTCTAAAATGCGTCGCAATTATACCGTCGACAACAATTATACCGTCGACAACAAATTGGTTAGTATCATTGATAAGTTCATCAATCTCAGCAGAGCACTTACCATGGTAATATCGGTACACCGTCCGACAGCCATTATTAAATATGAACTGGATGATATACGTCTGAAAGTAGAGATCAAATGGAATAAAACTGCATTTACAGTTTTTCATTTCGTGATCCTGTTTCCTTTTAAAAGCACTTCAAATTTTTAAAGGACACATTTCGTAAAATATATTTTAAATATGTGTACTTGTCCCAGGACGGCATTGGTGAAGGCAAATGAAAGAGGTTGATCTCCCATAATTTTTCCATTTATTTATTTTGCCACATCAGGATAAAAAGATGTGAACAAAGTCATTTGAAATTGTTATAAAGATATTTTTTGGAAAATTTTGAATGATATTGAAGGATACCTTTTTGAAAGGACGAAACTTACCTCCTTTTCCCTGATATGTAAAAATAATAAAATAGGAAAATTAGGGGAGATCCTCCTCTTTCATATCTCAGAATCTGTGACAATATCTTTACGAAAAATGTTTTAGAATCTGAGAATATTTTTGTACGAATAATGTCTCAGTATTGAGATTTTTTATACGAAAAACGTCTGAAGCTTCTACAATACAAAACAAGTAGAAAAGTTAAATTCGACTTGGCCGAATCTATGAATACCCTCCACAATGCCTATTTTAAGTGATAGTAAATTTTCTAACGTGAAAAAAATAACAGTTATGATTAGAAATATTTTATTTTGTGTAAAAAAAAAATTTTTTTAGTAATATTTGAAAAAAAAAAAATAATCATTTTTTTGAGTGTAAAATTTTTTTTGAGTGTAAAATTTTTTTCGAGTGTATTTTTTTTTTTGTTTTGGTATAAAAATATTTTTGAGTGACAAAAATACGTTTTAAAATATTTTTGTGACTTACCAATGGTTTTAAAACAGGTTTAACGGGTTTTCACCACTTGAATTTAAGGTGAAGCTAATCTGATATTCACGGTTTTGCTAATAACTTTTGAACCACTGGACCAATTTGGGTGAAATTCATTACCAACTAGGCTGGAGGAACGAAAAATATATATGCCAAGCTTCGGCATCCTCAGAATTGATTTTCGAAAGTTAAAGTGCTTTTTATCTCATAAATTCACGAAAAACCCATGCCGAAATTCAGTCTTTTGCTCATAACTTTTGAACCACTGGACCGATTTCGCTGGATTGCAATACCAACCTGACCAGGTAAATGCCAAACTTCAGGAGCCTCCGTAAAGTCTTTCAAAAGTTAGAGTGTTTTCAACAGACAGACAGACAGACGGACGGACGGACATCCCTAGATCGCCTTAAAATCGATCGAGGATCATGAATATATATACTTTATGGGGTCCTAGACCAATATTTCGAGGTGTTACAAACGGAATGACAAACTTATATATACCCTCTATCACTAGAGTGGAGGGTATAAAAAGGTTTCAGAATCTGAGACTTTATCTACACTAAAAATGTCTCAGAATCTTAGACTTTTTCTGTACGAAAAATGTCTGAAAGTTTGAGACATTTTCTATACGAAAAATGTCTCAGAATCTGAGACTTTTTCTATAAGAAAAATGTCTTAGCATCTGAGACTTTTTCTATACAAAACGTGTCTCAGAATCAGAGACTTTTTCTTTACGAAACGTGTTTTTTTTTAATCTAAGACATTTTCTGTCAACAAAGTCTCAGAATCTGATACCTTTTCCATACGAAAAATTTTTCGAAATCTGAAACTTTTTCTATACGAAGTGTGCCCTAATGGTTAAAACGGTACTGTTGAAGCCCCTGCCCAGATATGAGAGTTGTATTCCAACTTCGGTCAAATATAGGCGGTATAAGTAGTAAGGAGATCGGACGGAGTGAAATAATTCTTACTCCGTTTTAAGATACCAACGAACATCACATTGTATTTTCATTCCCAGAACATCAAGAGTATCTGATTATTCAATATTTATAACACCCATATATACAGATAACGTTGATTCCACAGGATGTTTGTGGGTCTTGCAAGCATTAAAATTGATTTTATTCGTGAGACCCTACTCGGAGATTTATGCATTCTATGATATTCATATACTATCTCATAGCAGATCTTGTTGTCATCTGCAAAAGAATATATAGAATTAAAAATTTTACTAAAAAGGTAGTTAAGAAAAATAAGGATACGAGTAGGAAAAAGAACGGAGCCATGAGGTACACCTGAATTAAGCTGAAACTCGTCGGATGAAATTCCATCCATAACAATACGTATAGTGCGGTTCCCCAGAAAGCTAGATATAAATCGAGGGAAGTCGTCATCGACAATTCTTTTAGAAAATGATGTTCAACTGCAGACTTTTCCTTGGGGACATTTGACAAAAAAATTTTAAGATTCCAAAACTTTTTTATAAACAAAATTCTCAGATTCGGCATGGGTTCAGATCATAAATAACAATCGGAAGAACGTTTATAAAATAAAATTCCCCTTAATGTTAAAAATTTTATTATTTTAGTTGTTGTGTTATATTGTAACAACGACAACAACAACCAAAAGGGAATTGCAAATATTCCAAACTGCAATGAATATGTAAAAAAAATACCAAAAGGCTTAAAAATTCACTGTGTTGTTTTAGGTTTTATTAGAATATTTAATATTTGCATTTCTACTACAGATTTGTTATATTTTTTTTTTGTGATTTTTTGCATTTATACACAATACAATTAAAACACTAAAAAATATGTATGCATAAAAACAACAACCAACACACGACTCTAACAAGTATTTGCATAACAGGAAACCGGAAACAAATTGCATACGTTGTCGCCTGTTCTGGGAGCATCAAACAACGAACTGGGGGTTGTTAACGAGGATTTTATTTTTTCTATAATACATTTAAAAGATTTATATTGTTTATTTGTATGGTTTTGTTAGTTTTTTTCTAAACAATTGTAAATTTTAAATTAGATTTTGTTTAGTTTGAATAAATGAAAGTAAGGGGGAAGGTACTTTTCTGGGGTAATTAAGGAGGAAAAGAAAAAAATAACAAAATTCCTGGGAAACCATTTTAAATCGAATGTGTCAAATCAGTCGATAAAATTTAATTACTACACTCAAAACAAAACTGGTAAAACGCCTGGTAAAATGCCTTGTAATCCCGCTCTACCCATATTTAACAATTTTCCTTGTTTTTTAACAAAAAATCTTGTACTTTGCTCACACAGCAAAGTTTTATTGGTAATTTTACAAATTTATTTTCGTAATTGTATTCTACCATTTTGAAAGGTTATTTTACAAAAAAAAAAACTGTAATTTTACAACAAAATTTTTATTACGAGGATTCTAGTTGATTTACAAAAAAACTGTTATTTTACAAAAATTATGTTATACGAGAATTTTTGTAAATTTTCTATATTTTTTTTTAATTTTCCAAGTCCCGGAAAAAATTTTTTTTTTATTGAAAAATATTTTTAAAAAAAAGTTGACAAAATTTTGAAAAATTTACTACGAGGATTCTAGTTAATTTGCAAAAAAAAACAGGTATTTTACAAAAATGATTTTATTACGAGGATTTATGTTGTTTAACAAAATTTTTTTTGTTATAAATTTACCATTTTGGTTTGTAAATTTACCATTTTTTTTTAAACATATTTACCATTTTTATACCCTCCAACCACAGTATGGGGGTATACTCACCTTGTCATTCCGTTTGTAACGCATCGAAATATCGGTCGGGGACCCCATAAAGTATATATATTATTGATCCATGATCGATTCTAAGACATTCTGTGAATGTCCGTCCGTCCGTCTGTCTGTAGATGGCACGATGCAGTCCAAAATAAAAGAGCTAGCCTCCTGCAATTTGACATGAATATGTCTTATGGTCAGGTTAAGTTCGTTAATGGGCAAAATAGTCCCAGGGGAAAAAGTTTCCCCCTTGAAGAACTTAACCAACCTCTGAAAAAATACACTTTATATACCCTACACCACTCTGTGGTACAGGGTATAATGAGTTTGTGCTGATGTTTGTAACTACCCGAAATATTGGTCCTAGACCCATCTTCAAGTATACCGATCGGCTCAGAATCACTTTTTGAGTCAATTTAGCGATGTCCGTCTGTCCGTCCGTCCGTCTGTCCGTCCGTCCGTCTGTCCATTTAACGGTGTAAACACGATACAGGTCACAATTATTAACCGATTTGACTGAAATTTGAAATTTAAGCATCTTTTGACCCAAGAACAAAGCCTATTGAAATTGAAAAAAATCGGTCCATGTTTTCACCTAGCCCCCATACAAACGTCCCCTTTTAAGTTCTCTTAAATGACCCTAACAACGGTTTTATAAAAGGTATCCTACCGAAATTTGGCAGGTAATCGTGTTTTGTATTCACAAATCACCATGCCGACTTTAAAGCAATCGGAACAGTTCTTCTTGTAGCCCCCATACAAACCACCTTCCCAACATTCACAAAAATCTCTCAAATTTCATGAAAATCAAAAATATTTTGTTAAAATGTTGTTTGTATGTATTAAACGAGCACTTTAATAACCTTATCAAATCTGATTATTATCGGACCATTTTTGGACCTAGACCCATATAAAAATTTCGCCGAATATTCAGTTAAAACGGTATATTTGCAACAAATAGAAGCCTAATTCGCTAAAACTTGGTTTGTGGGTGTTTTTAAACTTATTAAAGATTTAACAAAAGATTGATCCCATCGGTGGTCCATGTATGAACTTGCGACCCATTTTCCGGGAAACAGCGGTGTAGAGTATTATATGGCCGGTCGTGACCGACCATAATTTTCTTACTTGTTTTACATGTTTTTTTGTATTTTTGTTAAATAAATGAAACATTTGGTATATTTATCGCGATGGGAAGGTGCTCCTACCCCCCAAAAAACAACTATCCTGACAATTTTTTTAAATTTTTTTTTACATTTTGGAGAGTATATAAGATTCGGCACGGCCGAATTTAACGCTTTTACTTGTTTCTTGTAAGTTTACCATTTTTTTTTTATTTTTCCGGTTTTAAAACAATATTTTTACCAATAAAATTGGTTATTTTACAAATTTTTGGCGCATTCAAAATTACGAAGAAATCCTAGTAATTTTACGAGAATTTTACCTACCTCCTATTTTACGAGAATAGCCTCGTAAAATCACGAGATTTTTTGGTAACTTTACAAGGTTTTTTTGAGTGTAGAAAGATGCTTTAAAGATTGCAGAAATCTGAAAAGAGTTTTGTAAAAATTTTGAAAACATACTTATGCGGAAATTTTTTCCCCTTGTCTTCAATTCAATTCATTACTTTGTAAAATTTTTAAATGCCAAAAAAAATATGCTAAAAAAATGTTAATAGTTTTAATTATTTGAAATTTCGACTACCGTCTTTAATGCTTCTAAATCAAGCAATACCCTGCAAAAAAAGTCATTACCACTTCTCAGTGGAGTGCTTTAAAACTATAACAAATGTAATGAAATACAACAAAAATAACAAAAAACACAAGACAAAAACACACAAACAGTTTTTTCTACTCCAGAAAACATAGATATTCAGCACTTAACTCATTACCTATCGCGACACCGCCATACAAATGTAAGTAGATATTCAGTAGAAAAGAACTACTCCGTGGAAGTAGTTGGAAGTTGTTTGAAAGCTCGGAGTACTTCTTATCTACTGAATATCTACTTACTTTTGTATGGGAGTGTCGCGGAAGGTAATGAGTTAAGTGCTGAATAACAACTTTTTATGGAGTAGAAAAAACTGTTTGTGTGTTTTTTTCTTGTGTTTTTTGTTATTTTTGTTGTATTTCATTACGTTTGTTGTAGTTTTAAAGCACTCCAAATAGAAGTACTCCGCACTTTTTTTGCTGGGTAATTTCACTGTAGATTAATTGATGTTTTTCAATTTAGCCCCGTCTTGGGAGCCATTTACTGAAAAATTCTGTAAATAAATTTTTCCACATTTTTGTGTTTATTTACAGAAATTCTTTATTTCTTACTTTTCTAATGCTTTTTAATCCGGTCATTAATTCACTGTTGATATTCGATGTTGTTCATTTCGTATATTATTCAGTTTTGCAATTTGGCCCCCACTTGGGAGCCATTTACTTGAAAAATCTGTAAGTAAATGTTTCTACATTTTTGTGTTTATATCCAAAAACTACTACAAACTACTATTTATTTCTTCGAAAAACTTTGTAGTTTCAATCAACGGTTCAGCAAGTTCAACTGCTTTGAAATAAGATTTTATGAGATTTTTTTTTTTAAATTCTTTAAAATCCAAATTTTTGGCCTCAAGAAAAAAAGTTGTTCCACACAAAATAGAGAACCAGTTAATTCACAGTCGTCTGATGAAATCGAAGAATGAAGAAATACGAATAGAATCGCGCAAAAATTGTATTAATTGCTAATTAAAATAAATTCGTCCTTTGTGTAGTAAAACACTTTTGTTGAATGTTTCTGCCCATTTCTGCAACTGGATTTATTACTTTGTAGAGTTCTTAAATTTCAAACAAAAATATGCAAAAAAATGTTAATAGTTTTAATTATTTAAAATATGGACTGCTGTCTTTAATGTTTCTAAATCAAGTTATAATTTCATTGCAGATATACTCATTTTTCAAATTGAGCCCCGTCGTGGAAGTCATTTTCTGCAAAATTCTGTAAATATATTTTTCTATATTTTTGTTTTTATTTACAGACATTTTTTATTGCAGCCTTCTCTAATGCATTTAGATCATCTTATTAATTCACTGTAGATGTTCAATGTCGCTCATTTCGTAGTTTACTAAGTTTTTCAATTGGGCCCCAACGTGGGAGCCATTTAATTGAAAATTCTGTACACAAATTTTTCTACATTTTTGTTTATTTTTCTACTTATTTCTTGGAAAAACTTTGGAGTTTCAATCAGTGGTTCAGCACGTACAACTGTTTTGAAATAAGAGTTCATAAGATTTTTTTGAAATTCTTTAAAATCCAAGTTTTGATCAGAAGATAAAAAGTTGTTCCACACAACGCAGAGAACTAACTAATTTATAGTCGGAGAACGAAGAAATGCGAATAGAATCTTGTAAAAAGTATATCAATTGGTAAAAAAAAATCTTTTCTGCAGTAAAACACTTTTGCGGAAACTTTTCTGTCCATGTCTCAAATTCGATTTATTACTTTGTAGAATTCTTAAATTCCAAAAATAATTAGTTAAGAAATGTTAATACTATTAGTTGTTTAAAATTGTGGCTGCCGTCTCTTATGTTTCTAAATCAAGTTATAATTTTACTGTAGGTTTATTGATTTTTCCAGTTGAGCCCCGTCGTGGGAGCCATTTACTGGAAAATCCTATAAATAAATTTTCTATATACATATTTGTATTTATTTACAGATTTCTTTTTTTTTTATTGTTGCCTTCTCTAATGCTTCTAAATCAGGTTATTAATTCATTGTAAATGCTCGATGTTGCTCATTTCGTATTTTATTTTCGTTTTGCAATTGTGCCCCCACTTGGGAGCCATTCAATAAATAACGAAACTACTTTTTCCCCTTACTATTAACTAAGCTTCCGTTTTGTGCATATGTTATTTTACAATTTTTTTTCTAAATACAGAGTTGCATTTCCGTTAGATTCTACTCCATTCCCCATTTTCATATGTATTTGTTTTCAATATGTATAAACCAATTATCTAAATTGTTTATTCTTTGTGTGTGTTTCATATAGTTTTACTATTGTTTTGTATAGTTTTTACATTTAATAAATCCGTTTCAATTTGAAATCATAATCAAATCAATACTTAACATTCTAATATAATATTCCCCTCCCTACTTCATCACAATCTACCATCAGTTAACTGAGTTCTATTACAACAATGTTAAAGTGGTGTCAAGGGATAAATCGGATTAAATGGATATTTTTTCGATAGTTGTTAAAGGTTTTAGTAGAGTTTCCGTGGAAATTTTTTGGTATTTTTCACACCATTTTTATATTTAATTCTATTATTGTTGATTGTGGTATTAATGAATACATATAATCTGTAATCCTTGCTTATATTAGAAATCAATATGGTTGGGATTTTTGGAAATGGATTTGTTAAATTTGGCATTGTGATTGAGAAAAAAATGGTAAGATGACTTATGTCAATTATTGAGGGAATTAGTAAACAAATTAAAAGGAGTCACAGTGGTCAAGGATGCAATGCGAGTAACACAAAATCTCTTTTTCTTTACGGCTTTAAATTGTTTTAAACAAAAAAATAACTTCAAAATTTTCAAATATGCATAATTCATGAACAATGATAGATAACACCGTCCGACAGCCAATATTGAACATGAACCGGATGATATACGTCTGAAAGTAAAGATCAAATGGTGTAAAACTGCATTTACAGTTTTTCATTTCGTGATCATGTTTCCTTTTAAAAAGATTTCAAAGTTTTAAAGGACACATTATTTAAATATTTCTACTTGTCCTTGGATGACAATGGTGACGGCAAATGAAAGAGCAGTTCTCCCCTAATTTTTCCATTTTTTTTATTGTGCCATATCAGGATAAAAGGATGTATATAAAGTTATTTAAAAACTTTATCAAAATATTTGTTCAAAATTTTTAATGATATTGAAGGATTTATTTTTGAATGGACGTAACTTACTTCATTTTTGTTGATATGTAAAAAAAAAACTAAAATAGAAAATTAGGGGAGATCCTCCTCTTTCATTTGCTGTCACTAGTGTATTTTATAATATTTAATCCTCTAAATCTTTGAAATTCTTTTAAAAGGAAAGAGGATCTTTTAAAAGGAAACAGGATCACGGTCTAACTAGGGTTGCCATACGGCCTGGAATGGCCAGCTATTTGGTCCAGTTTCCAGCTAAAATATAATTTGTCCAGTTAAGAAAGAATTTCTTTAATTTTAAGAACTATTTTTTTTTTATTAAATATTTTTTGAATAACACATAAATCATGAATGAAACATAAATGTCTTTTTTTGCTACGGCACAATGTGCTCTTTCTTTTTGCTGCGCTTTCACTCCTGTTTTCATTACTTTTTCAATTTCGGTACGAATGTTTTCCTCGAGCTCGTCGATGATCAAAGGATTGTTTCGTACATTTTGCTTTTCAAATAACTCCAAAAAAAGTCTGATGGGATCAAATCTGCAAATGAAGGTCAGTTTTGTCGCCCTTTTTCTGACATCGCACATCCAGGGAATTTAAGCTGGCCACCTAGATTTACAGATTTAACCATTCCGGACTTATTTTTGTGAGGTAATTTGAAAAGAAAAATCTACGCCAACAATCCTCAGACCTCTGACGAGATAAACATCGAAATTTCGAGATACTCGAAAAAGTAATGGAAATGCTTAAAAAGTCTCATTTTGCCGTGGCTAATATTGGTTTCATTTATGTTATATTTGAAAATTAGTTTAAAAAATTCTCTTGATTTTTTAAATTATTAAAAAGAAGAAAATACGAGTCCAGATATTTTTTTAAAATCCAGTTAAAAATTTTCCATCCCCCAGTTACTTGACTTCTAGAATCTGGCAACCCTAGGTGCAACCCATCCAACTGAATCAACTAAAAGAATTAGAAATTTAACAGGATTAAGTTTATTTTATGTTAACGCTCTCAAAAAGTGGTTCTCGACCCACAGCGGGCCCGTAGCAGCATTTTCGAAAGGTTGGAGAAGCTTTGACATAAAAAGATTTAAGTGTTCCACTGAAGGCTCTGTTGTTTAACTTGCCTTAAATATTAAAGTTTAAGAAATGACATGCTTAGAGGCCAAATTTTTATAAATTATGATTCCTGTCTTGTTCTACTTCCCAAGGTACATCTTATTTTGTGTCATCCCACCCGCATTTATATGTTTCCAACATGACAGTTTAAAAATTAAAATTAAAAAAAGTTCACAGGACAATTTTTCGCAAAACCTGAGAATTTTATGGACTGAGTGTTCTGTAATATCGAAGAAAAATGTGTAGAATATTGGTGGGTCACGAGACATTTTCAATGTCTCAAGGGGTCGCGAAGCAAACATTAGTAAGATGCCCTTGGTCAGATGCTTTATATTGGGGCACTGTGATGCTCTCGAAAGGTCTATGATTTCTATCTACAAAACTTAGCTTGAAAATACCTCAGATACGACAATTGGTTTCCAAAACCTTTTGACTCTACCCATCTTTGTACTGGAAAAAAACATCCTATTTTTGGTTTGCTTAAATGTTGTAGACAAAAATCAAAGACCTTTCGAAAGCTGACTAAGCTGACTTGTGACAGACCTAACGTCAAATTAAAAAGTGCGAGTACTCTGCAGACGGGTTGTTTTAAACTGTGTTAGTTGTAATAACCGATAACTGAATGACGCTGAACGCTAAAGAGTCTCTTTGCTAAGGAGACTAATGACTTACATTCTCCTAATGAAAGTCATTGTGATTAATGCATTTCCATAATTTTGAGAAAACCTTCAAAATTTCCGATTGATTCGGCTGAAGGAATAAAAACAAATGCCTTTTGAACTGATGGCTTCACAATGGATCACAGAGTCTTTGTGTATCTCTTTCATTAAATCAAACTTATTTAATCTCTATTTTTTTCATCCAAATGTTAGGTTTGGTAAGTAGGCGTGATAAGATAAGGAGAGAAGAGAATGAGATTAAAAGGTATGATCAAGTGGCTTCACTGGAATCAAAGCCGAATCGCTCGGAGTCGCAGATGAAGGAGTTTATCCTATTGACGTCCATACCAGATATACATGCATGTCAAAACCGCCAATATCGCCAAAATAATCGACTCCTCGATGGGCGTATGCCGGACATTGACTGAGGAAGTTAGATGCCGTATCTTCCTCCTACACGTCCTGACATCCCACTGGGTAGTCATTGTGGGAGACCCCCATCTTACTGTGCCCCGTAGCTCTGCAACCAGGTTGCGTACCTGGTTCTGAAGCAGTTGAAATAATATTGCTTGTTCGCCCGCGATCATATGAGGTCCACAGCATCGTTGTGTTAAAAAAAACGTAGGTTCACGTCGCAGTCTTCGTTGGCGATCTGAAATAGCGAAATTTCGTTCCGCAGCTTACTCGCATTGAGCGGAAAGCCAGGCATATGTTCGATCCATTTAGATAGTAGAATCGTTTCCTGCCTGACGAATTCATCTGCAACACAGTTGCCATTTGTTGCCATATGTCCAGACACCCAAATAAGTTCCAGATTCGATTGTCTCGCCATCTCAGTAAGAAACGCTTGGCATTCTTCGGCAATTCTAGATGTGGTAGTCACCCCTGCCAGGTATTTAATTAATAGCCGCTTTTTTGCCGGTGAAAATACAGATATCCCAGAATTTTTCCTTTGGCACCCTAACCAATTCGCCACCTGTTTTATAGTCATGATCTCGGACTGAAATACGCTACACTGTTCCGGTAGTCGAAATGAGAGCTTGTGACCCAGTTGACTCATAAAAACGTCACCTCCCATTCGGCCATTAATTTTAGAGTCATCAGTAAAAACCTCAATTGTCTCCTTAGGAATGTTGAGACCCTCCGTCCAATCGGATTTGCCCGAAATCCTTGTCGCAAACACGGTTTCGAACGAGAGTAATAAGGAGTGAGATCATAAAAATGTTAACACACATAAAGTTAAATAAAAAACAGACTACTGAATTTTAAGACTTCAAACCAAATTTTTATTAAATAAAATTTAATACAAAATCATAACAAAAAAACCGCATGGAACTCTAACCACTACGAACAAAGTTATCCACTTTTTCCGGAAACCCTCCCATTAAGGCTTTTATGGTAGTTTCTGTCACCTTTTTAGAGCAGGTGGTCCATCTACGTTTGAAATCTTGCATGTCCTGGGAGACCTTTTTTGTGCCCTTTAATTCTTTTTTAACAAGAGCCCAATATCTCTCCACTGGCCTGAGCTCCGGGCAGTTTGGTGGATTTGCCTCTCTTGGTACAAAAACCACATTATTATCATTATACCACTCCAGCGCTTTCTTGCTGTAGTGACAAGATGCTAAATCGGGCCAAAAGTAAGTGGATACATTGTGCTGACTCAAGAACGGAAGAAGTCTCTTCTGCAAACACTCCTTGATATAAATTTCGCTGTTTATAGAGCCAGATGTCACAAATGACTGGCTTCTTTGGCCGCAGCTACATATGGCTTGCCATACTAGGAATTTTTTGGGGAATTTCGTTTGCTTTTTTGACCGAAATTTTTCCGCAACATTTCCTCGAACATCGGAAACATAAAATTCTTGACCAGGGAGCTGCGCAAAATCAGCCAGGACATAAGTTTCGTCGTCCATTACACAACAGTTGTATTTTTTTATAAAATTTGATTTCAATTTTCTAGCTCTGGTTTTGGCCTCCAAATTTTTAAAAGCGTTTCTATCGGGAACTTTTTGAACTTTGTAGGACTTTAGTCCCGCCTTACGTTTCACTTTACGTACAAAAAAGTCTGAGCATTGGGCTAACCGAGCTGTTTTTCTGCCAGATGTGTTAGGAGCTCTCTTAAGGATGCTTTTAACTTTATATGCCTTACCAATGTTACGATAACCAGTCGTTGTTCCTGTTCCCGGCTTCCTTTCAATTGTTAGGTGTTCCAGATACCTTTTTACCACTTTTGAAACTGTTTGGCGGCATACATTAGTTTCTTTGGCAATTTTTTTGTATGTCCATGTTTGGTTTTGTTGAAAATATTTAATTATTTTTGAACGCACTTTCCTTTCATCGTCCATTGTGTAAAAAATTGCAAATTAAAACTCATGATGTAAATTAATTTATTAACTGACATATTTTTAAAATGTAAACTGCCGAAAAAAAAAAAATTTGGAAGCTTTACACCAAAGTTGTAGGCAAAAATGTGTGTTAACATTTTTATGATCTCACTCCTTAGTTAAGTGCAATAGTCAATTTTCACTGCGGCACCATGATGGCTCAAAATTCTTGCATGTCCGTATGGTTTATACGACCATGCATTTATTGCCGCAAGCCTAGTGGCTGTGTTCCCGGCTAGTTGTGTTGCGATAAGGTCTACTGGCAGCCAGTGAAGCATTACGAGTGGACCTTTTGTCAGAGTGAAGCGAAGTACACCCGTTATCATCATTCCTATTAAATTCCCTTCGGTGATTGACCTTCCCCGTCCCCACCCACCAAACGGATGCTCCATACCAGGGCTACCAGACTTGGGGATTTATCCCCAAAGTTGGCGATATCATGCGAGCATAAAGGACAAGAAATCTCATTTGGGGATTGGGGATTTTTATGGGGATTTCGAAAAATAATTTGGGGATTTTTTGGGGATATTTGAAACTAAATCTATTTAATAATACAAGCTAAATTGAATGTTATCAACGATTTTTAAAAATAATTTTAGGGATAACCACTCTTTGGTACGAAATTACAGAGCGCTTTCTGCAAAACTTGCATTTATCGGCTGTAAAATGTATATTAACATTGACAAAAACCATTTATTTACGTGTTTGGGGATTTATTAATTGCTAAATCTACGAAATATAATTTTAAAATTACCACTAATATTTTTTTTTTTTTTTTTAATTAAAGAAAAAAATGTTTGTGTAATTAAAAAAAAGTTTTTTTATTGTTTGGGGATTTTTGGGGATATTTTGTTATATTTTTGGGGGCAACGGAAAAAAGTACCTGGCAACGCTGCTCCATTCATAAGGGTCCGATAACCGTGTTGAATAGCCAATTCACATTCCGGAAAGTAAGTAAGACCCCAGTTGCTTCCAAGGACCTTCTTACAGCAGTAGACGGCAGCATTTGCCTCTCTTGCCTGAGTGTTCAAATTCCACTATTTGTCTAGAATGATTCGTAGATACTTAGCACTATCGGACAAGGTGACTTCCGGCGGTATACCTTATGTCGGTGGGCTGAACGTGGGAATCTGGATCCTTTTGAAAAAAAGAACAAGATCAGTTTTCCCTGCATTTACCCCCAGACTGCTATCTGAACACCATTCAGAATGATGCTTAAGAAATAGTTTCAGGCTTTCATACAGTATCCCTAAATACCTTCGGGATACTGCAATTGCCACGTTGTCAGTGCAGGCGACGGTCTTAACATCCTTAGATGCTCTGACATTTTGGAGCCAGTGCCGACAACCGCAAAACACATCCATATTCCCCAATCAGATTTACATACTTTTTTTAAAATTTGCTCTAGCCCCAATCACATGTTGCCACATTCAGAAAACTTTTGTACATTGTGCATGTTATCAATAATTTCGTAAGATTTATCAGCATTTTAAGTAATTTCATCAAGGAATTTCCAGTCTAAGCAGCATGTTTTCCAAAGAAAACGTTTTCTCAAAGACTTATTTTCAAATCTAAATGGGTTTATATTTAAAACTTCAGTACCGCTCTTTGGACAAACTTTTTCATTTCCACGAAAATAGCTCAAGCAAATCTTTAAACAAAATCTTAGTTTTAAACAATTAAAACTACAAAAACTAAACAAATTTATGTAAACTCTTGTTAATTGACTTATCAAATAGTAATTATTTACGCCCCAGCACCAGTTAGAAATTGTGTGAAACCGTGTCTCACTTACACAGAAATATAAAAAAACTGCTTAACTCTCCTGCTTTTAGAAAATTACAAGAGCATTTGTTCCGGCGAGTGTATTACGTGTGCCAGGACATTCGATACGCTGCCCCTGTTTACTATCAAGGTGATATTTTGAAATTGCACACTTTTCCACTTTTCGAAAATATGGACAAGGAAGAAGAGAAAAAAAAACAAAACATTGTGTATTGAATTTAAACGTTTATTTAACATATCGACACTAATATTCCAAAAGACACCCTCCCTTTTTTCATGTTCATCGACTGCATATTAGTGAACAAATTTTTAGTTAAACACGTATAGTGCACGCGTTTTGGATTTTTGTGATTTTTAAATGTTAATGAGATATTTTGCACTTTTAAGCCTCATGCCGAGATATGTCCTCGTTTTAACTGTCATAAGTCTAAAAAAATTGATTTTTAGTGTTTCAACATCTTCATGTAAAAACGATCTCCCATTGCCCTGTAGCACCCAATGGTGTTTTGGGCATATTTAAGGCGTACCTCAATCGAAGAAAATAAATTTCCATTGAGTTTTCAAAAAAAAAAATAGAAATTGTAATGTTTTGAGTTAAAGCGTTAAATTTGCGCGTGCGTTAGTTACAAATGGCAACATGGAAAATGCTACTTTAGTTACCATATTTGCTGACAATGCAAATTCTAACGAATTTTATGTTATTCGTAGAGCCTTATCTATGTGTAGACACAGCATGATATGTCTAAAAAGGAAAAACGCTAAAAACAACCCGCTGTGGCGGTCATGCGCATAAAGTGAAAACATCTCCAATTTCTCAACTTTGAACATTTCGTTTTACTATGCTTTATTCATTGTTTTTCACGCAAAACGGCAGCTAAACAATTTCTAACACCCGCCGTGTGTTGTCGTGATCTTTCAAAGGATCCTGTTGTGTTAATTTCAAATGCTATAAGAGAAACGAAGAACGAGGAAATGAGATAGCAGTAGATGAATAGAGGGAGAGTGTAGAACACGCGAATATTTCTACACACTTTGAATGTTTGGTTGAAGTAAATTTTTGACCTGTTCGCGTTCTTCCGTTTGTTGTTTATTGTTTTGATTTGTTGCTTTGCTCCCGTTGATTTTATGATTCACCGGAAAATTCAATTTTCAAATATGTATTTGAAAATACATATTTGAAAATCGCGTGTTTTTAAAATGCGATAAATTTTTCGTTAGTTCCGGCATATGTTTTCAATATGAGATGGGAATAAGCTTAGCTAACAAGGGAAGTCTCTGTTGTGGAATGCTACGGTCTTCATTTGGAAGAAAAAGAAGTAAAAAGATCGATTTTCATACGATTTTTTTGACGTTGAACCAACACTCAGGGATTGCGCATTTAATGCAGTGCATTGTGTTGGTATCAGGAAAATAAGTTATGAGGAGGAGGAAAGAGGGAGTAGTGTTTGTGAATATTTGACTTGATTTTATCTACATTAAAAGAAACTGGGAAGACCTGTGTGGGAAGATTTTTTCCCCATTCGACTGATAAACGAACCTACTCTGTAATGCGCTTTGTGATCAACTGGATCGATAAAAAACGGATGTGATTTACTAGACAACCGAGTTTTATGAACAAAAACTCGGGCTCTAGGGATAAGTTCACTTATTTCAGCAGAACACTCTAACGAGCCAATTGAGTTGGAAATCCTACACAGAAAAAAATATTCAATGGCAAAAAACAATTAAATATTTGCTCAGCTTAAAATTTCACATTCAATTAAATTTTACTTGAATCAATTAACCATTTGCTCAAATCTGAAAAATTCACAAAAAAAATTATAAAAACAAAAAAACTCATCATAGTAGGCTTTGAGTAACAATGCGATGAAGGCTGTTGCGTTTTTTGTTTTAGTTTTCGTTAGTCGTCAAATAGAAAAGTACTTGCATGCACACAAGACGAAAAAAAAACAAAATAATATTAAGCACAAAAAAAAACAATTTAAACAAAAGACTTGAAAAGACGGACAAAAAACACTACAACTGTAAAATAATGATTAACCATTCACTCAGATCAAGCATTGGATTAATCAAAAATAACACAAAATTATTGATTAACCGCTCACTCAAATCAAGTATTAGTTTAATCAAAAATAACAGAAAAGCAACAATTAACAAATTACTCAAATCAAGCATTGATTTAATCAAGGAACAGTCAATGACTGACCTACAATTTTCGTGCTTGATCCAACAATTTTTCTCATTAGATGACTTTTAATTAAAATAATGCTCAACCTGGTGTATTTCGTGCTTGATCTAACAACTCATTTTTATCTGTGTATTGTCATTGATAAGCATCAATGCCTCCCTTTGCACACGAAAAAAGAGCTCCAAATAGACTTTAAAGCCCCTGTCGATATATGGGAGATGTATTTCATCTTCGATCGGATGTAGGTGGTATAAATTATGAGTAGATGGGATGTGTTGAACTACTTTTTAGACCGGTTAAAAAAACCGGAACACTTGAATGCTTCTTTCGACACTTGAAAAACGTGCCTATTCCAACGAAAATCACACTGAATTTTCATTCCCAGAACATCAAGAGTGCGGATTCCTCGATACTTATACAACCCATATGTACAGATGACGCTGTTGATTCCACATTCCTGTGGGTCAGCATACAACATTGAGTCTTATGTGCATTAAATTTGACCTTATTCGCATGACCCCACTCCGAGATTTTGAAAATGTCTTTAATAAGTGTGCCATTCATAATCTGCCTTTTGGCCTTAACCTCAACAAGGCTTGGCCTACCATCAATGCAAAAAATGAAAAATGTTGCTGTCATCTGTAAAAGAGTGGACAGGATTTGAAGTTTAACTTATAAGGTCGTTAAGAAAAAGGGTAGGAGAAAGAACAAAACCTTGCGGTACCCCTGATTGAAGCTGAAACTCATCTGATAAAAACTCATCTATATAAACACGTATAAAACGATCTCTGAGGAAACTCGAAATATATCGAGAGAATTCATTACCTACACCAAAGGCATTAAGCTTGGATATGAGCGCACCGTGCCACACACAATCAAATGCCTTGGAAACATCCAGAGCAAAGACCTTACTCTCACCAAAATGGTAGGTCAAACGACTCCAGCGTTCCGAAAGGAATGCCATCTGATCCCTAGTAGAACGAGTTCTCCGAAAACCAAACTGTCTGTCTGCCTGTTAAAAACACCTTAACTTTCGAAAGACAACTCTAAGGCTCCGAAAGTTTGGCAGGTATGTTTGGGATTTTTCTGTTCATGTTGACATTGCATTCCAGCGAAATTGGTCCAGCGCACTTAGTTCGCTGCACTATGGTCTCAAATCTATTCTTTTTGCGAAAATTCAAAATATGAAGCAAACTCGATCTCAACACAATCAAAAATCAATTTTTTAAGAAAAAAAAATGTCGAATAATTTTACTATTTTTATACCTTCTACTTACAAGGTAAGACTCACTAGTGGTACTTTCCGATTTTAATTGAATTTCTTTTATTTCGTAGTGCAGGAAAAGTAAAGGAGCATGTATTTTGTTTAGCGTCCCAAATTCTTGTTACGGGGCACACAGGGCCAGCATTATCCAATTCCGGTCAAAAGTCTTTATCGTTGTTGGATCCGTCTGAAAATGTACTTCTAGAGGAATTCGAGGTCGCTGATTTCAAAATTTAGCTAAAAACCAAAAAAACCAATATGGCGGACAATGTTTTTTTTTTTTTAATGTCCGATTGAACTCAAATTTTTTTTATGCGGGTCTTGGAGTTACTGAATAAGAATTGTTACTCCGAATTTTTAAAAACAAAATGGCGGACTAAATATGCTTCTTAAAGTTTAAAAAATGATCCAACTCCGGCCAAAAGTCCTCATCGTTGTTGGATCCGGCTGAAAATGTGCTTCTAGAGTATTTCGGGGTCACTGATTTCAAAATTTAACTACAAACTAAAAAAATCAAAATGGCGCAACCAATATGGCGGACATTTTTTTTTTTTAAGGGGGTCTTGTAGTTTCTGAATCAGAATTATTGGCGTGAATTTCGAAAAACAAAATGGCGGACTAAATATGCTTAGTTAAGTTTGTTACAAGTAATTAAAAAACAGTTATATTCCTTTTCTTTGTTGAAGCTAGCTGATAGTGTGGCCTAGTAAATTTCCCGGTCTGTTATCTTAAAATCGAACTGATAAAATTCAATATGGCGGAAACAATATGGCGGCTAGATTTTTTAACTTTGTCTGATCTAACTAAAAATTAGTTTTAAGAGTGTCTGAAGTTAAATCTAAGCACATAATTTTTATATATTTTTTTTTTTATTTTTGATATAAATATGGAAATGGTGTAAATGACTTACTTAGTCTCAGAAAAGCTTTTGGAAATGGTGACGCCAAATTATTAACTTTTTTCTTTATTTTGGAAATTCAATAAAAAAATCTTTAAATTTAATTGGAAATGGTGTAACTGATATTTTCCATAATTTCACAAAAAAACTAGAAATGTAGATAATTTTTTTTTCCTACACTTAAGGCACTCTCGGACGATAGAAAAACTAATCCAGCCGTAAAACATTATTTTGGGTTAAATTATTTTTTTTAAAAACAAATCTCGGACCACTGTAATTTCGCCATTTATCATTTCGAGCAAGTTTGGGCAACTTTTTTCGAAAGATATGGATCCATTCTATATAAGAAAAAATATAGACTGATTGTATCGAACTGAGAATCGCTGAGGATTTTTTCGGCGCGAAGTAAATAACTAAAAAATCATAGTTATTTTCACAAAAACACGAATTGCTGTCAGGAAAATGAGTTATATTTTTCCACATTATTTTCGTGACAAAGGCTGATATATAAGGGTAAACCCTGGAAATCAAAAGTTGATCCTTAGCAACAGAAATATGTAAAAAAATTAAAAAGAATCTCCACAAATTTTTTTTTCAACTTTTTTAACTTTGAAGACCTGTCAAAGGAAATGGTGTAGTCAGGAAACCAGCTCCTATATATGTCCAACAAAATATAAGGACTTTTGGCCGAAAGTCGATCTGGTTGGCCCTGTGTGCGGGGGTGCAAATGACAGTGCATATTTAATTTAAAAATAAAATTCAGGACCAGGTCCAGTTAGTAGTTTCATAAAAATCGAAGAGAGCCCATGAGCAAACCTCATTATAAGTAAAAATAAGTACAGCTATCCATCTTTTAATTTTAATTTTTTCAACCCCATTCTTTAATCAAATATATTATTCAATACTAAAGATTTGCATTAAAAAAATCAAATCTAAATACTATTTGCCTTTTCTTAAATAAATAAATACATACATTTTTTTTAAAGCTTTAAAGTAAACAGGATTTTCGCACATAAAAAAATTTTAAATCAACCAAAGAAAGTTATCCCCGAAAAAGCAACCCAGCAAAAAAATGTAAGCAGTCACAAAGTTTATTTAATTTTTATTAAAAAAAATTTGTCCATTTAAATTTTGCAATAAAAAATATTTTTTTTTTACTTGAGTGGTTACGAAAGTAGAGATGGGCGCGAAATGGATTTTTGACTCATTGTACTCATTCACATTCACCCACAATTTTTTTTAATCACGCGCACTCAAGCTCACTTCAGTTATTTTAATTTCAACCACGATCACGAAATACTACAAATTTAAGAAAGTTGCAGTAGGAACATGCTTTTCTTACATTGTGGTAGTAAATTTTATCGATTGGTTGTGGCCTTCAAAAGGTTTAGCCAACAATCGATGAATGGTAAAAAAATGAAAGCTTAACTGTCATCTGCAGAAGATTCGAACGAATTTAAAGCTTGACTGAGATAATCATTGATAAAGAAAAACAAGTAAGAATACATTTTGGCAATTTCTGGCTGGAAACCTACTACTCTCAATGTTACACAGAGAAAACAGAATCGTTGTGCTTACCGAATTTAAAACCAACAGTTATAATTAGAACAAAAAAATTTTTCGGTTGTGAGAAAATTTCAAAAGTTAAGATAGATTTCTGTTGGTTCAGAGAAATGTCGGGTAAAGCAGCCGAAATTTTCGGTTTGCACAACTAATCTGTTTTGTGTGTGAGGAAACTTTTAATTTGTAATTTCTTTTTTTGCTGGGATACTACCCAATCATACAAAAATAAACGAAACCCATATGGAATGCTATAATTAAAAAATTGTAACACTTTCAGGATAAGAAAGAAAATTTGCATCCAACAACAACAAAGAAATTGACGTCGAATTTTATAACCCTTAAAATTTACAAACAAAACCTTAAAACACGCGTAAAAGTGAAAAAAATAACAAACAACAAAAATTTAAAATAAAAAATCCTAGAGAAAAAATAAATCCTACTTAATGTCACAATCAATCTACACTGACACTGAAATGCTTTCCCAGTAAACCAAAGGTTCCGACTTTTTCGGAAGTCAGACATTTCGTAACGAATTCGTTGTCTGAAGTCAGACAAACTTCCGAAACGTCTTAACGAATTCGTAACGACATTTCGGTAGTTTGTCTGAACACGTGTTTTTTGGTCAGTTCATGTTTCAATTTTTAATGGGAGTTGTGCAAATAAAAGTTTCTAAATAAATATATAAAACTTTGATTTATAAGAAGGCAAAAGCCAGTGAAAAGTTTAAAGCAATGAATTAAATAAAAATAATTTCAATAAACATGGAAAAATTCAATAAATATGCAATGAAGAATTTCCACGAAAGCAGCATGAAGCGGTACTTCGCAGTTAAAACAAAAACATGTCGCGTCAGGCTTTTAAAAGCTCCTTTAATTACAAAGACAAAACAAAGACGACTGAAGAATCTGATCCTAAGTTATAATTAAGGTTTTATATATTTATTTGATTTTTTGTTTATTATTTTATATATTATTTAATACGATTTTTATGTACATATTGGAATAAATAAATAAAATAAAAAATATTTTTTTCATAAATAATTATTAAATCTTGCCGAAATTGTTACGAAATGTCGTAACGAAATCGTTAAGAAATGTCGTAACGAAATCGTTAAGAAATGTCGTAACGAAATCGTTACGAAATGTCTTAACGAAATCGTACCGACACTTCGTTCCGAATTCGTGCAACCATTTCATATGACTTTCGTTACGAATTCTTAACGATTTCGGTACCGAAATCGGAAGCTTTTGCCGACGTGTCGTTACGAATTCGTAACGAATTCGGAACCTTTGGTTTAGTGGGTTGGTGGACAACATACACACACACACAACCATTCCATATGAAAACGTCCTTTGGCGAATGTGTAACAATGAGACGGTATAACAGCAATAAAAAAAAGGAAACAAATTTCAAATAATCTTCATATGAAATTGTATTTTGAAATCTGAACCCCTATTAGCGCGTATTTAACTGTTCATTTGAAAGTTTTATTTAGAGCAGTGATGCGTTAAATCAGTTACACATAAACATTGAATATTGTTTGAAAAAAAAATCATAGAGTTCAGGAAGGCTTTGGCATTCAGACAAATAAAAGATGCAGCCACTTGAAAAAAAAGGACTAGAGAAACTCAGCTGCATACATTACAATTGTGGATGATTTTAAGAGGAATAACGATGAATAATTTTAAGCTGGCAAGAAACATAAGTTTCTAATTTAATAAAAAACACTACTGACGACATGACCCTTGGTGGATAAAAAGAATTCAATTGTTAGACACACATTTCCATATCACAATAGCAGCAAGTGTTGCGTCGTTACCTTAGAGATATGGAAAATATTTCAATAAAACATTTACAATCTTTATAAACAAAGAAATACATATTCCACAAGTGACATCTTTGGTTAATACATATGACAGGTTGTGTAGTCCTTTTTTTTTTTTTTTTGAGAAAATTTAAGACTTGTGTCAAAAATATATAAAGCTTAAAAACAAATAAGTCCGGAAAGTTTGTCATCACCATCAATGGAGGGTGGCGTTTTTAGTTCAATAGTAGTATTACCATTAAGGTGACACTATTACACCGTCCTACAAAATTGAAAAAAAGTCGTTAAACACAAACTGGATAATATACGTTTGAAAAAGAAGACTAAATGTAGTAAAACTGCATTTACAGTTTTTCTCTTCGTGATCCTGTGTCCTTTTAGAAGGACTTCAAAGTTTTAGAGGATTAAATTTTATAAAATATTTTTTTTATATTTGTACTTGTCCTAGGATGCCACTACACCTTTTCCAATTGTATTTCAGAAATAATCTATTGTATTTCAGAAATTATCAATTGTATTTCAGAAATGATCAATTGTATTTCAGAAGTTATCAATTGTATTTCAGAAATTATCTATTGTATTTCAGAAATAATCAATTGTATTTCGGAAACTAATTTTCGTAAAACAATTGAATATTTCTGAAATACAATTAATAATTTCTGAAATGCAATTGAAAAATTCTGAAATAAAATTGATAACTTCTGAAATACAATTGATAATTTCTGAATTATACAATTGATAATTTTTGAAATACAATTGATAATTTCTGAAATACAATTGGAAATGGTGTAGTGATAGCAAAAGAAAGAAGTGGATCTGAACTAATTTTCCTATTTTATTATTTTTACATATCAGGAAACAGGAGGTAAGTTACGTCCTTTCAAAAATTTATCCTTCAATATCATTCAAAATTTTCAACAAAATAGTTTGATAAAGTTTTCAAATGACTTTATTCACATCCTTTTAACCTGATATGGCAAAATAAAAAAAAATGGAAAAATTAGGGGAGATCCTCCTCTTTCATTTACCATCACAAGTGTCATCCTAGGATAAGTACAAATATTTCCAAAATTTAAGTATTTGTACTTTTTGTACACCCAAAAAATTACATAGTAGCATAGTTAACAAAATCCATAGTTGTTTTAAAAAAATTTCAAATCAACTATTTATAATCAATAACAACTATGTACAAAGTTGATCACAACTATGAACAAAGTTGATCACAACGATTTTTTTAGAATTTTAAAGTGTCAAACAGTTCAAAAAGAATAAAATAAAAAAAATGTAAAAAAATATATTAAGAAAGTAGAAAAGTGGCAGATGTAAAAAAAATTAATTGAATCAATATATTTATATATATAATATATTTATAAATAATTATAATATTATTAACATTATAAGTCTTTAATAAAAATGGAAGAGGAAATAAAATCGTGTACATATTTGCAACAAACTTCAAATATCATTTTCAAAAATTAGATTTAATGAACATCGAATGTATCGTATGGTATGATCTTATTTACATTGTAATTTTAATAAATCATTTTAATAAATATAAACCAAAATATTGCATTTTTATTAAAAAAATAGGTAATTTATAATAATTAAATAGTAAATATTAACCATGTCTGATTTCTGTTAAAAACAACGATTAAATAGTAATAAGTAACTATTTTTATATTTTATCAAACACATCGTTGTCATTAACTTTTTCCATAGTTGATTTGTCGATTTAAAAAAACATAGTTACCAACAACTATGTCACATCAACTATGGCATAGTTGGGGTTATTTCACCTATGACATAGTTGAAAAAATAGTAATCAGCAACTATGTATTTTTTTGGGTGTACATTTTGTAAAAAATATTTTATAAAATGTATCCTTTAAAACTTTGAAGTCCTTTTAAAAGGAAACAGGATAACGTAATGAAAAACTGTAAATGTAGTTTTACTCCATTTGGTCTCTACTTTCAGACGTATATCATCCGGTTCATGTTTAATATTGGCTGTCGGACGGTGTTATATACAATCAAATAACAAATCCAGTTGCCACAGCCGAAAACATACCAACTACACTTTTAGGTTGTCACAACCTAGTAGCAATTGTCATAAGCATAATGCAGTTGACATAAGTTCATGGAGGTTGTGACAACCGGTTACGGTTATGACATCCTTGAAATAAGGTTAGTATATTTACGGTTGTGCCGACTAGATTTGTTCTGTTAGTGATCGTTAAAGTTTCATGACTGGTAATTCAAAGGACAGAGCAAAAAGAGAAGCTTATTAATTTTTGGAGTTGATTCCTTATTTGTTCGAAGTAAACTACACTATTTCCAGCTGTAATTCAAAGCGACCATTTCATTTAAAGTTTGAAAATTCTATTTGTTATTTAAAGATTAAATTATCTCCCTGGAACTATCTAATGAGGCGAAATACCTGGGTGTGATCCTGAACTCAAAGCTTTCTTGGAAAAGAAATACAGAGGAAAGGATGTAAAAGTCGTTTTGTGCTTTTTACAACTGCAGAAGAACTTTCGGAAGAAGGTGTGGTCAAAAAACGTATATTATCCACTAGATGTATGGTGTGTTGACGTAAAACGTCAGCAGCCACTTACAACCTAACCTATGCACTATAGGAAATTTTACCCATTTTTTGGCCAAAAGTCAAAATTAAAATTTTTGCAAACATTATTTTTTTTCACATTAATATAAAAAAAACTTAACAAAGTAAACAATTCTTTCTCAATTTTTCGACAGAATTGATGTACTGTCACTTTATCAGTAGTTTTTCTTGCAATTTCTTAATCAGTTATAAAATAACGATTGAGAGCAGCGAATTTTGTGATAGCTTCTAACAAAAGTTTTTATATTAAGAATTTATAGTTTTAAAAAACTAAAAAATGGAAAGTAATGTCAAAGGTGAGTACTTTAATGATAAATAGTGAAATGTTGGTGAACTCATCTATTAGATCGATTTTATTGGAAAAATTGAAGTGACCTTAAGATGAACTTATTGAAGTATGAATTGGAATTTTATTTTGACTTTAAAAAAAATGATAGCATATGTTAGCTATAAAACCATAAAAGTTCTCTAGGACAATCAATTACCTTCCGAATTTAAAAAATTTCAAGGTCGGATATGTGCAAACTTTTTTTTTATACCCATTTTTCCAGGTGACTACTGAGTGCCAAATTCAGAGTTATTTAATACATGGCGAGAGAAATAAAGCAGAGGTGGATAAGGAGCCGCTATTTCTCACCATTTCTTTTCATACATTGCTGAGAGTGAATGTTTCGAAAACTTTAAACAATATATAAAAGAGGAATTAAGAATATTTTGTTCAAATATAAATATGAAAAGGATTAAAAGTTGTAGGAGTTTGAAAATTTTTGAAAGACAGCATGCTGTTTGGCTTAAAGGCAATACTTGGCTAAAAAAAACTTGAAACGCAGCCTGCCTCCACTAAATCGAAACCTGGCCGACCGCAATTAACTTTTTTGTCAAAATCTGCGAGAACAAAAATACGAGTTACAGCAGAAATCTCTAAAGATCTAAATAGGGAAGTTGAGCCCCTAGCTCTTGCATCATCTACGGCTGCCCGTAGTGGCATTTTGAAATGTAGTTGACGACTTGGAACTCAAAAATATAATTTTTTAATAAAATCCTTATTAAAAAGTAGATTTGTTTGACACTTCTTAACATTGTTAAAATAAATTTCTACTGTTATCTTCGAAAGTTAGTATACACTCAAAAAAAAAAAAATATTGTAAAAACAGTTTAGAAAACCATATAATCTATCAAGGATCTAAAAAATCTTAGATGCGGCAACTTATAACCCGGGAACCCTGTTTGGAACTAATTATTAGGTAATTTTTTAGGTAACTTTACTAATTTTTTTTTTTGAGTGTATGAAAACCTTTAAGAGTCACTCCCTCCCTCTAAAGAGTCTTCCAAAAGTCAAATAAAAAAAATCAGTCAAATCGGTCCAGCCGTTTGGTTGTAAATAATTTTGGCCAAAAAAAGGGTAAAATTTCCTATAGTGCTATGGTGCGATAATTAGAACAAATTTACCCACAATGGCCTCGTGTGGTGGAGAGCTGTGGATCAGAAATCATATCTCTGCAACCTACACAACGACTGGCGTGTGTGGGTATCACTGGTGCTATCACACCGGCCCCCAGGCAGGCCTGGAAGTTTATAGTAAGCCTGTTCGTCAAGAGCACAGCAGCAAAATCGACTCTCAGGTTAAGAGAGTCGCAAATGCTTAAGCAACGCTCTTGGGGAAACTCGAGCATATTAAGTACGGTGGGCGGGACGGAATTGGTACAGGTTAGGTTAGGGTGGCGGTGTACGATTTACACCTCGCATAAACCTTGTGGTCCATAGCGATACCAGAAAACTTTTTTTCTTTTTTCGCTAACGGCGCAAGTTAAATATGTTCAAATTCATTGCGAATCTCTTTACACAGAAAGAATTGAAAACGAATTTCAATCAACAAAAACGCGGATTCAATCAATTTTTTGATTGAAACTCCTCCAATCAACAAAATTGTTATACCAATCAACAAGTTAATAGCTGTTTAATTGAATATTTTTTCAATCAAACTTTTTTCGATTTTGATCAAAAATTTGATCAATTTTTTATTTTTAGTCAATCAAAATAATGATTGGTTATGGCAAAAAATCCAATTACTAATGTAATAAGTATAATTATTTAGTAATTGACTTTTTAAATATATTCAATTAAAAATGTTATTGTTTCAATCAATGAATAATTCAAAATATCTCATTATTTCATTGAACATGTAACTAAATCATGAAAGTTACCTGTAAGCAATTTAAATGAAAACACCATTAATAATTTTATTGAAATTTTATTTGTATGAAAGGAAAATAAGTTGACAATTTTGTTATAAACAAAAAAAAAAACACTATACAAACCATTCTGGTTAAGAGTCATATAAAAATAAAAATTAAAATTAAAAAAAAAAATAACAATTCAATTCAATTCATTTAGATAATAACATAAATAAATACGTTTTTATTTTAAAAAGCTTAAGAAAATATGTATATCCGTACCTTGTTTTTAGGAAATATTTGTTTTGGGTTATAATTCTTGAAAAACAATTTTATAAAAATGTTTGTGTGATTATGGAAATGTCCATGTTAAAAAAATGTTTTTAAACAAAAAAATAATTAGAAAACAGTTCACATTTTCGACCCTTATTTAGCAAAATGTCCGTTGGTCCCACCCAATAGTTTTTGATAGTTTAAAAATCTTTAAAAGGAAACATACGTAACTAGAATCAAATTTGTTTTTTTATCTATTAGTATGTTTTCATCCATTTTAAGATTGGATATTAGAAATTATTAAAAGTATTTAAAAAAAGTATCAATTCTATTTCGTTGCTATCTCTTTAAAAGCTAAAAAAAAATAATTTAACATTAACTTGTTTGGCGACCGAATGCAAATTGGGTAGTTGCCAATTTTGTTTTTTGATAGGTAGTCAACTTTGACATTACACGGGCAATGTGCATTTGGTCGTCAAATAAGTTGAACGATTTTTCACTCGTCTGATGTGGCCTTAAAGTGTGCATAAAATTTGTTTTTCTATGAAAATTTCGATAGCTTCAAACAATAATTTTGAATTTATGCAAATTCAAAAAGAAAAACACTAATAAATATGATTAACAAGTTTTAGAAAACTTGATTTCTGAAATGCAATTTAATTTTCTAAAATTGAATTGATTTCATTGCAATAACAGTAAAATTTTTAAAGTTTACATTCTATACAGACTTTTTTAAAACGCAATTGACAACTTTTAAGGGCTTGTTACTCAACTGGTATCGCAACAAAAGTTGCAGTAACAAAATAGCTATTCATTTTTGTTATGTATATGGTGTTATGCCATATTCACATACATATTTTTAAACTAGTTTAAGTACTTAAACATGTTTATGCACCTTAACAAGTTAAAATTTAAACATGTTTAAGTGGTTAAACATGGTTTAAAAAATGAATGCGAATTTGGTATTTCATGTAAACGATTATTGAACGAATTAACACCTTACGTGAAAATATAATGCATTTTGATTGTCACGTAAGACCTTACTTGTTGCTTGCTTACTTTACCAGTTGAGTAACGAGCCCTTTAAAATATAATTAATTATCAAGCTTATTCATTTCTGGTCATAATTTTGTTCCGTGTACAAGAAATACACCATTAAATATATCGGTGCCTTACGATAAATTTTTTGTGACCACTAATTTTATTTGTTTTTGCCATCTCTAAGTGTCAAATTATTTATAACGTGAAAAATAATTTATTTTATTTTAATTTCATTGAATTTATTAAAATTTTAAAATTAAAAAGTAAATTAATATATTTTAAAATAAAACATTTAAAATGTTTCAATTATACTGCTTGATTACGCCTGGTATTGTTATGCCTCAACCATGGCCAACTCCTTAATTTTAGAGGATAAGGAAAATTCATCAAACCTGAGCACAAATTCCCAATATGGTACTTTTGTTGTGTTGGCTTGATAGTTGGTGTGCTCATCTATGTAGTTGCAATTTGTTACTACAAATTTAAACTACATTAAAAATATTGGATATTCCCCAATAAGACGCCATTGCTGGGGTATGGATAATGATGACAATATGGGATAAGAATTTGATCAAAGTTTGAAAATTAAACAAACATAAAGACCGAAACTTTGAAAGTCCTATGCTATCATTGATGTGGCGTACGTAAAAAAAACGTAAAAATTACAGGTAACAAATTGTTTCTTTATTTTTGTAAGATGTGTTTCTCTATGGTAAGATGTTTCTTTATAGTTATTAGGGTGGGTCAATTTATACGTCTACAAAATAAAAACCGGAAAAATTTAATTTTTGTTAGCTTTTGGAATTAGTTGGGAATATAAAATAAGAGATGTAAACATGACCATATATTATTTCATATGTGATATGATTATGCGTTTTTTACTTGGAAAGCTAAAAACATAATCCCCTAAGGTTTTTACTTTTTTCATGTGGTACAAATTGACCCAACCTAATACGTTGAATTATGCAGCTCATTGTTTTGTTTCGTCTTAAAAAAAAATATTTACTATTTCCAATTGCATATCAGAAACCACACCATTTCCAATTATATTTTACAAATTTCCAAATGTATTTAAAAATTTGTCAATGAATTTTAAATTTACATAAATATATTTTAAAGAATGCAAATATATTTTAAAATTTTCCAAATATGTATATTGTAAAATTGTCCAAATGTTTTTTTTTTTTTTTTGTGATAAAAATTGTCCAAATACAATTTAAATGTTATTCAGAATTACTCAAATGTAATTCAGAATTATCCAAATGCATTTCAATATACATTGAGGAACTTTTTTAATACATACTAGGGTGGTTCATAAAAACAAAAGTTGGATTTTTGTATGGGAAAATAACACGTGCTTTTTTTCAGAAATTTTCATTAAGGTTTAGGGGTCATATATGAACCAGCGAAACACATGTCGACAATTTTGAAATACCACTGGACAATTTAAAATACATTTGAACAATATTGAAACAAATATGTACAATAGGGTGGCACTAATAATGACTTCTTTCGAATTTCGTCAATCGCCAAACAATTATGCTTGTTTTTGTCTAAAAACTCAATGTTATAATTTTCAGCCAAATTAACAATTTTAACCCGTTCCGCTAGGGGGGTTAAAGTTTATACCTACAAATAAAAATTCCATACAAACCACACAAATTTTTTTAGATTTTTTATTTTTTATTATTATTTAACTTGATTAGCTTTTATTACCGACAAACAATATTACTTTGGTGGGATAAGGCATTCAGCTTTAAAATTGACTTCGAGAAAAAATTTGTAGTCGTTGGGGTCCTATTCTAAAAATTTCTTTTTTTTTTTTGTTTTGACAAGAAAAGATATAGGTTGTTATGTTGCTTTTATTGATATATATTGATATACAAAATATTATTTCTATCTAAAATGTATCAAAAAAAGCAAAAAATACGAAAATGCAAAATTCGAAAAAAATAATTTCCCAGAAAATTTCTCGGAACAGATTTTTATTACAATTGATTCTTGAATATATTTTTCGGTAATCACAACAAAATTTGCTATTTAAAATAATTGCTTTCGGTATAATTTTTTTGCTGGGTTTTTGTGTTACTACATAAAATTTTAGAAAATGGTAAAAACTACCTTTTTTGTTTTTTTTGATAAGTTTTTAGAACACGATAAAGATGTCACAGATAGGAATAAAATTTTTGAATGTATATTATTAAAACCAACATAACTAAAATCTTTTTTTATCAAAACTAAAAAAAAAATTAAAATTTTTTATAGTAGGACCCGAACGGCCACAAATTTTTTTTTTAAATCAAGCCTTATTTCATCAAAATACATTTTTTATCGTTAATAAGCTAATTCATTAAAAAAAAAATGAAAACAAAATTTTGGTTTGTATGGATTTTTTTTGGGGCAAAACTTCAACCCCACATCGGCACGGTTTAATATTGTCTGATTTGGCTAAAAATTTGAATATAGAGTTTTAAAACCTGGCGATCGACGAAATTCGAAAAAGTCATTATTCCTGCCACCCTAATGGCCAATTTTTAAAAACATTTGGACAATTTTTGAAATACATTTAAATTACATTTTGACAATTTTAAAATACATTTGGAAATTGGAAATGGTATAGTGTCTATAGAAATCCAATTACAGTAAAAAGTTATCAAGTATTTTTGTAATACTAAAATCATTTTTGAGACCATCAGAAGAATTTTAAAAATGTTTAAATTATTTTTTTGATTTAAAATATAAATAAAAAAAACTTTTGTTTCTACGACGAATTTTTTCACTTTTTTAAATTAAAATATAAATCGAAAAAAACGAACTTCGTTTGGACATTTTGCAAAATAATAGCCACCCTTATTGCAAATAATTAAAATAAAAGTTTTTAAAACTTTTTAATCTATAAAGCTACTATATAATATATTGAAAGATTTGTTTTTTTTAACAAAAAACAAAATTAAAAAAACAAAATAACTATTTGATATCACAACAGTTCAATAGAATTGTCTACAACATTGAAAAATTTAAAGCTTGTTCTTTGGAAAGGCGAACTTAGATTCTATCAGTTTATGAATTGACATTTCAATCAGTTTATGAATTGACATTTAAATTCAAAATTTCATTTTTAACTGTTAGAATTTTTGGAAATTTTTTTTTAAGTGGAACTTCATACAAAAAGTCTTGCAAGAAACTATAAAATATTTCCGATTCCTCGGGATACTGCAAATTAAAAACATAAAAGATTTTAAAAAGTGTATCAATGGCGTTTAAAATTGTTAAAAAGGGGAATTGAAGGTCATCGAAAAAAACTGATATAGACTTAATATTACCCGGAACTCCAACAATTAGTAGTTTTGGTTGAATATTTCTGTTTTGTAATTTAAGCAGCTTTAATTTGGCATCCAATTCTTCGGGTGTTGGAGACATAATTGCAAATGAGTCTTGCGAATCAATAATTGTATGTTTTTTTTTATACTTTGCACCAATTTCGTCTGATGCAGCTCTTAGCTGGGGAGGAAACATATAATGCAAATACCATACAATGTAAAAAGTTTTTGACTCTATTTAAAAGAAGAAATATAGAATTACAATTTTATTTATAAAATTGTTTTAAATAACTACCTGAATTAGCAAAGACAATTGGTTTGTTCATCTCTCTTAAAACAGCAGGATTGTTGATTTTGGATTTCAAATAAGACAAAATTTTATCTTCACAAAATGACCATCTGGCTTTTAAATCTTTCGCCATTGGATATTTTAAGTTAAAGTCTATATTAATCTGCATGTACAATGTATTTAAAAAAAAAATTAAAAATTGTTTAAACAAAAAAAAAAAAGTTTCTTACCAAATGAATACCTGATGGTTTCGTATACTGTGGCCATAGTTCTAAAAATTGTTTTGTAGACTGAGACTCTTGCATTTGTTTAAAGCGGTACTGCGCACACTGTGACCAATAAATATCAAACTCTTCAGCAGTAATGTTTTCGTCTTTTAAACACTTTAAAGCATTAGCATAGTTTTCTTCAGGTTCAGATGAATTCCCTAGATGTGTATAATAAAAAAGTAGTTGTTGTAATATGTTAATTTTACTTGTATAAGATGTCAATAATAATAATTCATAGATTTTCAATTGACTTGAGCATTTCGTTTTTTTATACCCTAGTGGTAGAGGGTAAATATACTAAGTTTTTCATTCCATTTGTAACTCATCGAAATATCGGTATGAGACTCCATTAAGTATATTTATTATTGATCAGTGATCGATTGTAAGACATTCTATTGATGTCCGTCTGTCTGTTAAATTTTTTTTTTCGGGAATTTTTTTTTTTCTCAAAAGTATTTTTGTTTTTTTAAATAAAGTTTTTTGCAAAATTACTTTTTACATACATTGGGCAAGGCCAATTTTTTTTTTTTATTTTTTTTTTTCTTTAACCAATATTCACGGGATGCCCCCTACTGATGCTGTGCAAATTTTTGGCACATGTGAGTCGTTTTTAAAAACCAAAATAGGCAAGTAAATTTGAAAAATTCTATGCGATGTATTTTTATGATTATTGTAAAAAATAGATTTTAAAATCTCGATTCTTTCTAATTAAAATAAAATGGCTTTTTTTTAATTAAAAAAATTTTAGATTTTTAAAATTAAAAATGAGATTAACATACTAATTTTCTTTGGGAAAATTAAAGAAAAAAAGAAAATTAAACTTACCAAATGAACCATCTTCTTCCGGCTTTACATTTTTTACTTTTAAAATTCCGTTTTGAATTCTTTTTAAATTGGCTATCTTATTGTAAAGTTTTCCTCGTTTTCCTATATTATAGTATTCCTTTAAAAACGAAATAGTTATTGAATAATAAAGTTTTAGAAAAAAGCATTTAAACTAATACATTAATTTATACTTACGATTTTTTCTGTTGGAAAAAGAGAACAAATTTCTTTTTCAAATTCTGTGCACTTGGTTAATGAACATTCAATATCATTTTCTATTAAAAATGTTGCAATAGTGTTTATAAGCTGCATTCTTTGCTCATCATAAATGGCATTGTGTTGTTTGAAATACTTTTTAATCATTTGGCCACTTTTTGTTTTCTGAAGTATATATGTTACAGATGTCTCTTGCCCCAATTTTTTTTCATTCTCTTTACTGCTTTTGCTTGAAGATGGTTTTACACTTTCAACAATTTGCACTTCATTTGTTTTTGGTTTTAAGCTGGCTTTATAGCGTTTTAAATTTAACTCAAACATCGCCTCGTCACCAGCGTGAACGTTGCTAAAAATTTTTCTTATGTGATGTGACTGTAATGCTGGTAAAACTTCTACAGAAATACGTTGGTCTGAAATATATTTTTTTTAACTTTTTGTGAAAAAAAAAAAAATATGTTTTCTTACCATAAAGCAGTTGGTATAGATGTTGGAGTTTCCACGAAGTTAGTAAGGTATTAAGTTCCACATCAGCAATTTCTCCTTCCATTTTAAGTTTTTAGTATATGGTTTTGTAAAATTCCTTCAATTTAATGAAGGTTTGCCCTTGCGTTGTTTTTAAAATTTGCACAGGTGGTCCAACGATATCTGTTAAATTCAGAATATCGTAATTAGTCGAAATTATACCACTTTCAAATGCTGCATAGTGGTTATTATAAGTGGTAGTCATATTTTTACAGCAAAGAAAAATTTTATTGGCTGTGGTTTTTACAATTAAACAAATTTCAAAAATTTTAAAATCACCAGAAAATGTTGACACAAAATGATCGACACTGTAAGTGTATCCCCAAATCTCAGCCTTTGAATACATTGTAAAGGAACTGATTGGAATTTGTAACCGTTTACTAATTATTTCTTCAATATCGTCGTTTAAATAAGGATTTTTTAAAATAATATCTTCACGTTTTTCGTTTTTTAACAAAAAATTTGCAAAAACCATTTGTTGCTTGTATGCAAAACTAATGGGTATATTTTTCCTAGACGTTATGACATGAGCATAAATTTTAAACTGCTTATGCTTACCCTCATACTTAAAGCTCCACAAATGTCTTAGTGGACCCGACTTTCTCATTATTAGTGCATAGTGGGTAAGAAAATGAAATTTGGGAGTTAAATTTTTTTTAAATAATAATCGATAGTTTTCATTTAGTTTTTCGGTTTTTAGCTTTATATTGTTTATTAAAGCGTCAGTTATTTCGAAACATAAAATATCATCAATAAGTTCGAAAAAATTTAGTAAAAATGTCCAAACTTCATCCCCGTGTGAAATAAACTCTCCAAACAGTATGGGAAAATAGCTACAAAAACAAAGCATCTGCTTTGCTGACATTTTTAATTTTCTACTTTTAATTTCCATATCAGTTACTTTTAATTTTTCGTTTCCTTTGTCATGTTTTTCATATGAAAAACTTTCGAGCCTGTTGTTTAAAATATCAATTGAAAAATACTTCATTTTGTATATAAAATAATTAAGAGCTTCACACACAACGTTATGACATATTCCCTCGAAGAAATCGTGCATAACGTCAACGATAAAGTTTTCCGTGCAATGAAAACTAGGAAGGCTATTGAAAGCACAATCAGTACTAATGCCAGTTGGTGCAGATAACTGGCCATCAATAGCTTCTCTGTAGTTGATACGGTTCCTTACAATATTTTGATTTGATACATTTGCCTGCTGAGAATCTGATTTTTTCATTAAGCAAAATCTGCAAAAGTAGTGTGCTGAGAATGATTTAGAAAATCCTAATGTAACATTGAGCCCAAGATTGTCTCCCAGCAAAAGACCCATTATAAAGTGGACGGTTTTCAATCCCTCTTTGGTTTTTAACTCAATTCCGTTGACTTCTAATTTTTTTAAAGTGTTGACTAATGGAACGTAGCATTTATTGCCATACAGTTTGACATCTGCAGTTTTAACTGAACAAGCTAAATATACTTCATCCTGTTTTGAGGATTTCATTGGCAGACAAGGAAAACTATAATAGAAGTTGCACATTGAGTGTCTATTTGACTTGGGACCAATGGCATTATTAATTCCAAAATCGTCCCCGTAAAGAAAAAAAGGAATTGTTATTTGTTGTGGGTATAAACTTCTTTTTTGGCGCCACAATTCTCCCTGTACAAAATTTTTAAAGTTTTTATCATTTTCCAAGTTTTCCATATGTGTTAAAACATCATCTATTAAGTTATTTTGTTCGAAAATACATTTAAATTGATATTCTAATGGCATAATTATGCCATTAGAGGAAGGATTGTTACAAATATTAAATGGTTCAACCTCCCCTATAATCCCACAATCTTTCATTGTTTTTTTTAATTTGAATTCAGTTTTTACATTTGAAAAAACATCTTTAGCATCACTAAGGACCTCAAATAAAGTTTTTTCAGTAAAACTGCTTTGGGTAACGCAGTCTCCAACAAAATCAAGGACAGGAGTTAATATTAATTCCTCAACATGTTTTTTTATGATAAAAATGTCTGAATGTGCAAAATTGCTATAAGAATTTAACTGCACCATAAACTTGGTGACGAAGAGATGTAATTCCTGGACTTTTTCTTTATAGCAAAAATCAATGTGTGTTTCAACCACTGGAACAGATTGGTCATAAGTATTAACTTCGGGAACACTTGATATGTCACACTCAATACTGGTGACAACATTTTCAGAGTTTTCGGGAATAGCATTATTTTGTGTTTTTTTATTGTGGTTCATTAGATGGCGTTTAAAAGAGAATTTTTTTTTGAATTTTTGGTAACACTTTCCAATTGTGCACTCAAATACTATTCCTGGGCATTGTTTTTCGTGCTTATTTAAATGGATCATATATAACGCAACGCCACTCAATTTTTCTTCGCAATAAAAACAAGTAATGGTATCCATATTTGCTCACCTTCTTCAAACAGCTACACACTTCAAATATTTCACTTTTTTTGTAATATATATAAATCTTTATTTAATTTAATTGTTATTTTCTTTTTTTCTTAAAAGTTTTTCACTAACGCACGCGCTTAAACAAATTTCAGATTTTTTTTAAGTTTGCCGGTAAAATGGAAAAAAATATGTATACGCATTTTTCTGCCTCGTTAACGAATGACAAAATTACGAAGAAATGCTCATTATTGTAAGTGTTGTCCACATTAAAAAGAAATTAACCGCTTATTTTGTACATTTTTTCAATTTATGTAGCCAAATAAATTAAAGCGATCAAAAAATTTGGTATGTTGAAACATTGTAATTCGACAGTCAATGAAATTAACAAAAAATGCTTGAAAACTTTAACTTTTGAGCAAAACAATGATTGACTTTCTGGTCTTTTTTTGATCAATAGATTTAATTGAAAATTATAAGCCAATAATTTTTTGTGTGTAATATTCTAAGATCCATTCGCGTTATATCCTCTAAAGTATTAAAGCTTATCAGACCAGTAATCGATCGTCGACTCCTTGCCAACGCTGAACAGTGACAAAGTATGTGTTCTATTGTTTCATCCACCCCTGGCTAGGTCCATCTTTTACAACTGGCTTCTGGGAGGAGTCTAATATTCTTAGCATGATTGCCGATGAGATAGTGGCCAGTTATTATTCCCGTCAGAGCTCGACATTCCCTTCTCGTAAGTGATAAAAGGTATTTAGTTTTCCCTTGGTCATAAGTTGCCCATAAAATTCTGCTGATTTTACATGTTGTTAGTTGTATCCACTTCCTGTTCGCTATTGCGACATTTATGGAATCTCGTCTTTGTTTGAAATGTTGGAGCGGTGGTAAAACTAGTACCGTGGTACCTACACCATCTGCTCCAAGTTTCGCGAGTTCGTTTGCCCTTTCATTTCCCTGTATTCCGTTGTGTCCTGGTACAGACAATAAATTACCCTAGACTATACCGACTATATCTACCACAGACGAACTTTGACAGAACCTGCGAAGTCCAAATACCAACTAGGGAAGACTGGGCGGATAACTCTGTTATAACAGAGAATGCGATCTTTACGGACGGATCAAAGATGGAGATGGGTACGGGTTCGAGAATGTACTCTGAATGCCTCGAAATAGGGAGGAATGAAGTGTTTTCCAGGCTGAGGTACTTGCAATTGATAAAGCCGCGAAGATGATTATGACAAGGGACCTTCATTCTTGCGCCATAATCATTTTCGTGGATAGTCTGGCAGCTCTGAAGGCCGTAGAATCAAACCCTGTAAAATCGGGAATCGTTAGGAATTGTATACGATCCTTTCGTTGAATCAGTCAGCACACAGTCAAGCTAATCTGTGTCCCTGGACATAGTGGGGTCGCTGGGAACGAATTGGGTGATTAATGTGCAAGAAAAGGTTCGGAATCGGTGGGGGAAGCGTGGTGAACCTGACATCTCGGTTCCTATAGTGAAATTGATGAACGACATTGATAGAATATCTGAGAATAGAATGAAGGACAGGTGGATATATCTGACTACGTGCAAGATGTCGCGAACCATGTGGCCACTGTCAACTCCAAAGATGACAAAAAGTCCGCTTACTTTTGGCAAACAGACGGTTAGCCTATTAGTGGGAGTACTTACAGGACACTCTATAATTGGCCAAATGGGCGTGCGTATGGGAATTTCTGATAGGGACGATTGTAGAAGTTGCGGGGAAATGGAGGATTCAGTGAAACACTTGTTATGTTTGTGTACGTGTCTAATGAGAAGCCGCCTAAAGCATTTGGGGCATAGATTTTTCGATGGCCTTAACTGCTTAAACGGTGTCTCATTGACATTTCTAGAAGAGTACCTTAGAGAATCGGGGTGGTTCAAGAAGTAAAAAGTTTTTGTACCAGAGGGGAGTAGGGAAATGACCATTAAAGGAATCACAATGGGTCTCATAACCTCCGAGTGAATTCGTCACATTAGCGGACAGCCAAAAATTTTACTTGTACTTCTTAGCGGACCTTAAAGTCTAGGTGTAAATTTGATCTTTTACTACTTAATTGATCTTTTTCGAATTCAAATTGATCTCAAACTACATTTTAATTGAAAATTAATATTTTTTTTCTTTTTTTTTAGGTATACATCAAAAATTTCATTATGCCACCCTAATAACCATCAAAAACGACCCTTGTTTTTTTTGCGTTCTTTTGTGGTATGCAAATATATATTAATACATCCAACAAAAAGAAGGGTGGTCGGTGGGTTAGTGAGCGAGTGTGTCGTCATAAATATTGTTTTCTAATTCTAGTATTTCTATCAACATTTAACATTAATTGCACTCAATGTCCTCTTGTGTGGCTCATAAGTATCTCAGAAATGAAATGATGTGTGTCATGTATAGAATTGTGTAGGTTTCAAATAATATTCCTTCTTTTCATCATGAGAAGTTTGCCAAATGTTCATTCAAATACAAATGACAATGTGACGCGCAATAAGCATGTGGCCAACAAAAAAAAAAGCTTTTTTCCTACTTCTGCTGCTGTTGTTGGTAGTAAAGCTTGTTTTTAAAGGTTTTGTTGCTGAAGGTTTGACAATATCTTTTGGTAGCGGGGTGGTGATGGCGGTAATGTCAGTGGTCTTGATTTTGGTTTGTTTTTTCTGTTTTTGGGTTCACCCCAAATATTTGGTTTTATTGGAATGTTTTTTTGTTAAAGAAAAATACTGAGACGTAGATTATATTATGCTATTTGAAGTTTTTTTTTGCGTTTTTATGTAAAATAAAGTTAAGGCAAAATAGAAGGCTAACTTCTAATAAGAGGCTGGCTCAAATTCTAGCTCTACACATACATATTTGGAACCCATTGGGCCTTAATTTTGAATGTAAAATTTTTTATTTCTAGTACTTTGAGAGATATGTGCCTGTATTAGGAGGGTGTTTAATATTTACAGTTTTGAACCCCTGTACTGATTTCCTGGAAATTTAATACCCACCTGACCGGGAGAGCAACAAATACTCAAATATCCATCTTTAGCAGCCTTAGCTTTGTTGTTTGAAAGTAAGTATAGTTTCAACATTCAGATGTACATTGCTATCTAGTTTTAAAATCGGCCGGGTGAACAATAAATATCAAAAATTTCCAAACACACGGCCATTTGGCCGATTATACATTGTCCTGTCAGTACACCCACTAATAGGCTTACCGCCAGCTTGCCAAAAGTAAGAAGACTTTTTGTCCTCTTAGGATTTGGCAGTGACTACAGGGTTTGCGATATCCTGCACGTAGTCAGTGATATCCACCTATCCTTTATACTATTTTCTGATATTATATTAGGTTTCACAAATTCCCCTACCGACTCAGAGCTATTTCTCGCAAAATTCGTCAGCTAGTTCGCTTCCAGCGACCCCACTATGTCCCAGATTATCTTGCTTGATTCGACGAACGGATTGTATACAGTTCCTTACGATTCCCGATTTTACAGTATTTGATTCCAAGGCCTTTAGAGCGGCAAGACTATCCACGAAAATGTTAATCCACGAAAATGTTAATGGAGCAAGAAAGAAGGTCATTCGCAAGTACCGAAGCCTGTCAAACACTACACTTGTCCGGAAGTCTCAATAAAGCCCCGAGAGAAAAGAGGCATTCAGAGTGTTCTCCCGAACCCGTACCCATGTCCTTTTTCAATTCGTTCGTAAAGATTGAGATGTCAATTTTTGTTATCACAGAGTTTTTCGCCCAGTTTCCCTAGTAGGTATTTGGACTTCGAAGGTTCTGTCAAAGTTGGTCTGTGGTAAGATATGGTCGGTTTTCTGTTCCATTTCAGTCCCTCCTACCGTACTTAATATGGTCGAGAGTCCACAAGAGCGTTGCTTAAGAATTTGCGACTCTCTTCACATGAGAGCCAATTTTTCTGCTGTGCTCTTGGCCGGGCCGGCCTGGGGGGCCGGTCTTATAGCACCAGTGATACCCACACACGCTAGTCGATGTACCTTCTGTAGGTTGCAGAGATATGATTTCTGATCCATTGCTCTCCACTACACGAGGGCATTATAAGTAAGATTTGGTCTAATTATCGCATCATGCATCTAGTGGATAGTATACAGTTTTTGACCCCACCTTCTTCCAAAAGTTCTTCTGTAGATGTAAAAATCACATAACGACTTTTTCATTCTTTCTTCTGTATTTCTTTTCCAAGAAAGCTTTGAGACAGGGATCACAGGTATTTCTCCTCATTAAATATTATGAGGGTGAATCCAAAAAATTTCGGAAGAAGGACTATTTTAGTTTTTTGTGAACAAGACGAGTTCCGTTTGTCCACCATTGCTCTGATGAGTTCATTTTGTGAAATGTACCCAATGTACCCATCAAAAGTTCAATTGTTTCCTAACTACTTTTTGCGAAAGATCCATGGGGCTTATTAAGATAACTTGGAACACCGGAATCTTTGGAAAGAACTTGATGGATACAACCCGCCTCCGTAGTTCCCTCCAATTCCCACAGAAGATGGACCAAGAATCTCTTTTCTCCTTTCTGTTTTCCTTCTTGCAAGTATCGAAACTGAGACGATAATTCTTCCAGGCTGTCGCCGTATTAGCCTTCATTGCGGTTGATGGATCTTCTTTAGAAGCTAGCGCTCTGGACGGGATTTAGGATAAGGGTGTTCGTCACTAAACTAACAGATTTCTTTAAATCTTGTATGCTGCCCGGTTTTTCTTTTTCTGGAGGCAACAGTGCGTTCACAAGACGTCAAAATTTTACCCAGTTCGTTATCTTGGGGTTCGTATAAGGGATCCTATTCATCATTGAGAGATCAATGCTGAAAATTATCCAGTAATGGTCCAAAAATGAGCATTTTTGACATACCCTATAGTCTGAAATTCTAACCGAGTCCGTTTTTGAAACCAAAGTTATGTCAATAACCTGTTATCTAATTCTGTTATAAAACGTCGGACTATTTCCCTTCATACATATAACTAATTTAGTTTTGTCAGTGCTTCCCCAAAGTGTATTCTAAGCATTGACATCTCCACCTATCACAATATCCTGGCCCTTGGTCATGCAAACCTCAATTTATGTTTGTACATGTTTTGCTGGGGTTCATCCTCCTAGTATGGCAAATATATGGACGACAGGATCAGCGATTGCATCACCCTGCGTTCAAACGTGGCCACCATTAGATCGCCATGACTGTAATTAGGCAGAAGAATAATACACTGATCAATAACATATAAACTTTATGGGTCCCAGACTGATATTTCGTTGAGTTACAAACAGAATGATTATTATGCCCTCTACCACAAAGGGGAAACATTTTCGCTTTTAGTCCTGGCATCCATCTGTTGTACTTTTAAAATGCATCTTGGATACTCCATGGAAAAAAAATTATTGTATGCTCACTTTCAATTAAATCTTTGCTGTATTAACATAAAAATTTAATTGTATTGACAAATTGTGTTTTTAAAAAAAATATAAATGTTTTCTTTGTCAATACAATTAAATTAAATTGATGTTTTCATTGAAAGTGAGCCCATAATGCAATTGTACGTGCAGATGAACGATATATATAGTTGGCATTTTTCAGATCAGGTTGGTATTATATATCAGTGAAATTAATCCAGTGGTTTTGAAGTTAGGAGCGCAACCGCGAATTTAAAATAGGTTTCACTGCGTGTTTGTTTCTTAAATTAAAAAAATTATAATTATAATCTATCTTACATGGTGGATGGTATCAATACATTCGTTATGGTCGAACTCGCACTGTTAATGTAGGGTATCAAAATATTCGGCGAGGCCAAAATTAATATGTACCTCTTAACTCAACCCAAAATTTTCTTTTACTGAGATCAACTTTGCATTACTTAATATATCTAACCCTTCTGAACTAAATTAAAATATTAAATAATATTTTGAAAATATTTCAAATATTTTTTTATAATTTTTTTTTAATATTTTTAGGATAAACATACCACCCCCAGAAAACACGTGCAAGGATTTAAAGTTCATATATTTTATGATGAATGCATCCATCATATAAATCTTCTCATTATACACCCACATGTTAATAAATAAACTTCAGAAAATAAAACATTCTTATGATTGTTAATATCATGTTTAGTACGCGCCCTCTGTTTTGTTTACGTGCCCACTTATTGTTTGATGTGGATTTTAATTGAACTCAAGTTTTTGGTTTTCAATAAAACAGGACTACAACAAAAAATAAAGAACCACAACAACTGCAAAGTTATCAAGTACTTTTGTTGTATTTGGTTAATTTAAATTTTGTTTTTATAAAAAAAAAAAAACGGAACAAAAAGAAAAATATCTTTGGTATGCAAAAAATGTGTGTAATAATGAAATTTGAATGGATTTGGAGTGAAAACATGATGAACATATTATTAAACTTGAAAAAAAAACAACAAACCACCACCAACAAAAATTCCTGCCAGAGCTGTTATGATAGGTAATACCCTACACGAGTATTTGAAATCACAATTTATTCACAATGTTCTGAAATCACATACATATGTCATTTTATAATGTTTTAAAATACAACTTCCTTCTACTACTGCTCAACTAGGATATCTTCCAACAAAAAGGGTTTTTTTTTTATTTCAAGTTACAGTCATTTGAGTTTTTAATTCAGCATTTATTTAACTGTCAAATCATGTTAAAATGTCAGAGCCTTTTTAATCCATAATGACATTTCACAATACTCTACATGTATACAATTTCAAATTTCATGTTTACTGTATTTCTATTGTTAAGTAATTTAAATTTTGATTAATGATGCTCTAAATATGAACAAATAGAGATTGAAGGTTTTAAACAAAATTTTTAACACCTGCTTTATTTTTTAATTGTAATTACAAAAAAAATAAAAAATAGCATAAAATCAGTGAAAGGAAAAGTCATGGTAAATGTAAACAAATTACACAGCCCCACAAAATTATATTTCAATTTGCCAGACCTTTGAAGACTGTTTTATATAAGGTTTAGTCACAGACTATATACAGACTCGACAGTAGAGTTTTATACGAAAAAATGGGGAAAAACTAAGCGATTTAAGGATTTTACTCTAACATGGCAACACTTTCTACGACTTAGGAGTGAGTGAAACAACAAAAACTGATCTGGCATCCATTTATCTTATGGCGCGTTATATCAGTTTTCTCTTTCTAACCTAATTCGTAGAATAATTTGGAAATATTAACCATATGGTTAAGGACTACTTTTTTGACACTTTTCACTTATGTCGAGTCTATATTAGTCTGTGGTTTAGTGTACTGATCCCCAATCTATTTTTCAATATTGTAAATTACCTCACGTTCGCCACCAAATTTCTGTGAAAAAGTGCAATGTTTACTAACTTCGCTAGTCTATAATTTCCAACACTGATTTTAGAGCCTCAATTTTTAGCACAAACTTAAGTGTATTGGATGCGAGGACACAAAAACTGGTATTAACTTTTTTCTAAAAGCTTTAGTTTTCGAGTAATTTTTCCAACCCATAATAAAATTTTATGAGAAATATATTTGTAGAACATTTTAACGCTTTAAATGGATGTTTTATTAGATTTATGTGTTTAGTTTTTGCAAAAGAACTGAAACAATCCCTTAAAATGACAGTTAGAGGGTTAACATGTTTTTCGAAAGAACAGCCATGCAATTTCACTAGTACCCGGCCTGACCGGTCTACCCGGTTAGATATATGAAATATGAAACAGCCTTCCTCTATCCATGTGTGGACTCAATAGGTCCGAAATTTTGAATTAAAAATTCGCATTCCAGAAAATTTTAAAAAGCCAATAATTCGGTAAGTTTTGCCCACATGATAAAAAGTACAAAAGCATTTTTGTTGCTCTTTACTTCTAGAACTTGACCAGAGAATACTTGAAAGCCCTGATATTAAAAAAATTTGAGTTATTAATATCAATACCCAGTTTGGAATCGAACCACGTATATTTTTTCATACCACTAACATGTAAATGGTATGAGTTATTTAATTTTCAATTTGTTCAGGACCCTAAAACCCATTGCTCTATGAGTTTAACAGCCGATTTTTCAAAATTTTTGTTCTACAACAGGGACAAAAAGCTGTGGTTAGATCGGGAATTATAACTAGAGTATTCTTGTTTCATATGGAGTCATTTAAAGCAACCACAAAAAAGTGTCGTCCTAAAGACCGAAAAAGAACGTCTCAATTTTATGTAAATACATGGAAGAAGCAAGACTTTACGAGTTTAACAGCCGATTTCTCAAAATTGTTGTTCTACGACAGGACTAAAAACATGTGAGTAGATCCGAAATTTTGTCTAGAGTATCCTTGTGTCATTTGGAGTCATTTGAAGCAACCACAAAATAGAGCCTAAAGACCGTCCCAATTTCATGTAAAAATATGGAAAACAAGTAAGAGTGTTAAATTCGGCTGTGGCGAATCTTTTATACACTCCAACATGCAAAACATAAATTGCAGGGGCTTTTTCTTTTTTGCGGGGGATGGGGGGTCGGTAGTGTTTATGGGGGAGGCATATTTCCTTTCGAAATATATGTTTCAAAATTCATTCTTATGCTTTTTGCACTAAAACTTTACAAGTTTATCATTATTTAAAGAATTTTTTTAATCCACGCCTACAAAAGGGGGGGCGTACCGAAAAAAAATACATTTTCTAATCCTCTGAGTCTAAATTCAGGACATTGAAGTTCTTTTAGCATACAAATGTTGCATTTGTTAAACAAAAAATCATGTAAAAAATGGTATTTTTCAGAGGTTGGTTTAGTTCCTCTAGGGGGGGGACTTTTCCCCCTTGTCCGATTTTGCTCATTTACGAACTTAACCTACCTAGGAACATAAGACGTATTCGTGCCAAATTTTGGGAGTCGGGCTCTTTTATTTTGGACTGCATCGTGTTAACAACAGACAGACGGACGGACATCGCTAGAATGTCTTAGAATAGATCACTGATCAAAAATATATTTTCTGGGTCCTAGACCGATTTTTTTATGCGTTACACATGGAATGACAAAGTCATTATACCCCATACTGTAGTTGGAGGGTATAAAAACAAGACTTTACGAAAGAACCGGGAAAGGCCGGTCTTGAAAATAGGTCTACCCGGTTAATCGGTCCTGACCGAAGACTCAATACCCTCCACAATGCCTTTTTTAAAGGCTAGTACATTTTTTAACGTAAAAAAATTAAAAATTTTTTTTATCATTTTGTCATTTAAAAAAAAAAAAAGAAAAAATACTATTTTTTTTTTTTGAGTGTAAAACTTTTTTTAAGTGTAATGTTTTTTTACTGTAAAAATATTTCTGAGTGAATGCATGTATTAATGTACACAAAATATTGTAATTTTTGTAAAAAAGAAACTAATTTTTTTTTTTGAGTGTAAAACTTTTTTGGAGTGTAAAAATTTTTTCGAGTGTAATTTTTAAGTTACCATTGCTTTTAAAACTAAACAAGTTTAAAAAGCATTGCTTTAAAACTAAACACGTTTGAAAAGCATTGTTAAGTTACACCAATGCTTTTCAAACTTGTGGTATTGAGATGAAACCAATCTGAAATTTAGGGTTTTGCTTATACTTCTGAGCTATTGGACCGATTGAGCTGAAATTCAATACCAAACAGACCTGGGGCACAGACTAATACAGACTCGACATAAGTGACAGGTGTCAAAAAAGTATTCTTTAACCATATGGTTAATATTTTCAAATTATTCTACGAATTAGGTTAGAAAGAGAAAACTGATATAACGCGCCATAAGAAAAATGGATGCCAGATCGGTTTTTGTTGTTTCACTCACTCCTAAGTCGTAGAAAGTGTTGCCATGTTAGCGTAAAACGGACTAAAAACCGCTGTGTTTTCTCCTAAAATCGCTTAGTTTTTCCCCATTTTTTCTTATAAAACTCTACTGTCGAGTCTGTATTTAGTCTGTGCCTGGGGAACGGCGAAGATACTTGCCAAGTTTCAGCAGTCTCATTATTGTCGTTCGAAAGTTGTCGTGTTTTTTATCTCGTAAATTCGCGAAAAACCTTGCCGAATTTACTAATGCTCATAATTTTTGAACCACTGGACCGATTTGGCTCGATTGCAATACCAACCTGACCAGGTAAATGACCAACATATATTCCAAACTTCAGTAGCCTCTGTAAAGTCTTTCAATAGCTAGCGTTTTTTCTACGAACAGACAGACAGACGGACGGACGGACGGACATCGCTAGATCGACTTAAAATCGATCGAGTATCACGAATATATATACTTTATGGGGTCCTAGACCAATATTTCGATGTGTTACAAACAATCTTATATATACCATCTATCACTGGAGTGGAAGGTATAAAAAAAAATTTTGAAAATTTTCTTAAAAAAAAGAAAGACAGCAAACTATTTCAGTATAATTTAGAATCTGCTAAAAATATGTTCAAAAATATTTTGAAATTCAGCAAACAGAATCAATAAAAACGCAGTAAAATTTCTGTTATTTTCTAAAACTGAATGACTGAGATTTTAGTAAAAATATCCATTTTAGCAGACAAATCAGCTGAAAGTTTGCTAAATCAAATTAAAAGTGGTTTCACACATTTTTTGACAGAGTTTTTCCTTTGAGTGTACTTGTGCAAAAAGAAGCTTAAGTTTTAAATGTTATCCTAATTGGATAAAATTTAAATAATTGCGATCTGTATCTTGTTTTCAGCGCTACATGGACAGACAGACGGACATTGCTAAATCGACTTAAAAAGTGGTTCTGAGTTCAAGGTGGGTCTAGGACCAATATTTCGGGTACACTAAGAAGATTTTGTCATTAACTGTTTGTAGGTTATTTAAAAATTAATCAGTAAAGTTATATTAAAAGAAAAATCATTAATTTTATTATGGATTTCTTGTTTTCTACTGTTTCTGTAGTTTAAAAAAAATAATTTACTGTCTTAAAACTGAATTTTCTGATAGCTGCTGATAACTGAATGAAACATTTATTTAAATTATTTTGCAAGTCCTTAACACTTATTTATAATCTAACAATAAGTAAAAAAATCTTTTCATATACCACCGCCTACAGTCATACTGTTTAATGCTCTTTCATATACTTAAAATTTAATAAAAAAAATAAATTAAATTATAATTTTTTACAGCTCGGTTTTTTTAACCACCACAAAAATAAGACCCCATACATAACTGCTTTCTAACAAGTTACCAAGGCGATATCATTATGGCCAAATTATAAAGCGAACAAACATAAAATTTGCATACAAAGAGAATTCCATCCTTTTAACGAAACGCTATGATGGCGGCCAAGTAGCCAAAAAAAAAAAAATGGGGTTGAGCAACCGCAGTCAGTAATATCAACAAAAAAAAATCTTTCCCCAAAACAAGAAAATAATGGAAGAAAGTTTAAGTTAAAAACCACGACGAAATAAAAATGTACCATGTCTCATATACATACATACAACATGGATTTGTTAACATATAATGTTGCTTTTAGCATTTTTTAACACCATCTACCACCCACCTGCATTACACCCAAATAATTCAAACCAAAAACCACCAGCTGTGACCTTTGTGTTAATGACGCACAAGTGTGTGACACATCTTCTTCTTCTTCCATTGTTGGGTTCAACTGCGCATCCAAGTTACACACAACAGTAACAACAAATTAATATTACAATCCAGTGTTTGCAAAAAAAAACGGCGTAACATTAAAAAACAAAATCCTCATTTTCACGGATTTTCCAATAAAAGGCGCGACGAAATTGAGATTTTGTAGATTTTTTTATTTATTGTATTGCAGGCCAGGCCGTACACCATTGTCGTTGCTATGTTTGCAATGCCTTCAAATTGGTATGGTTTAATTGAAAAATTATCGCAACACGGTTTTCACACAATTTTTTGGTTGCATTATGGTGTCTGTCTGAAGTGATAGAAATTTTAAGAGTCCTGAAAGTATTATGGTTGAAGAAACTAATATAAATTTGTTTCATACAACTTGGAACTTAGATTTATAATTTGGAACTCTTTTTTCAAAATTACCAGAACAAAAATTTTTTAATAAAAAAAAATTGAAAAAGCTTTAACAAATTTCTATTAAACTAACAAACTCGGTACAATCGTTCAACTGTTGACAAGTGTGGACGTGTTTTAATTTATCTCCGTGCTATTAATTGAATTTTTAAAATTGTTCGTAATAGGCATTTTTGTGATATTTTCATTACCACATCAAGGAAAATGAAAATATGAACACAAATGATACCGATTTAATTCGAGGCTCTGCCTCACCGACTGGTGCTGGTCCTAGCACTGGTCTTAGGGCTGCGACCTTGAAGTCCGGCCTTGATTCTGGTAGGGGTGCTCAGCCTAATATTGGTGGTAAAAAGAAAAAGAAGCTTAAGCCATCAAAAGTCAGGCACAACCAGAGAAGGCTTTGTTTGAAAATAATTAACAGACTAAGCCAACTCGATGGAACGAAGCTCTCCGAAGGTGAAAGGAGTCATTGATGAACAGGACAAACTTTCGGCAATGCGGGCATCTGACAAACAGAGCGCTGTTTTGGCCTCGTCATCGAAGTCTGGTAAAAGGTTGCGCTCGCCCGACGAGAAACCTTTACCTACACTCAAAAAAATAAAACTGTAAAGTTAACAAACTTTTTTTTGTTAACTCGAGTTTACTGGCTTTTTAGCAAATTTTTAGTTAAAATCAGCGTTTTAACTACTTTTTTTAGTTAAGTTCGATTTACGAAAATACTAGTTTTGTACAAATTTGGAATTAATTTTTTTTGTTGACTTTAAAACTGAGTTTACGAATTTTTACTAATTAATTTGCTGATTTTTTGTAACATTTTTGTCAAGTCGAAAATTTTAAACATTTCTTGTGTAGCCTCCTATGCAAATCTCATTAGTCCTACTTAAGCTGAACTTAACGCTGTGAAAAATATTTTTTTTTTTTATTTAAAAAAAAAAGGTTAGCTGAATTCACCTAATAAAAAATGTTACGAAATTTTCAGCTGAATTTTTAGTTAAAATTACTGTTTTTTTGCTACATTCATTCTACGAAAAGCTAACTAAATATTTTTTGTTAAATTAACTAGAAATTTTCTAGGTTCAAAATCAGGTGTTTTTTTAGTTAAATTTAACTAAATTTTTTGCCAACTTTACAGTTTTTTTTTTTTGAGTGTAAGAGATCTAAGGTGACCGGCAACGTCTGGACTCAGTCTTTTAGTGAAGTGGTGAAAGGTAACTTCGTTAGGGCTGTGATAAACAGGCAAAATGGGGATTGTAGTATTCCAAGGGACAAGTGGTGTTTAGTTGAAACTAAATTAAATGAAATCTACTTTAGGCTCCTTGAGAGTATGCCTGATTTTCTCCCTACTACTGTCAACGCAGGATGGTATCAGGGGCGAGTAAAACTCGTTGCTTTTGGGAACGAAAGATCCGCAGCCGTGTTTAAGGTTGTTATTAGCCAAGTGGGAAAGTTATGGCCTGGAGCCAGACTGGACGTTGTGGAAAAACATGATATCCCCTCGCAACCCAGAGTTCATGCATGGATTCCAATGGCTACAAGTGACACTGCGGTGATTTTAAAGATGATGAAAGTCTGCAATCCGTACCTTCCAACTCAGAATTGGCAAATTGCCAGATTGGGTGAGATGGAAGGCGCTCGTCGTCAAGCAGTGCTCTTGGTTAATGAGGAATCGCTTTCGATTTTAGCCAGGACTGACGGCATTATTAGATTTGGCTTTTTCATATAAGAGTCAATGTCTACAAAGGCGACCAGAAGCCTATTTTGGACGCAGCCAAGCCAGTGGCAGAGTCGGCTGGGGAGGAGAATCTGGAAAAGGTTAAAATTCAGCTGACCGATTCTAGGCTGATGGGAGATGCATCTGGCATTTTCGAAACCGAATCTGGTAACGAATGCGACCTCTGTGATGGCACGGAGGATAAAGCTGATGCCACGATGGGTGACATTTAGGACGAGGCCCATGCTGTGAGGAATTCGGAGAGTTCTGTTGCCTCCGATTCAGAACAGATGGGACACACATCTAGCTTATTCGAAACAGAATCTGGAGACGAATGCGACCTCTATGATAACACGGAGGATGAAGCCAATAACACGGTGGTGGAAAGGATGGTGGAAAGGATGGTGGAAAAAAGCAAGATGTTTCGGTTCCTACAAATAAACCTCCATCACTGTAAAGCAGCCTCAGTTGCACTCTTGCTGCGCCTGACGACAGGAGAAGCTGACTTGGTTTTTATGCGAGAGCCCTGGGTGCGGGGTGGCAGGGTTTGCGGATTGAAGACCCCTGGGTTTAAGTTGATGGTTGCCAAAGGTGAGGGCTCACCAAGAGCCTGCATCTTGGCGAAAAATGGCTTAAATATATTCTTTTTATCAACTTTTAGTGATATGGATGTAACAGCGGCTAGCTTAGAGCTTCATGGGAAGTCTATTTGGCTCGCCTCTGCGTATTTTCCTAATCCGGGGCCAATACCCTCGGAGAAGGTCGGCGGTCTGATTCGGTAGTCTGAATCTAGGGGACACCAGTTACTAGTGTGCTGTGATGCACATCATTCGATATGGGGAAGTACAGACACAAATGATAGAGGCGAATCGCTTTTGGAGTTTTTGTTAAGCACTAGCCTGTATATTTGTAACAAGGGTAGTGAACCAACTTTCGTTACAAGTACGCGGCAAGAGGTTCTTGACGTAACACTTGTATCAGATACATTGCCTGATAGAATTGATAGCTGGAGAGTTTTGGAAGACCATTCTTTTTCAGATCATCGCTACATTGAGTTTTTACTCAGGGAGCGTGCCCCGGTTGAGACAGTCTCTAGAAATCTGAGGAGAACAAACTGGGTTAAATATAGGGAAACTTTTTCTTTGCTTTTGGGTGAACTACCCTTATCTGAACCGCATAGTTTGGCGAAAATTGACTGTCTGGTTGACCATATAACAAATGTTTGTAATAGGTGCCTGGATGCGTCTTGCCCTTCTGCAAAGCCTAGAGGGAAAGAAAAGCCACCTTGGTGGTCAAATGAGTTGCAGACGCGCAGAGATTCCTGCAGAAAGCTCTTTAATTCAGTGTAATATTATTGGATGTTACAACCTAATTTTTTATTGCTTCAATTAAATTTCTGTTGTATCAGCTGAATTTAGTTGAGACTATAAAAATTTATCAACCGATTTTTAGTTCTAAAAATCGGTTTTTCACTACATTTCAGTTGGAAATTTGCAAATTTGTTTTCTGCGTGTATACAGATGTTCCTTGCTAACAGCAACACCCTAAATCCCTAACTTAATCAATATGATACAATTATTAAAATTTAAATTCTTTCCGTTAAACTTCCGGCTTTAAAAAATAAGATGACAATATCAACCAATTTCATAAAAATTTTCACACCATTTTTTATGGCAAAAACACTTTACTTTTTTCGCATTTCCCATAATAACATCTTAAAATACTAAGAAACGGAAAAAAAACTCTTAACAAGATTTCCTGTGTAATTTCATTTTTGTCAAGCCACAATACACCAGCAAACCAAATTTGAGAAAAAAAAAGAATTTCATCAAAGAACATTTGTATATTTTTGTGTTAAACCAGAAATTGACATTTTTTTGGTTTTATTTAAAATAAGAATTTGCAAAAAAAAAATATAACAGAAAATGTGGATAAAAAAATAAAATTGTTAAAATTGTATGAAAAAGTTAAGCTACAACAAAAGGACAACTAATACCAAACGGAAGGAAAAGAAACAAAACAACAAAAATATTGTGTAAAACTAAAGATCAAAAGCGGAAAAAATGCGTTGTACTTTTCTAAATTAAATTAGTTTAAAGAAAAAAAAAATTTTTGAAATGATACAACTGTAACACTGTACGACAAAATGAAAAAAAAATTATGAAAAAAAAAATAGTAAAAAACCTAATGTAGTAAAACTCCATTTACAGTTTTTATACCCTCCACTCTAGTGATAGAGGGTATATATAAGTTTGTCATTCCGTTTGTAACACCTCGAAATATTGGACTAGGACCCCATAAAGTATATATATTTATGATCCTCGATCGATTTTAAGTCGATCTAGCGATGTCCGTACGTCCGTCCGTCCGTAGAAAACACGCCTACTTTTGAAAGACTTTACAGAGGCTACTGAAGTTTGACATATATGTTGGTCATTTACCTGGCCAGGTTGGTGTTGCAATCCAGCCAAATCGGACCAGTGGTTCAAAAGTTATGAGCAAAAGAGTAAATTTCGGCAAGGTTGTTTCGTGAATTTACGAAGTAAAAAATACGATTACTCTCGAAGGACAATAATGAGACTGCTGAAGCTTGACATGTATCTTTGGTGTTCCACAGGTCTGTTTGGTATTTAATTTCAGCTCAATCGGTTCAGTGGTTCAAAAGTTATAAGCAAAACCCTGAATTTCAGATTAGTTTCATCTAAAATGCCACGTGTTTAACAAGTTTTAAAAGCATTGGTGGTAACTAAACAATGCTTTTCCAACTTGTTTAATTTTAAAGCAATGCTTTTTAAAATTGTTTAGTTTTAAAAGCATTGGTAACTTAAAAATTACTTTCGAAAAAAAATTTTACACTCAAAAAAAATTTTACACTCAAAAAAATTTTACACTAAAAAAAATTAATTTTTTTTTTTACAAAAATGACAATATTTTGTGGACATACATACGTGCATTCACTCAGAAATATTTTTACAGTAAAAAAAAACATTACACTCGAGAAAAATTTTACACTCAAAAAATTTTGTATTTTTTTTTTTTTTTTTAAATGACAAAAAAAAGAGTTTTTTACTCAAAATAAAATATTTCTAATCAAAATTGTTAATTTTTTCACGTTAAAAAATGTACTATCCATTAAAAAAGTACATTGTGGAGGGTATTCATAGATTCGGCAAAGTCGAATTTAACTTTTCCTAATGTTCATTTCCTGGTCCTGTTTCCTTTTAAAAGGACTTCAAAGTTTTAGTAAAATATTTTTTAAATATTTGTACTTGTCTTAGAATGACAAAGGTGATGCCAAATGAAAGAGGACGATCTCCGATAATTTTCCAATTTTATTATTTTGACATATCAGGAAAAAGGAGGTAAGTAATGTCCTTTCAAAACTTTACCATTCAAAATCATTTTAAATTTTTAACAAAATAATAAAATAATTGAAAAATTAGAGAAGATTCTCCTCTTTCATTTGCCATCAATAGTGACATTATAAGTATAAAAATATTTAAAAAATATTTTGCAAAATGTTATTCTTTAAAACTTTGAAGTCCTTTTAAAAGAAAATAGGACCACGAAATGGAAAAATTTAAATGTAGTTTTACTTCATTTGATATCTATTCAGAATTATATCATCATATAAACACCATTTTCGTAAAAAAGTACTTTTTATAAAAAGGTACCTTTTATAAAAAAGTATATTTTATAAAAAGAATTTTTTTTTAAAAAAAGGGGTTTTTTAAAGTATTTTTTCCAAAAAAAAAAATATTTTTTATAAACAAGTACATTTTAAAGAAAAGTACTTTTATAAAAAGTATTTTTTTTAAAAAAAAATATTTTTTATAACAAATTATTTTTGATAAAATAATCATCATTTTGGGAAAAAAACACTTTTTATAAAAGTACTTTTTTAAAAAAGTACTTTTTTATAAAAGTACTTTTTTATAAAAGTACTTTTTTAAAAAAGTACTTTTTTATAAAAGTACTTTTTTATAAAAGGGCAAATCCAGCTCAAACCACACAGCATTCGGATTTGTCACCTTCGATTTAAATAAAATTTGCCAAATATATTGCAAATGGATAGTGTTCCTAAAATCACTACCTTTCTGGCTCCAAAACCTTTCGGTTTTCGAAATATGGCGTCTTGAAAATTGGCAAAAACGTCAAATTTTCAATAAGGTGCGCATACAAAGTCACCCATAACTTTAAAACTATAAAACCCACAATTACCAAATAGGTACCATTTGAAAGCTGAAAGGATTACCTTATAAGCGGCATGCACAATTTTTTCTTGTAACGAAAGGTCAAAGGTCATATTTCAAGGTCTAATGTTCAAAGACCTATATCTTAAAATCCGATATTTTTAAAATTCTCAAAAAAATATATGATAACAACCAAGTCTTTCCCTACATTTGTATCAAAATTTCAGGGTGGACACTTATATGGTTCCAAAGTTACAGAGGAAAACGTGCTTGAAGTCAAGATTTTCTCTACGAGTTCATATGCAAAAGCTTACACACACAAAGCAGCATAGCATGCTGTTAGTAGTAAACAAACAAAGGGACGGACCTAAAAACTGAACCCATTATTTATTAATATTTCGACCTCCTGAATTTGATTTCACAATCAAAACTGAATTTTATCGTAGGGTTTTCTTGTTTTCTTACAAGGAAAATCTTCAAAGTGAACATACGTAATTTCTTTGAAATTTATGCCCATGAAAGACAACAAATATCTAACATCGACCTGTCTGAGCTTATTGGTCTTAATTTAGTTTTAAAGGGTTAAACGGGAGTCAAAAATGACCGATTTTTAGTAATTTTAACTTTTAGGTACATTGATGCCACTTATATCAGATCCGTTTCATTTGAAAAAAAAATGTTGGCGTCTGTTTGAGACATTTTATTTGTTGCATAATTGTTTTTGTTAAAAATGTATAGTTTTTGGTAAACTATATAGTTTTTGTAAAACAAATTCATTGTTGGTACTATTTTCTATTTAAATTAAGCAATCACATGAATTTTTTATTGGCAGTTTTTCTTACAGGTCGGGTTTCATCCGAATTTAAAAAAAATAATATCTTTATTCCACTAATAATAAATATTAAGGCAAAAATTCAAAGAAGTTCGAAACATTAGTGTTTTCATTTCTAAACCATATTATATTCTTGATTATATTCTTGTTTATGAGCTTTATTCCGCTTTGGACATACGGTTCCCCCACCCCATTCCTATTTCCCTACTATGGAAGAATATAAGTTTCGAATGAAACCGATCTGTTATATGAGGCATTCCACACCAAATGTCCAGCGAAAAAAACACGTGTACCATAAACTTCTGAATAGCTTGTATGGATAGCCCTATATGGAACTTAGAAAATTGCGTTTTCGGTTTTTCAATTTTTCAAAAACTGGGCTTAGGAGGCGTGGTCAAATATTGGAAAAATAGTCAAATTTGTGGCGAGTTGCCTTGATTAAATATTTATCACATTAAAACGGAATGCACCACAATCTTAAAAATTTACATTCTTATATAGTCGTATGGGCTATCGAATAAATTTTTTTTCCTTGAAAAATTTTCAGAACCCGTTCTGAAATTTTCCATTTTTTAAAAAAATCAATTTATCAAAAATCCGGCCACTTTTTTTCGTGTTTTTAAAATTTTTTTTTAAAGTTTAGATGTTTGTCCATCCACACAAAAAAAAACAGAAATGTATTTTTCGTTTTTTTTCGAGAAAATCGCATTTGAATTTTAAATTTCATAACAATTCAAATGCGATTTTCTCGAAAAAAAACGAAAAATACATTTCTGATTTTTTTTGTGTGGATGGACAAGCATCTAAACTTTAAAAAAATTAAAAAAAAAAAAACAAAAAAAAGTGGCCGGATTTTTAATAAATTGACTTTTTAAAAAAATGAAAAATTTCAGAACGGGTTCTGAAAATTTTTCAAGGGAAAAAATTTATTTGATAGCCCATAAGAAACTATATAAGAATGTAAATTTTAAAGATTGTGGTGCATTCCGTTTTAATGTGATAAATATTTAATCAAGGCAACTCGCCACAAATTTGACAATTTTTCCAATATTTGACCATGCCTTCTAAGCCCAGTTTTTGAAAAATTGAAAAACCGAAAACGCAATTTTCTTAGTTCCATATAGGGCTATCCAAACAACCTATTCAGAAATTTACTGGACATATGTTTTTCTGTAGCGGGACATTTGGTGTGGAATGCCTCATATGTGGCATCAATATAAAGTACCTAAACTTAAAAATAACTGAAAATGGGTAATTTTTAACCGCGTTTAACATGAATTTAGGCCGACAAGCTCAGACTGGTTGATTTCAGATTTATTTTTTCTAGCTTGTGTATAAATTTAAAAGAAATCAGGTATGTTCACTTTCAAGGACTTTCCTTGTAAAAGAACAAGAAAACCCCTACAATATAACTCAAAATACATAAAAAGTATTAAGCCTTGTTCTAGGCCCGCACCTTTGTTTACGACTATGTATATTGTTTTGTTTGTGCAATATTTTTTATATGAACTCGTAGAAAAAACCTTTCCTTCGAGCACGTTTTCTTCTGTAACTTTGGAACCATATGAGTGTCCACCCTGAAATTTTGATACAAATGTAGAGAAAGACTTGATTGTTATCATATATTTTTTTGAGAATTTTAAAAATATCGGATTTTGAGATATAGGTCTTTGAACATTAGACCTTGAAATATGACCTTTGACCTTTCTTTACAAGAAAAAATTGTGCATGCCACTTATAAGGTAATCCTTTCAGCTTTCAAATGGTACCTATTTGGTAATTGTGGGTTTTATAGTTTTAAAGTTATGGGTGACTTTGTATGTGCACCTTTTTGAAAATTTGACGTTTTTGCCAATTTTCAAGACGGCATATTTCGAAAACTAAAAATTTTTGGAGCCTGTAAGGTAATCATTTTATGAAAACAAACGCATGTGAAATATTTTTTGCGAATTTCATTAAAATCGGAGGTGACAAATCCGAAAATCACAGTTTTCTGTGCGGTTTGACATGGAATCACCCAAAAGTACTTTTTTATAAAAGTACTTTTTTATAAAAGTACTTTTTTATAAAAGTACTTTTTTATAAAAGTACTTTTTTATAAAAGTACTTTTTTACAAAAGTACTTTTTTATAAAAGTACTTTTTTACAAAAGTACTTTTTTATAAAAGTACTTTTTTATAAAAGTACTTTTCTTTAAAAGGTACTTGTTTATAAAAAATATTTTTTTTGGAAAAAACACTTTAAAAAAAACACTTTTTTTAATAAAAAAAACGTTTTTTTATAAAATATACTTTTTTATAAAAGGTTTTTATAAAAAGTACTTTTTAGGAAAATGATGTACATATATATGATGATATACATCTGAGTGTAGATATCAAGTATCTTTTTTAAAAAAGTGCTTTTTATCAGCGTTTAAATTACTACGAAGAAAGTAGCTAAAACAACCAAAATTGACGATATGTATAGTTTTAAAAACAAACAATATGTAAATCATTCAATTGCTATAACTACTAATACTTGCACATTTCTGTTTTTGTAGCGAGAGCTTACGATTGTTTTTAAAAATGAATAAGTAGCAAAAAAAACAAAAACATTAGAATTGTGTAGCCTACAAGTAGCCTACAAATTATTTTTGGTAGCCTACCTGTAGCCTACAAATTATTTTTGGTAGCCTACCTGTAGCCTACAAATTATTTTTGGTAGCCTACAAATATTGTTTTTGTAGCCTACAAAGAGAAAATTTAATAAAACTATAACACACACACACACTGGCACTGGCTGGACTTAATATTAAGTTATATTAGTTTTAAGATTTGAATACTTATTGTTAGTTCACATAATTTTAGTGAAGATTCAATAAAATAAATGAATGAGAAAAAAAAAAAAAAAAAAAACACACACACACTTATCTTGTTTAACATAACTGTTTTATTTTAATGTGTATAAAGAATAGGGTTGGATTGTTTTAATATAAAATTATAATTCAACTTCTCAAAAAAAAAACTTTGGCAAACATTGTTGTGGTGTTCCCTTGTCATTAAAAGTAGAGTTGGGCACATGAGCAGATTAGAACGTGATTCACGCGTGACCACGCTTGAGTGTGACTAAATTCAATTTTACTCACGCGCGTGTGAGTGGAGTGTGCGTGAGTAAGATTTTTGCGTGAGTGTGCTTGAGTCGATTTTTTAAGTTACGCTGAACTTTAAATTTTGTTGAAAATTTTAAAAGATTTTTCAAATTTTAGTTTTTAAATTTTTTTTGTATGAATAAGAGTTTCGTGAGTGTGAGTCAACGAGAGTGTGAGTGAAGCTTGAGTGAGTGCACGTGAGTGTGAGTTGTAATAAATTTACTCACGTGATTGTGAGTGTGAGTAGAAAAAATTTGCTCGTGAGTGAGTGTGCGTGATTCAAAAATTCCTGCCCTGGGCGTGAGTGAGTCAAAAATCACTCACGCGCCCATCTCTAATTAAAACCATGTTTTGTGTATTTTTCAACACGTGAATTTTCGAAATACCCAATGTAGAGATGGGTGCGTGAGTGGATTTTGACTCACACTCACTCAAGCTCACGCAAAAATAATCGAATCACTCACGCAATTTTTTTTTACTCACGCTCACTCACTATTCACGTGAGTAATAAAAATCTTACTCACGCCAGATTCAATCACGCTCACGCGTAAGTCACGCAAAATCTACTCACGCAATAAAATTTTCTTACCAAAAAAAAAACTACAAAAAATAAAAAAATTGGGCTAATCTAAAAATCTTATCACGCAAACTCACGCAAAAAATAAATGACTCACTCACTCAGATTTTTTTTTTCAGCTCACACTCACTCACAATCAAGTGATTTAAATGAAAATCACTCACGCGTGATTCACGTGAATCACGTGAATCACGCAAATCACGTGACCAGCGCCCATCTCTAACCCAATGTTAATGTCACGGTTTTGCTCATAACTTCTGAGCGTCTAGACCGATAATATTAAAATCGCGTATATATTCGAAAATATCGAAAAATTCGACAAAATTCAAAATTTTTCTATATTTTTTTGACCAAATTTAAAAGAATTTTATTAAAAATTATTATTATTCTTTTTTCGATGTTGTATTCATTTTACACCATCTTAACGAAATTTTTAATATGATCACGTTTTTATATTGCAACATTTGTTTACAATGTGATACTGTAGTAATACTGTAGTAATACTACTGTAGTAATACTGTAGTAATACTACTGTAGTAATACTACTGTAGTAATACTACTGTAGTAATACTGTAGTAATACTGTAGCCTACAAATATACTACTGTAGTATATTTGTAGCCTACAAATATACTACTGTAGTATATTTGTAGGCTACAACAATAAAATTTGTTTTCCGCTACTGCTCTGTTTGAAGTTTTTATTTTTTTCATGTTGTTGTAGTTTAAGCAAACACAAAAAAGAAAAGTAAACAAAAGCTATAACTTATAATATTGAAATTGTTTGAAGTGATATGAAAAGCAAAAGCAAAAAAACGGGTAGCTAACGTAGCCTTTCAAACGCTGCTTTTTATAACAAAGTACATTTCATAAAAAGTATTTTTTTTATAAAAAAAAAGTGTTTTTTATAAACAAAAAAGTTTTTTTTATAAAATTTTTTTTTTTTATAAAAAAATGTTTTTTTTAAAGAATTTAAAAAAAATATATTTTTTATAAACAAGTACCTTTTAAAGAACAGCACTTTTAAAAAAAAAGTACTTTTATAAAAAAGTACTTTTATAAGAAAGTACTTTTATGAAAAGTACTTTTATAAAAAAGGACTTTTATAAAAAGTATTTTTTGTAAAAAAATATTTTTTATAAAATAGTATATTTTATAGAAATGTACTTTGCATTAAAATGTTCTATTTTTATAAAAAGTACTAAATATTACATTTTTGTAATATGTATCTAATGGTACATTTTCGTTAGAAAGTACCAAAATAGTATTTGCTTATAATAAGTATATTTTACAAATTGTTGGTACTTCTTATAAAAAAGTACTATTGTGGTAAAAAAGTACTTTTTATAAAAAATTACCTGTTATAAAAAGTGCTTCTTATAAAAAAGTACATTTTATAAAAAAGTACATTTTATAAAAAAGTATTTTTTACCAACAAAATTTTTTTTTTAAATACCTTTAAAGAAAAGTACTTTTAATTAAAATGTTCTATTTTTGCTCTTTTTATCAAAATTTTGGCACTTTAAATCAAAAATCCCTTTTTTGCTTCTTTTTACTTATTCTAAGATTGGTGCCATAAAATTGTTAAATGAAAGAATTTTTTTTATGGATTAGTGTAAAAAAGTTACATGTGTAATTTTTATAAAAACTAAATTTTTATTAAAATAGTATATTTTCATAATATATATGTGTTCCTCTAACTCCCATTGGAGCATAGGGCGCCAAAAATTATTATTATATTTTCATAAAAAGTACCAAAATAGTACATTTTTGTTCATGTTTAATATTAGTTGTCGGACGGTGTAATACAGAAAGGAATATGGAAATCCTTTTTTTTTGTTACCAAACCAAATTCAATTTTCTACTTTACTTCATAGTTTTAAAGAAAATTCTTTAAGAATATAAAATTTTGTGCTGAAAAAAAAAAAAAATCTTAAAATTATTGTATGGTTGTTGCATAAGTAGGTGAAAGATTATCGAAATATGGAACCCAATATAATGGCATTAAAAAGTCAAACAAACACTGTACTTTACTTCCATTCCAATTGTATTCATATGTGACCAAAAAAAAAAAATAATCCTGTCAATGAAATTTATACTTTCGGTTTCCTTTTTTTTTTGCCATTAAAAACAAAAGGTGTGAATTTATATTTATGTGACATTGTCCTTTTTTTTGTGTGTTGTTTGCTTTTTTTTTGTATTTGGTGTTACCAATGTAAACATATAATCCTTCAGGTAAATAGTTTTAATCCTTTGTCATACATCTTCATTGTCATGTCATCTCAATTTTAATAATTTTTGCAGCTACTGTGCAATTTTTAGTTTTCGATTTTTTTTTATTGTCATCACATGTATATTTTCTCATTATTTAAATATATTTCATTTAATTTATTTTTGTAATAGGATCATATGGGATTACGTTACCTCACTAAAAAAAGGACATTTCGGTGTTAGAGAAATTTTACAATTCTGTGGAAAATTGTGTTAGACTATATGGTGGTTTTTAAATTTGTTGTAAGTTTATTGTTATATTTGCATATAAATATTTATTCTTATTGTTTTTTTGGTGTGAAAAAATATTTTTAAAGAGATCATATTTTTTGGTTACCATATTATTTTTTTCGGAATTAAGAGATTTTACATACAAAAATATATACTTTTCAATAATTGTCAGATTATAAGATTTAACATAATCCATTTAACCACCCACTGTCAAATTAAAACACGCTTCATTTTAATCTCAAGTTGCGAACACTATACAGAAAAGAACGAATTTTTATATTGACCCCCATATTTGTGAATGCAAATAATTTTTTCACTGAAAGTGCTCCTATACGGAAATTTTTAATATCAACAAACGTTTGTAAATTTTGATTATTGAAAAAATAAATTGGTTTTTTTCAACAATGAAATTCAACAAACACAAAACATTTTATTTAATATGCCCTCAAAATATTTTGTAGGCAAAAAAAAAATGAAAAACATATTTAAAACAAGTGATAAAACATTTGAAAACCAACCCAGCAATTTTTCATTTGTTTTAACAAACATCAACATTTATTTTTTACTGTTAATAAAATTTTATAAAATAAATAACATTGAACATTAAAAAATAACGTCACTTTCATTTCTTTTACCAACAAATTCGAAAAAAAATAACCTACGAAAACATTTAAAATTAATGATTTTTGAGTTATTTTTACCAACAAATTAAAAAAAAAAAAAAAACCTACGAAAACATTAAAAATTAATGATTTCGTAGGTTATTTTTTAATTTTTCTATTGAATTTAATTTTAAAAAATTTTAAATAAAAATTTTGGGAAATCGATCCCGCGTCAAGTATATTCTGGCCAGACACTCTAACCATCATGCCAAAGTCACTTGATACAAACATGTTTTTATATTTCTATAAATAATTTTTAATATTTTATGTCTACAAAAAAAAAAACAGGTATACTCAAAAAAATACGTTAGTAGATTTACTAATTTTTTTTTGCTAATGCTAGTTAGCTAACTTTTAGCAAATTTTTATTTGAGATTAGCATGTTAGCAAAAAATTCTTGTAAACTTCATTTAGCACATTAGCAATTTTAAACAAACGTTGAAATAATTTCTTTTGCTAAGATTTGAAATTGAGTTGACAACATTTTTACAAGATTTTTTGCTAACATTAGCAAAAATAAATGGTAATTTTTTTTTTTTTTTTTTATTCAGAAAACTTAAAATGGCTCTATCTCGGAAACTAAGCCAGATAGAGCAAAATGGAGGGCATTTTTGGTTCTTAGAAACTCCGTACTTTCGCGGGTCCTCTTCACATGTGTGGACCCTAATGGGACCTAAGTTTGGATCCAAAAAAGTTAGCATTCCCGAAAATTTTAAAATGCTCATATATCGGTAAATATTGCCGACACAACAAAAAGTCCAAAAGAATTTTTGTAGCTCACAACACGTAGAACAAGACCGCAAAATAACCAAAAGCTCTCCGAGTAATATTTTTGAAGTTATCGAGTTCTTTATTTCTCAAGACCCCAGTGATCCCCTAAAATCACGTATCTCAAAAACTAAGCAAGGTAGAGCGAAACGGACACAAATTTTGGATCAAAAACTATGACGATTTTTAAGGAACTCAACTAGGTCTAGGCCCATCGGGGTCTGGACCTATTGGGTCCGAACCCAATGGGGTCCTCAAATGTGTATGAACTAAGTTGAAATAAAAATTATTTCAGTTAACTAATTTTTAGCAAAACGTTTTTGCTAACTTTACCAAAAAAAATGTGGGTTCAAAATCAGCAAATTTTCTTGTAGGTTTACAAGCTTTTTTTGCTAACTTTACAGTTTTTTTTTTTTTGAGTGTAGGTAAAACTAATGATATTTCCTTAAAAAATGCCCACATTTAAAAAAATAACGTAATCAAGTCATTAAAAATTCAAAAAGAATCACTTATTTTTACTTTCATTTAAAAATAGATTACTAATGAAAGTCTTTATTTTTTTATGTTATTATTTTTGAAACAAAGAGCAGAAATATTCATTTAAAACAAGTAAGAAAATTATAGTCGGTCAAGGCCGACCATATAATACCCTAATACAGAGTTTCCCGGAAAATGGGTCCCAAGTTCAAACATGTACTGATTAGATCTATATTTTGTCAAATCTTTAATAAGTGTAAAAAGCACTCACTTATCAAATTTGAGTGGAATAGGCTTCTTTTTGCTGACAATAAATCGCTTCAACTGAAGATCGGGCGAAATTTTCACATGGGACCTAAGTCCAAAAATGGTCCGATGATAATCAGATTTAATAAGGTTATTAAAGTACGCGTTTAACATACACAAAAAGAATTTTAAATAAAAATTTTCTATTTTCATGAAATTTGAGAGATTTGTGTGAAAATCGGGAAGGTGGTTTGTATGGGGGCTACAAGAAGAACTGGTCCGATTTCTTTAAAATTCGGAATGGTGATTTGTGTGGATGAAACATGATTACCTGCCAAATTTGGAAAAGATACATATTAAAAAGCTGCTATTAGAGTCATTTGAGCCAAAACTAAAGAGGACCTTTGTATGGGGGCTAGGTCTAAATATGGACCAATTTTTTCCAATTTCAATAGGCTCCTTGGGCCAACAGAAGCTTAAGTTTCAAATTTCAAGTCAATTGATTATAAATTACGACCTGTGTCGTGTTTACATGGACAGACAGAGAGACGGACGGACGGACGGACATCGCTAAATCGACTCAAAAAGTGATTCTAAGTCGATCGGCATACTTAAAAGTGGGTCTAGGACCAATATTTCGGGTAGTTACAAACATCATCAATGAGTTTGTCATTATACCCTGTACCACAGTGTGGTGTAGGGTATAAAAACTGAACATTGAACAAATGTTTTTTTCTTTTAAAAACGACAATACGTAAAACTTTTAAAATAAACTACAAACAGTTAATGACAGTATTTTTTGGGTGTAGTGATACCCTCCACAATGTAATTTTTTTTTTTTGAAAAAACACAACAGAAATCCATGAACAAACTTAGAAGAAGAACTTTGTCGAAAAATCTGTAAAACAACACTTCGTTTTAGTATTTGCTCACGAAAGAAGCTTTCTTTTGTGCACATTCATTAATTTTTTGTGAAAATGCAAACATGGTGTTTGCTTTCGTTTCATTTTATGTGCAATGAAAGAATGAAAAAAGAAAAAATACGTGTGCATAAAAATGAATGAAAATCCTACTGAAAATTCTCATGAGCATTTTCAAATGAGAATTTCATATTTTCACTCACTCACCGAATGAAAATTTTCAAAACAAAAAACAAGTGCGAAAGTTATAGTCGGTCAAGACCGACCATATAATACCCTACACCAGTGTTTTCCGGAAAATGGGTCCCAAGTCCAAACATGGACCGATTGGATCTGTCATTTTTTAGATCTTTAATAAGTGTAGAAAACACACACAGATCAAATTTAAGTGGAATTGAATTATTTTTTTTGTCAATAGACCGATTTAACTGAATATCAGTCGAAATTTTTGTATGGGGGGACTAAGTCCAAAAATGGTGCAATTATATTGCGATTTGATTAGGTTACTAAAGTTCACGTTTAACACATAAAAATTTAATTTTTATCAAATATTTCTATTTTTATGAATTTTGAGGGAATTGTGTGAATATCGGGAGGGTGGTTTGTATGGGGACTACCAGAAGGACTGACCCGATTTCTTTGATATCTATTATAATATGGTTATTAGAGTCATTTAAGCCGAATCCAAAGGGGGCGTTTGTATGGGGCTAGGGGTTGACATGGACCTATTTTCTCTAATTTCAATAGGCTTCGTCCTTGGGCCAAAAGATGCTTAAGTTTCAAATTTCAAGTCAATTGATTGAAAATTACGACCTGTATCGTGCTTAACCTGATCGATGGACAGACGGACGGACGGACATCGCTAAATCGACTCAAAAAGTAATTCTAAGTCAGTCGGTATACTTGAAGGTAGGTCTAGGACCAATATTTCGGGTAGTTGCAAACATCAGCACAAACTCATTATACCCTGTACCACAGAGTGGTGTAGGGTATAAAAATATTCATTATATTGAATTTAAATTCTAATTAGAGGGTAAATTATACAAAATTGTAAAATAAAAATTTGTTAATTTTAATTTCGCGAGTCTTCGTGAGCGTGAGGAAAATTTTACCTACTCACGTGAGCGTGCGTGAACGTGAGCATAAAAAAAGAATTTCGTGCGTGATCATGAGTGAGCAATATTTTTATTTCGTGAGCGTGCGTAGGTCAAAATTCACTCACGCGCCCATCTCTACTTACGGCATAACGAAAATTTAAAATATAGAGCAAAACGGAGCAAAATTTCGGACCAAAATCGATAAATCAATATCTTGCCAAATAGGAGGTAGCAAAAAAAAGCAACAGCCTTTTTTTGTAATTTAACATAAATTTTTGCCCAGGGCAGTTAGAGCTGTGGGAGCAAATTTCATAAAAATGCCAATTTGTATGGGAGCTCCCTTAAGGAGTTGATATAAGATGTAGGTTTGCTCAGAAAAGAATTTGGAGTGGAAAGGTTAATGGGGGTCGGTCTAAAATTGCACCACTCTAGAAGCGACTCCTTAGCAATTGTGGGGAAAGGGCTACTCGGAGGAAAGGCGGCGGTAAAAAACACAAAAAATCCCCTCGGAGTCGCCCCTACAGGAGTGCAATGTAAGACCGACCCCCATATTTTTGAAATTGCCTAATTTTTCTGCAGAAATCAGCAGATTTTTGTACCGCAATCTACAGATTTTTCTGTTGACATAAGCAAATTTCTCTGCTCAAGTCAGGTATCTCGTCAGATTCTGCTGCTTGTTTGACAGTCAATATAAAGTCCAAGACGTATCAAGATAAAACTTTAGCAAAGTTTAAATCAGTTGCAATCAGCAGATTTCTCATATGGCTCAAAATGGGTATACTTTTCGTAGATTTTTACGCTGGCTCGATAGTTTGAAGCAAATTTCAAATATTCATCTAGTCATTTGATTGTTGAAGTTTCGTGCTAACTCAAACTTACCACACTCATATGAAATTATATATTGCATTACAAAAGATGTTGTCTATTTTACTTAATAATTTCAATAAAAAAATTTCACACACTTAATTAATACAATTACCAAGAAATTGTAACAAAAAAAATATTTTCAATCATACAATTCAAACCAAAAAGTGTGACCTTTTCTGTTCTCAGTATTATAAAAATTCTAACATGTCATGTGGCTAAACTCCCCAAAAACAAAAAAAAATCGAATTTAACAATGCAAATTGATAAATCACCTGTAAATTTCTACTAAATATTTGACCAGAAAAACATAACAATTGGTCACAATTTCACACATTTATACAATATGTCACACTTTATCATCATCGTTTTTCAAAATCTATTCAAACGATTTCAAAAACCATAAGATTCAAATACACATAAACAACTCATTTCACACAGAAAAAAATATGGAGGAAACAAATTTGAGTAATCACTTGTTTAATTTTTTAAAAAAAATTTGAGTAATTTTTTAATTGACGCAATTAAAAATTTACTCAAAAATTGAAAATAAAATTTGAGTAAATAATTTAATACAAATTTAATATTTTTTTTTATTTATTTTTTTTTCTCTTGGTGTTTTGAATTCTCATTTAGTTTATTGTTTTTTGTATATGTATATAAAAGTTTGAAATCATCTTTATAAAATTTTACTTTGTCTTGAAGACATAAGTATATTTGGTAAAGTTTGTAAAAGCTATTTTTTTGGAAAAAAAATTAGAAACTTTTTAAACTTTTTAAAAAAATAATTTGATACATTTTGAGTAAATTTTTACTTGACACAATTAAAAAGTTACTTAAAAATATTAAAAAATTTTAAGTAAAGATTTAATTGTGTGAATTAATAATTTACTCAAATTTTTTATTAAGCATTTAATAATTTTTTATTAAAAGTTTACTCAATACTATTAAATCGTTTACTGGTGGAAAATTGAGTAATTTTTTACTCAATAGTATTAAAAATTTACTCAAATTTTTTTTTTATTTTTTTCTGTGCAGTTTCATACACCCCTTAAAAAAATTGAGAATTGAAAAGGAATGAAAACTAAAACATCAAATTAATGAAAGGATTTCTCGAAAAAAAAACCTGTATATTCTCTATCAATGCAAACAATTCATTTAACGATTGTAAACGATGTATGAAAACATGTGAAATACAGAAGAAAGTAAGAATTTGAAATATTTTTTTTTTATTTTCTCAAATGTATTGTAATTGTTTTTCAAATATATACAAAAAATATCAAACAAACAGTTCAAAAAAGAGGAAATTAAACAATATTAAAAAACAAACCAGACCATTTCTTTTTTTTTGTTTTATTACTAACCAGATGATGTGTTTTGTGTGTAGTTACACTGAGAAAAAGTTGATTAAATTTTAAGTTCGCCATTTGGCGAATTCACTCGGAGGCCATAAGGCCCATTGTGATTCCCTTAATTTTATTTTCCTGCTCTCCCTCTCATACAAAATTTTACTTCTTAAACCACCTCGATTCCCTAAGGTATTCTACTACACTGATAGAAATTTGTACATGACAATAATGAAAATCTACATTAATGTTATGAAAAATGGCGTTAAAAAGGAACCTATGTAGAGTTTCATTGAATTAATGAAATAGGTAACATAAAATGTAATTGCAAGAACAAGTTTCATTAAATTAATGAAAATTGTTCATACAAAATATAAATTGTATTTATAAAAATTTTTCATTTCTTTAATGAAAAAAGTAGTTAATTCTTATGAAATACTTTCATTGAATAAATCCAACTTTTTTTTTTTGAAATGAAATACTTTCATTCAATAAAAATACTTTTATTTTTAAATATTTATGAAATATATTTATGAAATTGTAAAGATCTTTTTATAAAATTAAAAATAATAAAAATGGTTTTCACTCTGTTTTCTCGCACAAAATTTAACTCCAACCTTAAATTGTAATACGTAATTAAAACCACGAACTAACATAAGACAGCACGAATTTAGTAAATAAAAAAATAATTTCCTTTTTTCCAAATTTCGTAAAAAAGTCTGAAAAAATCACAAAATCACCAAGTAAAAAAAACACTTTCACATATTTTTTATTTTATCTATAGATTTCACTCAGTTTTCTCACACAAAATTTTACTATAACATTTACTATTAATACATAAGTAAAACCACGAAGTAAAACAAAAAAAAAATCACGCTGTGATCAGCTGTTTTTTGCGCGCGTAAACTAACAGACCAAACAGACGCGACACGACAGGTGTCAAAAAACAGCAAATTTTGTAAATAAAACTTAATGAAATTTTTTAATGAAACTTCGAAATCTAATGAATCAAAATTAATGAAAATCTTACATTATATGTATGAAATTTCATTCAGCATATGAAATATTTCATTGTTGTAATGAAACAACTTTAATGAATTCTATTCATTAGCGATATGAAGCGTTTTTCTAACAGTGTAGAGACGTCAATGAGACACAGTTTTGGCATAGCAGGTCATCGAAAATTCTTTGTCCCCAAATGCTTAAGTTAGCTTCTCATCAGACCCGTACATTCACATAACAAGTGCTTCTCAGACAGCTCCTCCTCCACTTCCTCACAAATTCTACGATAGTCCCTATCAGAAATTCCCATACGCACGGCCATTTTGGGCAGCTATACATAGAGTACACCCACTAATAGGGTAACCGTCCGTTTGCCAAAAGTAAGCAGACATTTTGATCTATTAGGATTTGGCAATGGCCAAAGGGTTTGCGATATCCTGCACGTAGTCAGTGATATCCACCTATCCTTCATTCTATTCTCAGATATCCTATCAATTTCGTTCATAAATTGCACTATATGAATCGAGATGTCAGGTTCTATACGTTATTACCCCACTGATTCAGAGCCATTTCTTGCACATTCATCAGCCAATACATTTCCAGCTGCAAGACTATCCACGAAAATGTTAATGACGCATAATCATCTGGTGGCTTTATCAACTGCAAGTACCTCAGCCGGGAAAACACTACACTTATCCGGAAGTCTCAGTGATGCCCCGATTTCGAGGCATTCAGAGTATACTCCCGATCCCGTACCCATTTCCAACTTTGATCCGTCCATAACGATTGAGATCACATTCTCTATTATAACAGAGTTTTCCGCCCAGTCTTCCCTAGTTGGTATTTGGACTTCGAAGGTTCTGTAAAAGATCGTCTGTGGTGAGATATAGTCTGTTTTCTGGTCGAGTGTCCCTAAAGGGCCATTTAGATTGGCAGACTTGTAAAACGACCTGTCAAAAATTCATGCGGAGAGAATTTTTTTCATCGTCTAAACACTCAACATACAAATACGGACAGACTTTTTGTCAATACGGAGAGGAAAATGTTGACATACGGATGTAATTTTTGTGTTTTGAAAAATTTAAAAAAATTACTATTTTCATTAGATCAGGGATGTTTTTTATGTAAACAAAAATACAAATAATAACAACAGCTGTTGTGAAGTGGTGGTAAAAATAAATAAAATTTTATATGGGCTAAATTTTCGGAACAAGTCTAATTGGCAGACATTGGTCCGATTTATTTTTTTCTATTTTTTGAAATAGGGATGATTTAGGTGAGTTCAACAAAGAAACAAAATTGTCGGCGGCCCGTGGTTCCAGAGTTATGGGTCTCCAAAGTTTGGATATCGAATTTAATATATCTTCATCAATAATGGTCCAATCAGACCAAGATTGGTTTAATTCGAAAGCTTATTCAAATACCTTTAATTTGACATTTTAAAAAATTTGGATTCATTAACCCATTGGGAAATAACTCTAAATTTTAGATTTTTCACCCCAAGTTTTTGAAGAAATGGGGTAAAATTTTAAAATTATGCCCTATTAAGGTATTTATTTTTATAACTAGGCTTATAGCTTAGATATTAAGCTTTGATTTGAGCTTTCATTTGACCTTTTAACCCTTATAGAACCGGAGTTATTTACGTTTAAACATTAGAAAACATATTTGAATATATATACCAGACCTCTGTGTAGTTTATTTTTTTTTTGCCTTAAAAGGTTTTCTGGGTTGCCAGCCTTCGGACGGGCTTAGGGATTTTAATTTTCATATATTAATTAAGCGGCTTCGCTAAATAAAGTTTTTTTTTATTAATATATAAGCGGGGTCAATGGTTATGAGTCAATAACTTCGGTTCTATAAGGGTTAAAAGGTCCATTAAAAGCTCAAATGAAAGCTCAATATCTAAGCTTTAAATCTCGTCGTATAAATTCATGCCTAAATAACACACAATTTTGAAATATAACGCATTTTCTCTAAAAACTTTGGTTTAAAAATCTAAAATTTGGTTTTGTGCCACAATGGGTTAATGGAACCAAATTTTTTTTTAAATTTCAAGATAAAGGTATTTGATTAAGCTTTCGAATGAAACCAATCTTGGTCTGATCGGACCAATTTTGATGAAGATATATCAAATTCTATATCCGAACTTTGGAGGCCCATAACTCGGAAACCATGGGCCGCCGACAATTTTTTTTTCTTTTTTGGACACAGCACTAAAAGTTCTACCTGTGATATTTTTTTTTTTGGATCAGAGAAATGTCTGCCAACTAAACCAAACTTCCTGCCAAACAAGGAATATGGAGTCGGTGGAGATGTTGGAATCAGAGATGTCGGAATCAGTGGAGATTTAGATTTATGCATCTTTTGGTTAAGGAACGCAAATTGAAGAAAATATTTTACCACAATTGTATGGTTGATTTGTAAATTTTACAATTGCAAAATGTTTTTTGGATGTGTGTTTGTAATGAACAGCTGTTTTTTTTTCTACAATTTAATTTACGCGTATACGTCTAAACACACAAAAGACATTCAAGAGAGTTTTTTTATACTTTTTGACAAGCGGTTTAAAATGAAAAGACTTTTTCATCTTGATAATCTTTTCAAAAAGTGTGCTAATCTAAATGGGCCTTAAGAGCGTCGCTAAGCATTAGTCGAAAATCTCTTAACCTGAGAGCCGATTTTGCTGGTATGCTCTTGACGTAAATATCCACGGGCTGAATATTAAGTATCACTTCCAGGCTGGCCTGGGGTGTTGATCTAATAGCACCAGTGATACCCACACACGTAAGTCGTTGTATCGCAGTTGGAAAATGTGTCACTGAGGAAATTTCCACAGTGATTCCTTGAGAAAATGTCTTCAGGTTCTGACAAATCATAGGTAATCCTTGATGACATGTCCTAACATTGTCAGCACTGAATGTTTGCTTTAAGAGTGTGGAAAATTCCTCTAAGACGTCTAAAAGGAAATGTCTTCAGAATACCAGTATATAAAATTAGAATTTTGAATGTGGGCAACTCTTTTATTTCCAAGAAAAAGATGGCAATATTATCGATTTATTTAAAATAAAATTAAAATCTAACAAGTTGAATAAAAGTTATAAATAGACAAACAGTTTTCAAAATAAAGTTTGGAACAAGTAGTTAGGTGTGGGACTAATAAACTGGAGGTTCCAGGTTCAAATCCAGTTGGGACTAAAAAAGGCGAAAAGTTTTTTCTAAATATGAGAACGATAATTTATAATGAATAAAAGTAAAAACTAAAGGAAATACGAAATTTTTTTGTATTTTCGCATGCCCTACGTCAGACATTTCCCCAAAGAAGTCTTAGGTGACATATCCCCAGAAGGTCCACCCTGACCACTGCTGACTTTGAGTGAGGACATTTTGAAAATTTGTATGAAACTGTCCTCAACCCAGTACATAGAGATGTCTTGTGGATGTCAGCAGTGACTCTGACATGTCACCGATCCGTCACTGAGGATGGGTCGAGGACGTTGCCAACTGGGATCTTTTGTAGGTACAGAGAGATGATTTCTTAACCACTGCTCGAGGGCCAATACGTTGGGCTTTTTTCCGGTAAAATCATCTAGCGCAATTTGTGGATAAACTAACTCACAATGCGTGTAACGGGCAATCTCAAAATTTGCTTGACGTTTTTCTCACTTCTCATCCCGGAATGTATGGATCGAGAACATTTTCACCCCTTGGTAACTAGGATCACAGTACCATTACTGCATCCTTTTCATATTCTACTCTCCGTAGTGTCTCAAGAAAGGCTCGTTGGGCGGAGCTAAATGTTTTTATACCCTCCAACTACAGTATGGGGGTATACTCACTTTGTCATTCCCTCTGTAACGCATTGAATTATCGGTCTATTATTGATCAGTGATCGATTCTAAGAAATTCTAGCGATGTTCGTCTGTCCGTCCGTTCGTCTGTGGAAGACACGATACAGTCCAAAATAAAAGAGCTAGATTCCTGAAGTTTGGCACGAATATGTCTTATGGGCTGGTTAAGTTCGAATATGGGCAAAATCGGATCAGGGGGAAAAAAGTTCCCCCTTTTAGAACAAAACCAACCTCTGAAAAATACCACTTTTTTACATGATTTTTTGTGTTTTTGTTTAACAAATGACACATTTTTATGCTACAAGAAGTTCAAAGTCCTGCATTTGGACCCAGAGAATTAAAAATGTCCTTTTTTCGGTCCGCCCTCCTTTTATGGGCGTGGAATAATTTTTTTTTTTTTTTAATAATGAATGATTTTTTAAACACATATTTGAAAGGAAATTTGCCGCCAATATTTTTTTTTACTAGGAATTTTTGTAAAATTGGAGGTAGCAAAAAATGTAGTAAAGTCACGAGAATTCCTTGAAAGTTTTATCGCATCAAAAAAGTTGTTAATTTTTAATTTTATTGGTAAAAAGCTTGTAAAATTACAAGAAAGCTCGTTATTTTTAGAAGGAAATTTCTTAAAATAGGAGGTAGCAAAAAATAAAAATTACAAGCATTTCTTGTCATGTTAAGAGGTTTTTGTTTTGAGTATATTTATTATTTTTGTTATTTTTACTACTCTTTTTTCTAAGTGTTTATTTGTATTGTCCTTTATTGTTTAACATTATTTTGAATTGATTTTTCGTTGTTGTATTTAGTTGTTTGTTTATTTCTGTTTTTTATTTAACATGTATTAAAAATCTTCTTAACCCCCTGTTTGGTTTATTTCTCAAATACTTTTATTCAAGGGTTTTGAAATCTATTCTTTTGGTCATTCATTTCATTTATTTAGTCATTTATTTATTTTTTTAGAAATTTCAATACAAACATGATTGTTGTGTCGTCTTTTGTGTATATTGCTTAATTGTCCAAATTGTTTGTTATTTTATCCAGAAAAATTACCTTTTCAGGATTTTGTTTTTTTTGATGATTTAATTTTTTAGAGGAGTTTTCTGTTCTAATTTTCTACCTGTTTTCTCAGAGATCATTTAATATTTTTGTTTTAATAATATTTGTATAAAATATTGAGTTTTGTAACTTATCTGTTTTGTTAATTAATGATTAGTGCTGAATTTTAGTTATAAAACGGAAGTAGAGGATGTTTCATAGGACATAGCGCAACGCCTATTAAAATGTACACTTTTCTAAATTCTAAAATTCCCACATATCCTTATTGAAGAAACCCAGTTAGAAAGTGCTGAATATCATTGCAACAACACTAAAACAAAACGTTGTAAAATGACAAAAAAAAACTTGTTATTTTTATTTTTTTCTACCTCCTATTTAACAAGAATTTCGGGTAATTTTACAAACTTTTTACCAATAATTTTTTAATTTTACAATTCTTCTATTTTACATGAATTGCTAGTAAAAAATTACGAACTTTTTTGTAACTTTACAAGAATTTTACCAATAAAATTGTAAATTTACTACTTTTTTGGCGCAATAAAACTTACAATTAGTTCTCTTGAATTAATTAGATTTTTTTTAAAAAAATTCTTAAATTACAAAAAATTGTAAAATTACACAAATGAAAATTTCAATTGAAAATTGTTTGTTAAAAAACAAGAAAACTTGTCATATATTGTAAAATGAGATTAAGAGACTTTTTATAGTAATTTGACAAGTTTTTTTTTAAAGTGTTTAAAAATTTTTAAATTCTAAGGTTTTAAGTCACATATTAAGTCTCAGATTCTGAGATATTTTTTTTATATAAAAAATTCTTAGATTTCGAAATTTTTTTTTTTCAAAATAAAAATGTTCATATTTTTAATAGAATTTTAAATAGAAAAATTTTAAGATTTTGAAACTTTTTCTTTATAGAAAATTCTTTTCTATTCTTAGATATATATATGGGGCATTACATGTCAAATCGGACACTTTGAAATTTTTTTTTTTTAGATTTTCCCAATTTGCTTACAGTTTTTAGTACCCTTCGAAAACTCCTTCGTGGTAAATTTTCAGATTTTTTGATGACCCGTTCAAAAGATATCGAATTTTTGAAAATTAGTAGTTTGTTACTTTACTCAAACTTCTTTTGCTCATAACTTCTGCAATAATGGTCCAAATTTCAATTTTTTTTTCTTCAAAATTTTTGTTTTTTTATGTACTTTTAAAAAAAAAAATCCCAAAAAATTCTTAAAAGCGCTCTAGTATGCGATTTTTAAGTTTAAAATTAAAATCTCATTTTTGAAAATGTTTGTACTCTTCGATTTTTTTGAAATTTTTTTGTGTAAAACTTCTATCAATTTTAATTTTTTTTCCCCAGGTGGATAGTGAAATAACAATTATTACTTAGAAAATATTTTAAAAAGTGGAGTCATATAAAATTTTATATGAAACACTTTACAAATGTTCGCGATAAAAACATGTGCTTGGAAAAAACTTAGAAAAATTAAAATATAATGGAGGCATAAAAAATTTTATATAAAACACTTAGAAATTTGGAATGATACATGGGACCAGATGTTGCAACATATAATTATTAGAGTTAATTTTTAAAAATAGATTTTTGGATATCATCACTTTTTAGAAGGTTTTTGTATCAATAAAAATAATGGCGTATTTTTTTGTTTTAAATTCCCACTCCTTCCCGACTCAAATCGCGGATTTTGGGTCCCTTTTCACATACAACAAAAACGGCTGAATATATGTCAAATCTGACATCACTATTCGATTCTAAAAGAAAACTTAGGCCCATAAGCTTTTTTTTAGTTTTTGGAATGCACCAGAATGCATGATTAGAGTGGTCTAAAAAACAAATTTTTAAAAAAAAAAAATTAAAATATTTTTTTTGTTAATATACAATTAAAAAATACTTACATCTGAGAAAAATGGTCTCAAAATTTTAATTTTGTTGTTACCCGTTCAAAAGTTATTAAAGTTTAAAAATTTATTTTTTAGTGAATACAAAATAATTTATTAGTTTTGTTATTTCTATTAAACAACAGTAATTATAATCAATTATATTCCTTTCAATAACATATAAAGCTAAACAATTTAAATTATCTTTATTTTTAACTAAACACGAGTTGTTCAGGCGCGAAATTTTACCGCCGAACAACTTGTTGGTAAAATTTCGCGCCTGAACAACTCGTGTTTAGTTAAAAATAAAGATAATTTAAATTGTTTAGCTTTATATGTTGTCAAAAGGAATAGAATTAATTAGAAATGCTGTTTAATAGAAATTACAAAACCAATAAATTATTTTGTATTCACTAAAAAATTAAATTTTTAAACTTTAATAACTTATGAACGGGTAACTACAAAATTAAAATTTTTGGACCATTTTTCTCAGATGTAAGTATTTTTTCATTGTATATTAAAAAAAAAATATTTTAATGTTTTTTTTAAAAAAATATTTTTTTGGACCACTCTAATTATGCATTCTGGTGCATTCTAAAAACTAGAAAAAAGCTTATGGGCCTAAGTTTCCCCGTAGAATCGAATACTGAAGTCAGATTTGACATACATTTAGCCGTTTTTGTTGTATGTGAAAAGGGACCCAAAATCCGCGATTTGAGTCGCCTATAGGCACGGGAAGGAGTTGGAATTTTTTAAAAAAAAGTACGCCATTATTTTTATTGATACAAAAACCTTCTAAAAAGTGATAATATCCAGAAAGCAAAATCAAAAAAAAATTTGAAAACGAACTCTAATAATTATGTATAGCGATATCTTAAAATAATCGCACATCAAAATTTATTATATAAATTTATCTCGCAATACATAGTGTCATACATGATAATATATGAAATAATATGACTATATAGAAGTATATAAGATCATATTAAATTATTTTTACTCGGGAAGTTAAATTTGGACGTTGATGATCTGGAAGGCTTAAAAACCTCAATCAAAAAGTTGGTAAGTAACAAACAAGGACGATATAATAAATCAGCAAGAAATAGGGTCAGATTCACAATTTATATTTAAAGAATTAATAAATAAAAAAATTCCGCCATTTTAAATTTAAAATTTTCGTTGTCAATTTCTCGATCAGCGACCCCCAAAACCCGGTAATGGATATTTTCAACCAAATTAAACGACATAATTAATTTGAAAAGAAAAAGGATTCCGCCATTTTAGATCCGCCATTTTGAATTTTTAAAATCTTAGTTCTGACTCGTAATCAGCGACCCCTTATCCCTTACAAAGAATAATTTTGAACCCAATGAGGTAATAAATTCAAAAAATGTATCCGCCATCTTTGATTCGCCATTTTGAATTAAAAATTTTTGTTTTCAAATTCTTTATCAGTTTTGGGGATCACCTCATAATTGAGATTTTCAACCAAACCATACCACGTATGTATATAATTCGATAAGAAAGAAACTGCCGCTATTTTGAATTTTTAAAATTTAAGTTTTGATTCGTAATCAGGGACCCCAATCCCTTTTGAAAAATACATTTTAACTCAAAAAACTAATAATTAAAAATATATGTCCGCCATATTGAATTTTTGAATTCCAATTTGTGATCAGCGATCCCCAAACTGACTTATATGATGCTTTTTTTATACAGACTTAATATTATATTTATGGCCAAAATTCTGGGAAGCTGACCAACTGTGCGTCTGTTGAAATGTTTATCACGGCCAAAGTATTGCAAAAATGGTTCCCAACCTTTTTTTGCACCATGCCCCACTTTTAAGTTAAAAAAACCACAATGTCCCCCCTACACTAAAAAAAATTTGTAAATTTTTCAAATTTGTTTTAAAATTCAAAATTTACTTGTGGTTAAGCAAACTCTTTGTAAAAACATCGGTAAAACAAAGTTTTTAGAAAAAGTTGTTAACAATCAACTAAATTTTTTGTGTTTTAGAATAAATAATTTAAATAAAATAATATTTTTTTAGTTTATTTACCAAAAATATCTTGAAAATTTGCTTGTTGCTCCCCTGAAGCATTCAACAAATTTTGTCTTAATCGCATATAATCGTGCAAAAAAACGCATCCAATAAATTGAAATATCAATTATATTATTTTTTTACGTATAACACAACTGGACTTAAATTTTTTCCATTTTTTTTTTCAATTGGTAATGAATGAGTTAAATTAAAAATATTAAGATCTATTTATTAGATGCGTTTTTTGCACGAATATATGTGATTAAGAGAAAATTGGTTTATATTTTATTTCTAAAATTTATTTGCACATACAAATTCCGAAAAAAAAAATTCCACGGATAAAGTGTTACACGTAATAATTATTTGATATTAATATGCACGTCTAAATAAACAAAAACTTTTTATTTTATTTTTTTAAATTATTTCAACTAGCTTTCAATAACTTCCACAAAAACTTTTTTAAAAATAATTGCCAAAATATTTTGATCATGCATGGGTTAAATTAATTGTGGCCAAATATATTAGTTAAACATGTTTCCTGCACAAAGATACGATTTTTGTGGTTATAAAATGGGTTTTTAATGATGTCGAAGTAAATGTTATAAAAAAGTAAGACAGTGCAGTTAAGGGTTAATTTTTGACTAAAATCCCAAGCGGTGGTCAACACCTTTCTAACGATGTATTATAAGTAAAAATCGGACAAAAAATACCAAAGTTATTTAAGTTTTCAGTAAATTCGAATTGAAAAGCATCAAAAAACTGACATAAACATCTCGTTATCTCGAGTCTGTGGTTAGATTTTTAAAATGTTTTAATGCAGAATCAAAGAGTTCCTAAATATCTATTATATTTGGTCATTCATTGGACAAAAAAAAATTTACTGATTTTTTTATTCATGAAAAATACCATTTTTGGACCCTTTTTTGACGCGGTTTAGCTCACGGGAGATTATCGCTAGAGCCCAAATATTTTGAGAATCTTCATAAAACATGTCAAAGTTCATTTTGAGGGGGGTACATCATCAACTTTTTTTTTTGAGTCACTCTAATATACATACACAAAAAACTATAAACTACCCAGCAAAACTTTGGTAATGGGTAGTGATTATATAACACATTACCAGGTAATGTATATACCTTATTTGTAGCATTATTTTAGGATGTCTTACCAAAAATTTGTTCCACAACGTATTATTTTAAAGTAAAAAATAATGCATTACTAATAATTTGCTACGTAATGCATGATTATTGGAAAAATGTATTTCATATTTATTATTTCTAAACATTATATCATGGATGATTTATATTTGGTTACATTATGTATTATTTGAAAGTTTGAAATAATGCATTAATTATAATTAAATGCATAATGCATTACAATAACATAAAAAATAATTATTTTATAAAAAATGCATAAGTTTAAACTAGAGATGGGCTCACGACAAGAAATTTCTAACGACACACACTCACTAGCATATTATATCTACTTACACTCACTTACAATCACGTGAGTAAATTTAATACAAAATTACGTTATCACTACTCGTAACACCTTATATATTACGTTCTGGTATGCTATATTATATACCTTACTCGTAACCTATAAAATATCATATATTTTACACCTTACTGGTATTCTTTGTTATAAATTTATGACTTATTTTATACCTTACTGGTATTCTATGTGATAATGTGGATGCATTACTTTGAGTCTCATCGCCTGTTAAAATCATCAATGCTGCAATGTATAAAATAAGAGATCATATACCTTATTTTATACCTTATTTGGTAATCTAAGTTTTGCTGGGTAAACGAGAATTCAAAAAACTATGAGTTTAAAAAAAAATTAAAAAAACTATTAAATATTTATTAAATTATTTACTTAAACTGTTTTTAAAATTTTTAAGTAAATTTTTAATTGTGTCAATTAAAAAATTACTCAATTTTTGTTTTTAAATTTAAGCAAGTTATTACTCAAATTTGTTTCCTCCATATTTTTTTCTGTGAAAAATACAAAATGCTTTAAATTAGCTGCTGGTTGGCATATGTGAACAGAATTGGACACATAATGGTATTTTTAGAAGTACCCCAGCAAAACTTACCTTACCATATAAGGTATAAAATAAGGTATAAGATCTCTTATTTTATACATTGCAGCATTGATGATTTCAACAGGCGATGAGACTAAAAGTAATGCATATACATTATCACAAAGAATACCAGTAAGGTATAAAATAAGTCATAAATTTATAACAAAGAATACGAGTAAGGTGTAAAATATATGATATTTTATAGGTTACGAGTAAGGTATATAATATAGCATACCAGAACGTAATATATAAGGTGTTACGAGTAGTGAAAAAGTAATTTTGTATTAAATTTACTCACGTGATTGTAAGCGAGATAAAATATACTCCTGGGTGAGTGTGTGTCATTAACAAATTTCTGTCGTGAATCCATCTCTAGTTTAAACTTATGCATTTTTTTATAAAATATTTATTTTTTATGTTATTGTAATGCATTATGTATTCAATTATAAATAATGCATTATTTCAAACTTTGAAATAATACATAATGTAACCAAATATAAGTCATCCATGATTTAATGTTTAGAAATAATAAATATGAAATACATTTTTTCCAATAATCATGCATTACGTAGCTAATTATTAGTAATGTATTATTTTTCACTTTAAAATAATACGTTGTGGAACAAATGTTTGGTAAGACATCATAAAATAATGCTACAAATAAGATATATGCATTACCTGGTAATGTGTTATATAATCACCACCCATTACCAAAGTTTTGCTGGGACATAAATATTTTTTTAATTCGCGGAATTTTTTTCACGAAAAATTTTTTCCGCGAATTTTTTATATTTTTTTTCAAAACAATTTTTTTTTTTTGTGAATTTTTTACATTCTGAAGGATATCAATACATTTGGCAAGGCCGAATTTAACTTTTTTACTTGTTTTTGCTCGGAAAGTAAACAAAATTAATTTTATTTTTTTAAAATCTTTTAAATGTTGGCTCTATTGTAAGTGCATACAAAAAAACAGAATAATTTAAATAATTTTTTTTTTTTTTTGCTTTTTTTTGGTTATACATAGTAATTTTAATTAAATTTTCTAATTTCCACTTAACTGCATTCTTTTCATTAATATAAAAAAAACACAGAAAAAACACAACCTCAAACGCGTAAAACTCATAAAAGGGTACCTTTTGTAAAAGCAATAATAAAAAAACTTAAAAAAAAAAAACATCTGCATACAGACAATTCTTCCTCCTACTACCAAACATAAAAAACGCTAAAATTTTCCTCTTATCACCCAATTTTCATCACAATCATGTACAAAACAATGTTTGGCAAGTTTTACAATAAAAGCTTGTAAAAAAAATTAAGGACAAAAAAAAAACATAAAATAAAAACATCCATAAACTTGCAACCAAAAAATTTACACAAATTTCCGCTGATTAGTAACGCTAAAAATAGAAAAAAAATCAGTAAAAGAAAAAAAAAACTCGCGGAAAAAATTTAATTTAAAACGCAAAAATGGCCACTTCCGGCACAACTGACTATACACAATATAACAAAAGCTAGAGGTTTTTTAATAAAAACAAAACGGCAAAAAAAAAGAAAAAGAATTGTTTAATAAAAGAATTCAACTAAAATTACAGGGCAACCAACCAGCCACCCAACCACCACTTGTTCATTCAACTACTATTGCTGTTGCTGCTGCTGCTCATTGACATGACATTAAGAAGACAAGGCCGTCAATGACTTGGCTTTATGAAGAAAACAATGTTGTACAATAACAACGACGACGACCTTCTCATTTAAGGTTTTATTAATAACAACAACAGAGTACTTGCTTAGAGGGCTTAAAGGAATCAAAACAACAACAACAAAATTGTTCAATAGCAGATTTCAATTTTTCAATATTTCAAATGATGCCTTGCCTGGCCTGACTGACTGCCTGTTTGCAATATTGATAGACATTTATACGTTGATTTACAGCTAATCAATGTGTTCCAATTATTCAACGAAAGCATCGACAGCAGCAAAGCGGCAACATATAACAACAAAAAATAAAAATCTCAACGATTTTATGCCCTTTCCACACTCTACCATAAGGGGGTGTTGTTGTTTAATCATTTGACCCTTGTTATAAAACTTCATCTCGCTGTTTGTTGTTTAGAACGATGATGATGAAACTAGGGTGTATTGGGATTAGGGTTTCTATTCGGGAAAAATTTCCCGGGAATTCCCGGGAAATATTTTTCTTAAAATCCCGGGATTTTTTCTTCGGGAAATTTCGGGAATTCGTCGCTATTTTTTTTATTGAAAATGTATTTAATTTACAAATTTTTAACACAATTTTCAAATATTTATTAAAAATTACATCAAAACTTTGAAAAAAATTTAAATTTTTAAAGAAAAACTAGTAAGGATATGCTTCAGTTTTCACATTATTTCGACCTTGTAATTATTTTTCTTTAATCGATTGTGTGACAAAATACGGAATGAAACTGAATTTCACTTCGAAGGTTGGTTGAAAAATGGCAAAAGTTTTCGGAATCTATAATTCCAATGCTTTCTTCTTTCGAAATTTAGTATTTCATATTCAGAACAACAATCTTTATAGTACTTAAACATAAAAATATCAATATTTTAAAGAATATAAAACAAACCAGGTTTTCAGCTTAAAATTTCATATATGAAGTAAAATCCTGATATCTATCGGTGGTGAAAAATAAATATTTTGAAACGAACCCTGGCCGCCGCGAGTTCTATCCCAGCAACCAGTGAAAATATGTCGTTACAATGGCTATTTAGTACATTGTTGTCTCATTTTGGCACGAATGCCGTACACCGATTAATTTTAATAATTCGAAAGTTTAATTAAATATATCTACAAAATATAATTTTCTTACGGTTGGCGTAGTCAAAATTAAAAAATTTTCCAAAAAGTTATAACAAACACATTTGTTGCAATTCGGATAAGTTATACACATTTTCCGAATAGTGAAAAATTTTGTATGGAGTGGAAATACGTCAATGCAAATACTAAAACTATGATAAGGTCCAATATTTCTACAAAATAGAATTTATGAACTTTCTACGTATATTTGGAGGTTAATAAAACTATTTTACAAAAGAAGACATCTAAAATGTGTTTAAATTAGAAAATACGACCGTAATTTGTAATATAATAATTTTTATATGATAAAGTTCAAAATTTGTTTTAATTAAAAATTCCCGGGAATTCCCGGGAATTCGATTTTTTTAAAACGCTTTCCCGGGAATTGAAAAAGTCCGGGAATTTAGAAACCCTAATTGGGATGTTTCGATGGTACTCACAAGGGAAGTATCTCAACCCTTATGAACCGATTTGCCTGAAACTTAAAATATATATCAAAGAGACAATTCTAAGGTTGGGGTGTCTTGGCTTATCGGCCATATCGGGGATTTAGGGGTTCAAAACATGGGTCAAAATATGGCGAAAAAACCGTTTTTTGGATTTTTCAGCCATTTCTTTTTAAGAAGCTATATGATGTTTTCATATGAGAAGAAAGGGTTTTTTATGCCTATCCAATGGTGGCATAACCTTGTAAAAATTCGGCTTCTTTATATATTTTTTTCAGGAAAATGTGTAAATTTTGGGGTGTACTTATGTGAAAACATAGACCTACGATATCCATATGGATAAGCAATAATCTTTATTAAATTTAAGTCGACCCGTATTTTTGCCCTAGATGATATTCCTGTTAGTTCGGAAGTTATCAAAATTTTCCGGAAGGTCCACATGGTTTCATAAGGGAACAACGAAATTTTTAAACACCGATATGGCCGATAAGCCGGGACACCCCAACCTTAAAATCGTCTCTTTAATATATATTTTAAGTTTCAGGCAAATCGGTTCATAAGGGTTGAGATACTTCCCTTGTCAGTCAGATTTTCATTTGTTTCCATCATCATTACGAATTTGTTGTAGTACAACAAGCCTACTCGGCGAGGGTGTATTTATTTATTGTTAGTTATAGCTTCGTTTTTAGTATTTGCAGCAATTTAATTTAAACTTAATAATTTTTGCATCTGTTTCTATAATGGCATTGTTTATAATTTTTCATTCTTTGTTTTTCCATAAACTTTTCCTTTGGTATGTTGTTGCTGTTGTTTAGAAGTGTATTTGTTTTGGTTATTATTTTTGTTAAGGTCATTATGTTATTCCGGATACCGGAAACCCATGAAGAGTTCGGTTGTTTTAGCAGGGAGTCCTCTATATATGGGACATTCCATACAAAATCAAACACTTTCTTTTTTTAGATTTTCCGAATTTTTGTAACAGTTTTTAGTTCTTCCTGATACAGTTCAAAAGATATCAAATTTTCAAAAAATTGGATCATGTAACTTTACTCAAACTTCTTCAAAAATTGTCCAAATGCCATTTATTTTTAATTTTTGTTTTTTATGTACACTCAAAATAATACATTAGTACACTCAAAAAAATACGTCAGTAAAAAAGTTTGTAAAATTGTTTGTATCCCAACTTTACAACTTTTTTACTAAATTGTACTAAAAAAATATTTTTTTGTAATTCGTTTTAGTAAACTCGCGTTACAAACTATTAATTTTTTACTGATTTTGTAATAATTTTTTCAGTTGATTTTTTAAAAATTTCATATTAACTTTTCGGTTTTCTTTTCTAGAAAAGTAATGCACTAATGAAAAAGAAAATGTTATTAAAATATTTGGAAATTAAAAAGAGCATTTAAAAAAAATATATAGTTAGTTATTTTTTTATTTTAATGGTAAAACTGCGCTTTGATGAGTATGAATATGTTTATTATTTTCAATATTGAATTACACTTATGTGTCTGCTTCATTGTAACTACTTTGTTGTCTTTCAAATAAAAAAGGGAACAAAATGCAGTAAAGAGAAGATATGCAAAATTCAAAAAAACACCGACCTTTTTCAATTCTTTTTTCTTTCTTCTCCACTTGCGGTCCTTTTTTGTTTTACGCTATCTGCGATTTTTTTTTTTCTTGTGTACAGTGTACACAAAGGGTTGATTTCTTAATACTCAGAATAGTATTGGTAATTTTGTGTACTTTTCTTCATGCCTTTCTTTCTATTATTCAGTTGGAAAATAGCATTTGAATTGAAAACGTCGCGGAGCGGAAGAAATAAAAAAATGTACAAACAACAAAATATTACAACACAAAATACAGGTAACCAAACGATAAAGTATTTTTTGTTTAAAATTAACTCTTTTTTTAGGACAATAAATAAAACAAAATAAAAAGTGATGATAGCAGGTAACAACTGTATATTTATGTGTTCCATTTAAATAATATCAATACAATGGATTTTTTATTCTAGAACACCAATTTATTCAACACAATTTTCAAAGCATTTATTTCATGTGGTATGTAATTTATATTTTGTATAAAAAAATGTATTCAATATTTTCTCGTACATATTTCAGATCAAAAATTCAAACAAAATCTGACTTGCATTGAAATAGTAATGGCGACAACAAGTGCAATACGCAGTTTACATATAGAAAAAAAATACCAAAAATTTAAAATACACAATTTACAATTTTTTTACAAAAAAATTTAGTAATACTAATTTTTTTAGTGCTTTTTAAGATTACTAATTTTTGAAAACCAAAGTTTGTAATGGTAACTGAAAAAGTTATCGGGCACAAATTGAAAACTTTATTAGTAATGGTAACAGACTTTTTTGTAAGGAATACTAACAAATTTTTATGAGTGTAGATTCACTAATTTTATTTTGCTAATGCTAGTAAGCTAACCTTTAGCAAATTTATAGTTGAGATAAGCATGTTGGCAAAAATATCTTGTAAATTTCATTTAGCGTCCTAGCAATTTTAAACAAAATTTTAACTAATTTTTTTTGCTAAATCTAAAATTGAGTTGACCAAATTTTTACAAGCTTTTTTGCTAATATTAGCAAAATAAATTGTAAATTTTTTTTTAAGAAAGCTTAAAATGGCGCTATCTCGGAAACTAAGCCAGATATGGAGGCCATTTTTGGTTTTCGGGCTCTCCAAAGTATCGCCGGTCCTCTTCACATGTGTGGACCCTAATAGGTCCTAACTTTGGATCCACAAAAGTTAGCATTCCCAAAAAATTTTAAAATGCTCATATCTCGGTAAATATTGCCGACACAACAAAAAGTCCAAAAGCGTTTTTGTAGCTCTCAGCATGTAGAAGAAGACCAAAAAAATTACTCTCCGAGTAATATTTTTAAAATTATCCAGTTTTTTAATTCTCAAAACCCCAGTGGTCCCCTAAAATCACGTATCTCAAAAACTAAGCAAGGTAGAGCGAAACGGACACAAATTTTGGATCAAAAACTATGACGATTTTTAAGGAACCCAATTAGGTCTAAGCCCATTGGGGTCTGGACCTACCGGGTCCGAACCTAATGCGGTCCTCAAATGTGTATGAACTAAGTTGTCATAAAAAAAATTCAGTTAACAAATATTTGGTAAAACATTTTAGCTAACTTTTCCAAAAAAATTGTGGGTTCAAAATCAGCAAATTTCCTTGTAGGTTTACAAGATTTTTTTGCTAACATTACAGTTTTTTTGTTAGTGTATTTTATTAACAAAAAATAAGTTAAAAACTTATAAATTGAATAACTCAATTTACTTTTTTATGTAAAAAATGCATAAAAACTTAAAATTTGAACAATTTTATGTTTAAAGTTGTGGGGGGACGTTGGAGGACACCATTTCCCTCTTCATAAGTGTTTACGAACTCATTTTTACTACAGTGACTCGCAGCTTATTTCGCGTGTTAGATATCAATTAGCAATCCATATAAGACAAAGTTTACAATAATACACGTAATTATTATCAAACAAGTATTTTTGTTTAAAGTGCTGTGTAGGTAATTTATTAAGCTTTAATTTAAGCTTAATTACGTCCAGATTGAGTAAATATTAAACATGCTACGATGGTCGAAATGGAAATTGAAATTATTGAAACCCGTTTTATAGAAAATTTCTTAAAAATACTTTTAGTCCGATTTTTCCAAGCTCAAACTATAAAAATTTAAAAAATAGTTTAATAATTTATTTTCATTTATTAAATAATTTTTCCAATGACCCAAACAAAAGTCAAAATTTTTAAAATTCAGCAGAAGAAATCCGAATTTTTTGACCTCCAATTCTTTTGACAACCAATTTTTTGTAAACAAAGGAAATGTTTAATTATTTCCATGTCTCATTACTACACACTTAAGTGTACTAAAATTATTGAACAATTAAATCTTTTCTTTGTTTACCAAAAATTGATGGTCAAAAGAATTGGATGGCAAACAATTCTGATTTCTTCTACTGTGTTTTAAAAATTTTGGTTTTTGTTTGGGTCGTTGGAAAAATTGTTAAATAATTGAATATTAACTATTGGAATATTTCTAAAATTTTTAATGTTTGAGCTTGGATAAAATCGACTTAGAAATATTTTTAAGAAATTTTCTAAAAAAGGTCTTTCAATAATTTGAATTTCCATTTCGACCCTCGTAGCACATTTAATGTTTACACAATCTGAACGTCATTAAGCTTTTATTAAAGCTTGCTTAATTACATACACAGGAATTTTTACAAAAATACTTATTTGATAATAATTAGGTCTATTTTGGTTAACTTTGTCTTGAATAGATTGCTAACTGATATCTTTCACACGAAATGCTGCGAGTCAATGTATATTTACGTCTTAAAAACACTTTTATCATTATTTTGTATTAGTTTCTATAACTACGCCTTTAAAAGGAGGCCGGCAGAAAAAATAGCATTTCCTAATCATCTTAGTCCAAATGCAGGTCAACGAACTTCATTTGTTAAACAAATATACAAAAAAAAATGTAAAAAAATTGTGTTTTTGTGGTAGTGTTTTAGTTCTTTAAGGGGGAAACTTTTTCCCCTCGTCCGATTTTGCCACCGAACTTAACCAGCCTATGCCCATAAGGCATAATCGTGCCAAACTTCAGGAGTATGCACTCAAAAAAAAACTATAATGTTAGCAAAAAAAGCTTGTAAACCTACAAGAAAATTAGCTGATTTTGAACCCACAATTTTTTTGGTAAAGTTAGCAAAAATGTTTTCCAACAATTAGTTAACTAAAATTTATTTTTATTTTTCATTTTTAATTCTGTTTTATATATTATTGGACTTTATATTTTATAACTGAAGTTTTTATTTATTTTGGTTTGAGTCCATATTATTTCTGAGAAATAATTATTTTCGTTGTTCAATGAGAAAATCTGAAAAAATTAATTGACAACACAGGCTAAGTGGAGATGTCGACAGCTTCCCAATTAGAAATGTCTTTAAGACATCTCAAAGACAATGACAGTGTACCTGCTGACTGAAAAATCTCTGCTGACTGAAAAATCTCTGACCATACAAAAAACCTCATGACACCTCCTGACTTTTTCAAGTATTTTGTCAAAATTCCTCGCCGACAAGTATTCAGGTAGTCAATAGTGCTGACTACATTATGACATGTACATTGTACGTCTGAGATCGTTCAAAATTTTAAAATCTACTAATCACGTCTTTTAATTTACACTACTTACTATTTTTATCTGTCCATTTCTTAAATTTATTTTTTTAAATCTTACTATTTTTATCTGCCTCACTTGGTCCGCGAACTCAGAACCTTCTGTTTACTGGTCTAGCACCTTACCCCTTTAGCCAAACTTTGATAATAAATGTGTTTATTTAAAAACAAATTTAAATTAATTTATTATTTGAATTGTCCTGTTATATATATTTCGTCACCTGAATTGAAAAATGCTACAATATAAATTTTTCTTCCTCAAATATAATTTTTTTTTTAATATTAATTGGAATTTGGCTTCATTCTATTTAACAAGATTTTATTAGAGTTATTTAAGCGTATCTTAGTTGTTTTTAATATTATTTATACAAAACAAAAAATCATTTACAAAAAAAATATTGCTGGAGCCCTTTACAATTAAGGTGACGATATATTCAATTTATTTTGTTTTTGACAAATTTGAAAATATTATGATTTCAAAATATATTTTATTACAAACAATTTTTAGTTGTGGTTGGCCTAGTTGTCTAACAGGTTCGGCAGCTTACGTTTTGTAGATTTTTGGCCTTGGTTCAATCCCCGGTCGCGGATTTTTTTTTATTGTTTTAAGATCAATTCAATATTATTTTTTTAATTACAAAGAAAATTAAAAGGGTTTTAAAGGATTAAACAAAATTACATCGATTTTACATCGGAAAATTTTTTTTAGTGATGGGTCGGATTTGCTGTATAATTGTCAGCATTAAAGATATAATTTTTCTAAATTGATAAGACAACTTATATGACAAGTCAGTACATTTACAGAACTTAGGGAGCTCCGACAAAAATTATGACATGTCATTAGGTTGTCTTTAGTAAAATGTATTCACTTGCTGACTTCTACCTGATGAATCCATACTGACATTGTCTTAAAGACAAAATTTCTAATTGGGTTTCGGAAGAAGCCACCCTTCCTTCATCAGTACTCTTCGATTGTCACTGTAGGTGTGTAATAAAATCAGCTTTTTAAACGTACATTAAGGTGAAAAAGCGGACGGGAATTATATCACATTTCATCACCCATATGTTACGTTTAGCACGAACTTAATCAATCTATTTTTAACTTTTTCTAACACAGTTGTAATTTCTTACACTGATGCACAGAAAAAAATATGAAGGAAACAAATTTGAGTAATCACTTGTTTAAATTTAAAAACAAAAATTGAGTAATTTTTTAATTGACGCAATTAAAAATTTACTCAAAAATTTTAAAAACAATTTAAGTAAATAATTTAATAAAAATTTAATAGTTTTTTTATTTTTTTAACTCTCATAGTTTTTTTTAATTCTCGTTTAGTTTATAGTTTTTTGTGTATGTATGTGAAAGTTTGTAATTGTCTTTATAAAATTTTCCTATGTTTTTGAGAGTTTTGTTTTTTTTTTGTAAAAAAATTTAAAACTTTTTTAAACTTTAAAAAAAATAAATAGATAAATTTTGAGTAAATTTTTAATTGTGTCAATTAAAAATTTACTCAATTTTTTTTTTTCAAACATTTAATAAATTTTTATTAAAAATTTACTCAATACTATTAAATCGTTTACTGGTGCAAAATTGAGTAATTTTTTACTCAATAGTATTAAAAATTTACTCAAATATTTTTTTTATTTTTTTCTGTGTGTAGATTTTCTCAGAGTTGCAACCCTTAGTAGGACTTTTCAAGTCTTGAAAAATGTCCGTTAGGTTTGAATTTATATTTCATATTTTTAATTCTTAGAAATATTACTAAATTGCATGGTACCTTATGAGTGATGGGGTGATGAAATGTGATATAACTCCCGTCCGCTTTTTCACCTTAATGTACGTTTAAATAGCTGATTTTAATCTTACACACCTACAGTGACAATTGAAGAGTGCTGACGAAGGAAGGGGGGCTTCCTCCGAAAGCTGTCGACATCTCCACTTAGCCTGTGTTGTCAATTAATTATTTCAGATTTTCTCATTGTACAACAAAAATAATTATTTCTCAGAAATAATTAATATGGACTCAAACCGAAATAAATATAAACTTCAGTTATAAAATATAAAGTCCAACAATAAATAAAACAGAATTAAAATTTTTTTAAAAAAAGGATATGCATTTTTGAACCGCGTTCGGAGAGCATTCTTTTCTATTACACCTAGACGCATGTTAAAGTGAAAGTCTCAGAAATAGGTCTGGATTTTTCTATTAAAAAAAAAAAATTATCAAAAAATATTTTGAGTTTTTTGTTTTTTCTGGCTAGAGGTCATTATTTTCTTTACTAATTGAAACCATGATATTCTCATAGCATAATTTTCAAGAAAATTATTTTTTTTTTTTTTGCTAAATAATCTTGACAATGGAATTTGCCAAATTCCGAAACACGTGTCGATTAAGTCTTGCAAAAATGACCAACATAAATAAATTTAAAACAGAAAAATAATTTTCTTGAAAATTATGCTATGAGAATATCATGGTTTTAATTAGTAAAGAAAATAATGACCTCGAGCCAGAATAAACATCCTCAAAATATAATATTTTAAAGGTCGAATAAAACAATTTTTATTTTTTAATAAAAATTTATCAGAATTATTAAAAAATTTGAAAAAATCTCCAGAAAAGTTGACTTCCTACGCCAAAGACAAAGTAACAGTTAAGTTCGGTAAAATTAGAACAAATTTATATTGGCAAAAATTATCTTATTTACATACAGCTTTACCACAAGAAAATAAAATAAATTTAAAATGAGCTTTTAATTTTATTTCCATACAAATTGTTTTTGTTTTTAAAATCGACTTTCAAAAATGTATTGAAAATTTGAAATTTAAAATAAAACTTTTGTTAAAATAGACTTTTTGTTTTCTTGTGGTAAGGGCCATAATGTTTGAGTACGGAAACGCTTTTCGGGATAGTTTGGATACCTGTGTGCACCCGCGGTAAAGCTTTGGACCACAACAATATTTCACTTTAATTAAAAAAAAATTCTTCTTTTTTCAATTTTTTTTTTTTTAATCCACTTTGATTTTAATATTCACATACGATCAAATTCAAAACTAATGCTCCTTACTTTCACAACAGCTTTCCTAGAATTTAGAATCTGCTTGGAATCCTACATTTCGCACTAATATTAGCAAGTAAACAAAATCACTCTATAATTTAGCTGTAAAAACCTGCTGTAATTCTGACTAAAATATGTTTTAAATTGCTTCTGTATTAGAATTCATTGTTAACAAACTAATTGAACAACTAAACAAAAAAAATCTATCAGTATTTTTTTGAATTGAAAAAACACCTTTTTTTTGCCAACCACAAAACAAAAATTGGCAAAATACTTGGAAACTTTAAATGAACGCAAAATGACTTTTGGAAAATAGAACAAAACTAAATAACAATACAGATATTGAAACAATTACTAAAATAATTTGTAAAGGCTGGAAAAACTAAAATACTGCACAATGAATACTAAAAACTCAAAATAAAAGATTTGAAGCGTGGGAGAATATTGAAAATTGTTTTAACCACAGCAAGGGGTTTGTTTTTAGAAATCTAAATCTATACAAAAACTAAAATGATGTCTTCTTTTTTAAATTTTGACGATGTCATTATTAAAATACAGATATCAAAAAAAATAAAGAAGTTAAATTCTATTAGAATTAACAAATAAATAAAAAATATTTAAGACTAATGATAAAAAATGGTTAAAAGTCATTTTTTTTTTTATTTAACCTCAGCGGAAACCACAATGTTTAGAACAATTAAGGCCACCAATAAAAAAAATTTATGTTATAAAAAAACACCAAAGTAAATAAGGTACCTTAAAATTGGATCCCTTTTCTTTATTTAGTTGTAAAACTCGTTTATAATTGTTTTATAAAACGCGGGTGTTCCAAGAATTCTCTTAAGAAAGATTTTTGAGTGTATTGAAAATGTAGAAAAATCAATAAAACCTTAAAGAAAATCTAGACTTATGGTTTATTTATAAATACATTTTTCATTCATTTAAAATTTTTTTGTTTAGATTTTATAACTCCTCGAATAAAAACAAAATTTTAGTGTTTTTACTACCACTATTTACAAAACTATAAATGACTTTTTTTTCTAAACTCCATAGCAAATATAGTAAAAAATTTCAGGACAATAGAAATACAATCTAAACACCACATGTGTTTGTTATTGTAGTTGATTTTTATAGATCACAACTCTATCTTTATATGGTGGAAATACCCTACACTAGGCTTGGGTAATGGTACCCTCAAAAGAAAACATTTGACAAAAAATCTGTAAAATGACTTTCAATTTAAAATAACGAATTTTTAACAGATTTTTTTGCTGAAATTAAAATTTTAACAATAAATATTTTAACATTCAATTTATAAAAACAACAGAAATTTTGTAGAGCTTTTACTGATTCTGTTTGCTTAGTTTTAAAAAGTTTTTGTGGAGATTTTCAGCAAATTATTTTGCATTTTATCTTTTTTAAGTATTTTTTTTAAATGTCGGTCTCGCAAAAATGCAAATCAAATGTCACTATCTGAAAATTAAAGTGAACGAATATAAATAGCTCTCGCTTAAATGCATCTTATATAAATATCTCCCGCTTAAATGCGTCATAAAATATAAGAACTTTCAGAATTTATAATGCAAAATAACAAAAACAAGCACATTATACACAAAAGATAATTATGTCGACTTGTCAGTTTGTTGACGCTTTTAAAGAAGAGCAGTTCTGCAGTTCATGCACACAAACTTACCTAAACAAAATTCAAAACCATCGCTTCACAGTGGGAGAAATACCTATTTTTTAGAAATAATTCAGCCATTCAGTAAGTTCTGAACCGATAGCCATGAAATTTGAAGTGGTCATAGCTAACGTATTTTCGTGCTTAAGATTGAAAGTAGGAGCCAGGTGGTTGAACACGAGAGGCCGCAGAACCCCTCAAAGAAGGGTACCTTTTGCAAACAACCACTTGAAACGTTTGCTATTTTTATACCCTCCACTTATTGTTAGTGATAGAGGGTATATATGACGGTTTCTTCGTCAACCGGACCACCAGGTTGGTATGGGTTTAACATTTTTTTTACAAAAAATTCGGAATTACTTAAAAATATTTACTTTTGAATGCCAAGTGGCGGTTTTTAAATTTCAAAATGGCGGATCCAATATGTCGCCCAATTTTTTAAAAACATTACGGATTCGCTTAAAACTCTTTATACACGGGTTTTTGTGGTCCCTTGAGAAGAATCTGAAGTTGAAGTTGAAATTTCAAAATGGCGGATTTAACATGGCGGCCAATATTTTTGAAAAATAAGCCAACCAATATTTTTGAAATGTTTTGGGGTCGCTAAATAAGAATCTGAGGTTAGATTTTCATATCGCAGATTCCAATTTAGCAACCCAACAAACCTGTGCGTAAAGAGTTTTAAGTGAATCTGTTATTTTAAAATAAAAAAATATTCGCCATGTTGGATCCGCCATTTTGAATATTAAAAGTCCAAATGCAGATTCTTTAGTGACCCGTAAAACCCGTGTATGGAGAGTTTTAAGCAAATCTGTAATATTTCTAAAAAATTGGGCGTCATATTGGATAAAAATATTTTTAAGTAATTTTGAATTTTTAAAAAAAATTTCACATAATTCCCTCAAAATTCATAAAAATGGAAATATTTGATAAAAATTTTAGTTTAAGGTATTAAACTTCTCCTTTAGTAACCTAATCAAATCGGAATATAATTGGACCATTTTTGGACTTTGTCCCCTATATAAAAATTTCGACCGATATTCAGTTAAATCGGTCTATTGTCAAAAAAATACACCAATTTCTCTAAAATTTGATCTGTTTGTGTTTTCTACACCAAATAAATATCTAACAAAAGACAGATACAATCGGTTGGACTTGGGACCCATTTTCCGGAAAACACTGGTGTAGGGTATCATATGGTCGGTCTTGACCGACTATAACTTTCGTACTTGTTTTTAAACATATATACCATGTTTTCTTGTAAGTTTACCTTTTTTTTTATTTTTCTGGTTTTAAAACAATATTTCTTAAATAAAATTGGTTTACCAATTTTTGGCGCATTCAAAATTACGGGGAAATCCTTGTAATTTTACGATAATTTTACCTACCTCCTATTTTACGAGAATAGCCTCGTAAAATCACGAAATTTTTTGGTAACTTTACAAGGTTTTTTTTTTAGTGTATTTGACACGAATTCCTGGTAATTTCACAAGCTTTTTACCAATAAAATTTATAACTTTTTAAAATTAACAAGGAGTTCTCATGACTTTACTAGATTTTTTGCTACCTGAGTTAAAATACCACAATTCAACCGAAAAAAGTAGCATTTTTGACCTTACCTCCTTCGAATTTGATGAATCTTGGAATATAGTTAGGGCCTTACAAAAAAATCATAGTGCCAAAATTTTGGACTTCTGGTAGTTCTTCTTCCAGAGATATGGGCTCTTGAAAATTGGCAAAATCGTATATATTTGACAAAAGTGTTTTGAGATAAATAAAGATAACTCAAAAAGTAATAATAATACAGGTCTCAGTCAGGTTGCAAATAATAGGTAATGAGACAGCCTTTAAAATGGCATTCCCCAAAATTTTTTTGAAAAAGGTCAAAGGTCATTGGTATTAACCTTAATTTTTGGAGAGCTATATCTCAAAAAACGATATTTTTAAAATTTTGGAAAAAATATATGTTATTAAGGATCACCTCTACTACTTTAGTTTTAATTTTCAGGATGGAGACTTCATTGGAACTTTTAATATTAATAGAAACATAGTGACTGGAAAGAAAAAGCGATGTATTTTCCCTTAGAAAACAAATATTTTTTTTTGTCTTTGAGATTTTGGTACCAAAGTTCACTTTTCTGAATGTTTTCGACGTACGGAGTCCGTATATGGCCTTTGAACTGGCCGTAATCCCATAAAAAATGGGATTACGAAAATTTTTTTTAGTAATTTGACAATATTTTTTGTGTGTAGGTAGTTTATCAACTGAAAAAGTTTTCACAATGTTATGGCTTTATGGCTTCCAACACTTGATTTCCTTTAGTCTCAGTGTGTTGTTCATCCCAGAGCTTTTGACGAACAGATCTATTGGTAGCAGGTTTGTCATCACGTTTAAAAAAAAAATTGTTTTTCACTTTGTTTGGAACTTTTCGATTTTCTAGTCAAAAAAAAGACTTAAGACCCCTCAGGTCCAATATTTTTTTGTGTTTATATGACCCTGAATTTTTCAAAATAGTTGGTGTCGGCCCAACTATTTTGAAATTCATAAAAAAAGTTCGATTTGCTCCACCCTAATGTGGCATTAGACCGGCAATGTTTTTTATGACAAAAAAGATTTTTTTATGATTTTAAACGTCCAGACAAATTTTTATTCTCCTAGGCCTAAAAAGCATGAGGTAAAAATTTTATGCTAATCGGATTTAATCAACGCGTGGTTGCCCTCCATCAAAGTCGGTCAAGAACTGCCTTATACTTAATACCCTACACCAGTGTTTCCCGAAAAATGGGTCCCTAGTTATAACATGGGCCGATTGAGTCTATCTTTTGTCAGATCTTTTATAATTGTAAATAACACTCACAAACAAAATTTGTGTGTAGAACCTATTTCACATAGGTTCTACACACAAAAAGAAAAACTTTGTCAAATTACTAGGAAAAGTCTCGTAATCCCATTTTACCAATATTCCTTGTTTTTTAACAAACAAATTTGGATCGAAATTTAAATTTTTTTGTTGTAGTTTTACAATTTGTTGTTTTACAAATTTCCAAGATAATTTTACAAAAAAAGTCTCGTAAATTCACGAGAATTCCTTGTAATTTTAATTGCGCCAAAAAACTGTAAATTTACAATTTCATTGATAAAAAGCTTGTAAAATTACAAAATTATTGGTAAAAAGCTTGTAAAATTACTAGGAATTCTCGTAAAATAGGTCAAAAAATTTTTAAATTTACAATTTTATTGGTAAAAACCTTGTAAAATTACAAAATTATTGGTAAAAAGCTTGTAAAATTACTAGGAATTTTTGTCAAATAGGAGGTAGCGAACAAAAAAGTTTTTTTTTTAATGTATGAAAGGGTAAAGGAAAAAATTTTAGAGATTTGTTGTAAAAAAAATCTTGGCAGTAAGAAAAACCGCCAATTTTTGAAAATTTTACATAGCCATATCTCAGAAACCGTTCAACCGATTTTTAAAATTTAGTTTTTTAAAAATTCTCAAAACTTACAGTTTTTTTTGTAATATTGTTAAATAATTTTATGATTGCATGTTAACTACAAAAAGTGTAGGGCATTTAAAAAATCGGTTTGGCTCATCAATTAATTCAAAACATATTGTTTATACATAGTTGGTATGTTTTTTGTTATCTTCCCAAAAAGCCACAATTACAAAAATTGAACAATCAAAAATCATAGAGAATTTTGTTTGGATTTTTTTTTACTTTCCAACGAACTATAACATCATAAATCATGTCAATGCATTGTTTTAGAAAACAAATAAAATTGGAAATAAAAATAAAAAAAAAACTACAAAATATTTCAAATCACTTGCCACAATATCAATTGATGATGATGCTGGTAGTTATAGTGGTAGCCAAGATCAACGTCAGTTTGTCTGGCTTGTAACTATTTTTTTTTTTTTGGTCAAAAGACACACCCAAACCATGTTTGGTTATGGAAAAAAAGTGAAAATTCTTTACAATAAAAAATCCACAAACAATTACGAGGAGTATCAAAATTTAACAAATAAAAAATAAAAATAATAGAGAAGTTAAAAAAAAAACACTTGTTAGATATTTCTTTAGGGTTTTATTATAGAAAAACAATCAAAATTTTTTTGTAAAAGATTTTTCATTCATAAATTTATTTGTTCAGTATGAATGTCTGTTTTTATTTTTTTAAAGGGTCGTTACAGAAAAAATTTTGTTTTTATTATTTAAGGGATTTGAATGATTATAAAATTATTGGTTTATTTTTGAAAATTATTATGTACACATGATTAATGGTTTGTTATAATTCCAGAGTTTTGTTATCTTATTTCAAATTAGCTTATTAAATGTCTACGAGGGATAATTAAAACATTCAAAACTGGTTAAAGAAATTGGAAAATGAATTGATATCCTTGTTTAATCTTTAAAAAACTGACAGTTCAATTTCGTAACAACTAACTAACTTACATATGGGGCATTCCATGTCAAATCGGACACTTTGAACATTTTTTTTTTTAGATTTTCCTAATTTGTTAACAGTTTTTAGTACCCTTTGAAAACTCCTTCGTGGTAAATTTTCAGATTTTTTTGATGACCCGTTCAAAAGATCTTTTAATCATTACTTCTTCAATAATGGTCCAAATTTTAATTTTTTTTTAAAAATTTTTGGTTTTTTACGTACTTTTTAAAAAAAAATCCCAAAAAATTCTTAAAAGCGCTCTAGTATGCGATTTTTAAGTTTTAAAATTTAAATCTCATTTTTGAAAATGTTTGTACTCTTCGATTTTTTTGAAATTTTTTTGTGTAAAACTTCTATCAATTCTACAAATTTTTTGCACAGGAGGATCGTGGGATAACGATTATTACTATTTTTTAAAATTTTTTGAAAAAATTTTATTGTAATTTTCCAATCTTAAAATCATTTCTACTGCTCCAATGGTGCGTCATAGAGAGGTCCTTTATAAGACCGACCCCATAAATTTTTACGTCTTAACATTTCTTTGGAACAAACTAATACCCTATCTCCAATTTCTAAGGGGGCTCCCACACAAAACGACATTTTTAAAAAATTTTTTCCAACCGCTCTAACTGCCTTAATAGTGCCCTTAGAGCAACAAGGGCAAACATTTTCTCTTAACACACCTACCCTCTATCTTTAACTGTTAAGGCGGTCCCCATACATTTTTTTTTTATTTTTTGTAAATTTGTTTTATTTAATCAGCTTCTACCGGTCCAATGGTGCGTCCGAGAGGGGTCATTAGTGAGTCCGAGAGGGGTCATTAGTGAGCCCGACCCCCATTTATTTTTACCCTACAAAATTTTTTCGAAATATACCTACGCCTTATCGCAACTCCCTAAGTAGGATCCCATACAAAATTAAATTTTTATAAAATTAGCTCCAACTGTTATTTGTATGGGAGCCTACTTAGGGAGTGGAGATAGAGCGTAAGTATGTTTTGAAAAAATTTTGTAGGGTAAAAATAAATAGGGGTTGGTCTCACTAATTACCCCTCTCGGAGGCACCATTGGACCGGTAGAAGCCGATTAAATAAAACAAATTTACAAAAAATAAAAAAAATTTTATGGGGACCACCTTAACAGTTAAAGATAGAGGTTAGGTGTGTTCAGAGAAAATGTTTGGACTAAAAAAATGTTGTGGGTCGGTCAGACATTTTGTTGCTCTAAGGGCACTATTAGGGCAGTTAGAGCGGTTGGAGCAAATTTTAAAAAATGTCGTTTTGTGTGGGAGCCCCCTTAGAAATTGGTTATAGGGTATTAGTTTGTTCCAAATAAATGTTAAAGCATAGTACTATGTTCGATTTCACGGGAAAAAATCTGTCAAACTCCATATAAAAAAAATAAAATTTGGCAACGCGAGGAATTATAGGGAAATTGTTAAAAAAGTTTTCACGCATTTTTATTATACAAGACAATTTAAATTGCCGTGAAAAAGTGACATTTCTGTTTTGTTATGATCGTTTTTTTCTTATCATTGTCAAAAGTTCTTGATTTTTAAATGTTTTATTGCAATTTGAGGCGTTTAAAGTTTAAGTGAAATTTTCACCGTAAGAAACAGAGTACTTAGCTTAAGACGTAAAAATTAATGGGGGTTGGTCTTATAAAGGACCCCTCTATGACTCACCATTGGAGCAGTAAAAATGATTTAAAGATTGGAAAATTACAATAAAATTTTTTCAAAAAATTTTAAAAAATAGTAATAATCGTTATCCCACGATCCTTTTGGGCAAAAAATTTGTAGAATTGATAGAAGTTTTACACAAAAAAATTTCAAAAAAATCAAAGAGTACAAACATTTTCAAAAATGAGATTTAAATTTTAAAACTTAAAAATCGCATACTAGAGCGCTTTTAAGAATTTTTTGGGATTTTTTTTTAAAAAGTACGTAAAAAACCAAAAATTTAAAAAAAAAATTGAAATTTGGACTATTATTGAAGAAGTTATGATTAAAAGAAGTTTGAATAAAGGAACAAACTACCAATTTTTAAAAATTCGATATCTTTTGAATGGGTCACCAAAAAAAAAATCTGAAAATTTAAAACGAAGGAGTTTTCGAAGGGTACTAAAAACTGTAAACAAATTGGGAAAATCTAAAAAAAAAGTTTTTCAAAGTGTCCGATTTCACATGGAATGCCCCATATACACTTAAACAATTTTCTGCTTAAAATTTAATGGAAACAAATAGTTTGTTATTTCTTGATATAGAGGGGCGCTTTTATTAATGTCATCCCAGACTCGATAATTTTGGCTTTAGGCCTGTGTTTTGCAAATCCGGTTAAGATTACACTCAAAAATAAAACCTTGTAAAGTTACCAAAAAATGTCGTGATTTTACGAGGCTATTCTCGTAAAATTGTAGGTAAGTAAAATTCTCGTAAGATTACGAGGATTTCCTCGGAATTTTAAATGCGCCAACAAATGGTAAAATAACCAATTTTTTTAGTAAAAATATTGTTTTAAAACCGAAAAAATAAATGGTAAACTTACATGAAAAAATGGTAAATATGTTTAAAAAATGGTAAATTTACAAACCAAAATGGTAAATTTACAAAAAAAAATAGTAAATTAAAAAAAAAAATTTAATTTACCAAAAAAATTTTTTAAATTTTACCAAATTTTTGGAAGTGATAATTTTTAAGCCACAAAAATTATAAAATTGGTAAATTTACAAGAAAAATTCAAAATTTGTTCAATTTTTTTTTAAATATTTTTCAATAAAAAAAAAATTTGTCCGGGACTTGGAAAAATTTTTTTAAAAAAATAGAAAATTTACAAAAAAAAAATGTTTTTTTGTTAAACAACATAAATCCTCGTGTAAAATAACATTTTTTTTTTAAATCAACTAGAATCCTCGTAATAAAAACTTTGTTGTAAAATTACATTTTTTTTTTTTTTGTAGTACACCCAAAAAAAAACGTGGGTATTTAATACTAAAAATTTAACTAATTTTAGTCCAAAAGGACCTAGTGCAGAAATTGGTAACCAATACTAAAATTTTTAACTAATATTAGTCAAAACCAGTAAAAATTACGAATGTTAGTACTTTGAAGATACTAAAATTAGTAACTAATTAGTAGATTTTGGTACAATATCACTTACTAAACCTTTTACTGTAGAATTCTTTTGAGTGTAACCTTTCAAAATGGTAGAATACAATTACGAAATTAAATTTGTAAAATTACTAATAAAACTGTAGTTCTCGCTTGAGCAAAGTACAAGATTTTTTGTTAAAAAACAAGGAAAATTTGTAAATATTGCTAGAACGGGATTACAAGGCATTTTAACAGTCGTTTTACCATTTTTTTTTTTTTGAGTGTAGTATTAACTCTAGTTAAAAAAAAATGAGTCAAATCAAGTCCTGGAATTTTTGGGGGGGTGAAATAAAGCCATAGGCAATAAGGCCATATGGCCTTATTTCCCAAAGAGTTGAGAAATAAGGCCATATGGCGTTATTACCAACCACTGTTGGAAATAAAGCCATATATGGCTTTGTTACTCATTTGAATATTTTTTAAAAATGTTCACCGTTATTTGGCGGAGAATGTGGAAATATATTTCCACGTAAATCCTGCTACCCAAAAAAAATTATTTAGCGAAGCCGCTAAATTAATTTATGGAGTTTGAAATGGCGTACGGACATGGCGCCCAAGGTCTTATCGCCCAAAACCGTAAATGTCATATCGCCCAAGCTGCGACATATAGCCCAAAATGATAGATCTAAAAATGTTATTTCTCCCAAAATTTTTGTCAAAATCATTGTCAAAAAATCCAAAATATTTTTTGGACGAAATGTCGAAATTACGACTTCTAATATTTTCTTTTTTTAATAAAGGTTTTCTGCGTAGCCGGCCTTCGGCCGGGCTTAGGAATTACATACTCCATGCATTAGAGTACCCGCACAACAATGTCGGTGACGTTTTTTTCATACAAATTTGGCAAGAAAAAACGCTCGACCGAAAACCGCTTGAATAAAATTAATTTTATTTTTGTGTCGGTTTCTCTCTCTCTTTTAATTTTTGATATTAAAATGTTGCCACATTTTTATAAATATTTCGATTATTTTCGATTAAGTAAACAAAAAAAATGTGATCTCTAACAAAAAAAATATTAAAAATTCTGAAAAAACACAAAAAAACACTAAAAAAGTAATCAAAATGGAAAAATCTTAGATATTAAAAAAAAAACAATAACATAAAATAAAAATATGTGGAAAAAGTGAAAAAATAGTGTAAGTATTAACGTATGACGGAATTTCCCGCTGCCGCTTTTGTTTTGCGCCTATACTCTCTCATGACCGAAACCGTCAACCGCTCCGACATTGTTGTCCTTTTTGAGGCATAACAAATTTAATAGCGAAACGGCCTGCTACCCTAGAAACTTTACTTTGCGGGGAGGGTGGGTTTAATGCATGGATTTTGTAATCCCTAAGCCCGGCCGAAGGCCGGCTACACAGGAAAACTTTTTTTGTTAAACAATCTTTAAATTAAAAACCCTGCCGGGCTTAGAGATTACAATCTCCATAAACTAATTTAGCGGCTTCGCTAAATATTTTTTTTTTTTTTTGGGTAGCAGGATTTACGGGGAATATATTTTCACATTTTCAACTGATATGGCTTTATTTCCACTTTAGTTGCAAAATCAATATGACTTTATTGCTCAATCGTGTTGGTAATAAAGCCATATGGCCTTATTTCCCATTGAATTGAGAAATAAGGCCATATGGCCTTATTGCCTATGGCTTTATTTCACCCCCCCCCGGAATTTTTTCTATAAACACAAAATACAAACCTTGCCAAATTACTAGCATTTTACCAATATTTCACAGTTTTCCTTGTTTTTAACAAAAAATTTTCGATTGAAATTTAATTTTTTTTTGTAATTTTACAATTTTTTTTTTGTAATTTTACAAATTTTCAAAAATTTTTTTACAAAAAAGCTAGTAAATTCACGAGATTTCCTTGTAAGTTTTATTGCGCTAAAAAAGTTATAAATTTACAATTTTATTGGTTAAAATCTTGTAAAATTACGAAAAAGCTCATAATTTTAACTAGGAATTCTCGTAAAATAGGAGGTAGGAAAAAATCTTGTAAAAACACGAAAAAAAAACAAGTTTTACAAGTTTTTTTAGTGTACCCTTTATCTTCAATCCTTAAGGTGGTCCCCTTAAAATTTTAAAATTTTTTATAAAGTTGTTTTAAAAGCTCTTATTGCTCCCGTGGTGCCTTCTAGGTGAATAAAATGTAAGACCGACCTCTATACCTGTGCAAATTTAAAATATTTCAAACATTTAAAATTTTTATTTACAAAAATTACATAAAAATGTCAAATTAACATAAAGTGTTAAATGCACAAGTGGAGCTCCTTTGTAAACCTTACCTAAAAAAATATGTATTCACTGTTTATAAAACAAAAATCAACGAAATGTCAAATAACAACTGAAAAAATACCAAATAACAAGAAGGGGTTTACTTAAAAAACCAAAAAAAAAGAACAGATATTAATGGAGAAAATGTTGCCAACTAACGAATGTTGTTAAATTGTTGACTAAATATTTGTCAACTACCAACAATCAACCATCAACAACGACGACAGCGACAATAAGGATGACGACAAAAAAGAGGTAACTCTTTATTTTTTTAACAAATATAGAAACATTTTATCAAAAAAAATCAAACACACAAGAATTTTGCCTATTTACTTAAAAATATATGCATATTGGATGGGAGGAAAGGTGATTTCGTGCATATGATTGACAAATTTTATGGCTGTCAAATTTTCGCTACAAATTAATCGATGTTTCGAAATAATTTTTTTCACCGGTGAGCAACTAACCACCTGTAGCCGTAAACTCTGATTATCTCAAGAAGAAAAACCAAAAGACACACAAAAGGAAATCGATGGAAAAAAGAAAACTAACGAAAACATTCAAAAGGAACTATTAATTAATCGGGTATCTATTTTAATAGAGCTATATATTTATAGAGCAAAGCGGTTATTAATCGGTTAAATTAAAATTAACCGAATAAAATAAATTTTGTCTTCAAATTGAAAATCAAACCCCGAATTTTATATACATTTATGTATTTTATTAAAATGACCTCCAAAATGTTATACAAGTTCAATTTTTTTTTATAAATCCCTAAATACAGTGAAAGTCGAAAACCCTAAATATCAAAAACTTAATAATATAGATAATTTATAAACGCAGATGCGGACTTAGCGCATATAAAGTTATTAGACAAATTTATAGTGGTGGCAATGTATGAAAAATTTGGCCAGGGTTACCAGAGCCATTTTTTTGACCTAAATATCTTTTTGGGACCTCCATGAAATATTTATTTGAGGACGTTTTTACACATTGTTAGCGTTATACAACAATGCCGTATGCCCATAAAGTTTGTTAATTTTTGAGTCATAAACGTTTTTTTTAGCAGTACCGTGATTTGAAATAAAACTGAAAAGTTAATACATAAAAACTAAGTAAAAGTATTAAAAAAATAAATTTCGGTTAATCGGTTAGGTTAGGTTAAGTTAGGTTAGGTTGTAGGTGGCTGCTGACGTTTTACGTCAACACACATAGACTCTGAGGTACATTGTGATACCACGGGACTGTAATAGGTTTCCCTACTAGTCCCTGTCGTTAAACCAGTTTGAGCTTCTTATGAAACTCCTTAGATGTTGAATTTTGACATCCGACAAATCAGAAAGATCGTACAGCTCCCTAGATCCCAGTGAAGGAAGTCTCTGACCAGAAAGTGCCGGGCAATAACAAATAAAGTGTTCGATAGTTTCCAACTCCTCTTCATCCATGCAACTTCGGTAAAAGTCATTCGACGGCACATATAACCGCTCTGCGTGCTTCCCTATAAGACAGTGTCCGGCAATTATAGAAATCACCGTCGAAATCTCTCCTCTTGGAAGCGATAACAGCTCACTTGTGCGCCCCTGATTAAGAGAAGGCCAAATCAGTCGTATTGTCTCACACGTCCATCAATTTTCCCATCTTTGATTAGTCTCCGTCGCAGAACAAAGCCGTAGGTTTTGCTTGCAAGTTTCTAGAGGTATACCAACACATTCCAATTCTGTAGGAACCTGTAAGGTAGTTCCTAGTCTTGCAAGCTCATCGACTTTGCAATTCCCTGGAATGTCTCTGTGCCCTGGGACCCATATGAGTCGTAACTGCTTGGCCATCTCATTAAAAGACGTGCGGCAGTTAAGGGCAGATCTTGTTTTCAGAAACATTGAATCCAAGGACTTGACCGCGGCTTGACTGTCAGTATAGATGTTGACTGCGGTTGTAGACAAGACATTGCAGCTCAACCAGTCAGCCAATTCCTTTATTGCCAGCATCTCTGCCTGGTAAGGACTGCAATGATCTGGCAATCTTCGAACCAGGCTCAATCCAAGCTCTTCCCAATAGACTCCAAAGCCCACTTGTTCGTGCAGCCTCGATCCATCTGTGTAAAAATTTATGGTGGCTCCACTACCCGGAATGTCCCCCATCCAAGACTCCCTAGATGGTATCATAGTGGTAAAGTGGCGCTGCAAGAGGCTCAAAGAGGGAGCACAGTCCACATTTTGTGGTATTGTTATCTTCTTCTAGATCGCGTTATGGCCACAATCGCTGCTCCTCCATTGCAGCGTGCTATTAAGTCGAATTGCCGACGCAGCCGGATACTGCGGATTCTAATGCAGCCGTAGGTGTAGTACGAAGAGCACCAGTGATGCACATCGACGCCATTCTCTTTACCTTCGTGATAAAGACATAGTTCGCTTTTGGTTCTAAAGCAGGCCACCAGACAATGATTCCATACAGCAAAATTGGACGCACCACTGCTGTATAGATCCAATGAACGACTTGAGGGCTAAAACCCCATCGTTTTCAAATGGCCCTTTTACAGGAATATAAAGCAATCGTTGCTTTTCTCACCCGTCCCTCAATGTTACGCCTGAAATTCAACTTCCTATCTAGAAATGCTCCAAGATACTTGGCTCCATCTGAGAAGGTGATTTCAGTGTCGTCCAGAGAAATAGGATCAAAAGCAGGAATCTTATTTTTCCTAGTAAACAGAACAAGCTCTGCTTTACTTGGATTAACTCCTGAATGTCACTCAATGTTGGCAGATGCTTCCCCTTTACCGCTATCGCGACATCGTCAGCATATGCGACAACATGACAGCCACGTGCTTCTAGAAATAGCAGCATTGAATTCAGTGCCAGGTTCCAAAGAAGTGGCGAAAGAACACCTCCTTGTGGTGTGCCCCTATTGACAAATCGAGATATGAAGGACGCTCCCAATTCATACGTTATACGTCTATTGCCAAGTAGGGTTTCCACCATTAAAACGATCCCACGCTTTACTCCCAGACCAGACAATGCCAAAATTATCTAGTCTGGGATGACATTATTAAAAGCCCCCATAGTGTACTCCTTTACCGAAAGCGATCTCTCGATGGTACCAACGAGCTCATGAAGAGCTGTTTCCGTTGGTCTACCCTTGCTGTATGCATGTTGCTTTGTCGAAAGCAACCTCGGGTCAATCACTCTACGCAAATATGAGTCTATCATTCGTTCCATTGTCTTTAACAAAAAAGAAGACAGACTAATTGGTCTGAAATCCTTCGGAGCTGTGTGAGAACTTTTCCCAGCCTTCGGGATAAAGACGACTCTGGTATCCCTCCATTTTAAAGGAATATACGACCAGTTGATGCATGCTGTGTATATATTATACAGTAACGGGGCTATATAGTCCGACACTTGCCGCATCTCAGCCGGGATTATACCATCAGGTCCCGCGGATTTATAAGGCCTGAAGCTTTTTATCGCCCAGATTAATGTTGGCATATTTATTATTTCCGAAGCAATTCCAGATGCTTGGGCGTCAGAACGTTCCAAAGCTTGAAACGGCGTCATGGAATTTCCCGGAAAATGCGTGTTTAAAAGGAGATCCAGCGACTCTCCACTGGAGGAAGACCACACCCCATTAGGATCTTTCAGGTATCCCAGAGTGCAAGGAGAAGAAGCCAGAATCTTGCGCAGCCTGGATGCCTCAGAAACGTCATCTATGTGTCCACAGAAGTTTTTCCAAGAATCAGATTTTACATTTCTGATCATCTTCTTATAACTCTTAAGTTGCAGCCTGTATGCAGACCAGTCCTCGTCTGCTATTGAAAATTTAGCCTTATTAAAGAGCTTTCTGCAGGAAACTCTACTCGTCTGCAACCAATTTGACCACCAGGGTGCCTTTTTTTTGTTAGACTTTGCATAAGGGCAAGACGAATCCAGGACATATTACAAACATTTGTTATATGTTCAACCAGACAGCCAATTTCAACCAAACTTTGCGTTTCAGATAAGGGCACTTTATCCAAAAGACCAGTAAAAGTATTCCTATATTTCACCCATTTTATTCTCTTCAGATTTCTGGATACTGCCTAATCCGGGCCACGCTCCCTGATTTAAAACTCAATGTAGCGATGATCTGAGAAAGAATGTTCTTCCAAATCTCTCCAGTCATCAATTCTATCAGACAATGTATTTGATACAAGTGTTACATTAAGAATCTCTTACCGCCTACTTGTATCGAAAGTTAGTTCACTACTACTGTTACAAATATACTGGCTTGTATTTAACAAAAACCCCTAAAGTGATTTGCCTCTATCGTTTGTGTCTGTGCTTACCCATATCGAATAATGTGCATTAGCATCACAGAACACTACTAATAAAGGGTACTTTTCACTATCACACATTTCCATTATACAAAACGTAATTTCACCATGTTAGCGAAATATTTTTTTAAAAAATTTGGCCAGAAATTGTTCACTTATTAGATACGACTAGGTTTCAATCAAAAAAGAATCCAAAAATCTTTAGGAAGTTGGTAAATTTTGATGTGTATAATGGAAAAGTGTGATTGTGGAAAGTACCCTTAACTGGTGGTTAAAGATACAATATCGAACAATTTTCAAAATCTTACGAGTTATTGTAACAATTAACTAAAGCTTGGAATTGTATTATATTCATTAACGAATTAAAATAAATATTTGATACGAAACTACTTTTCAACCATCCAATATAAATAAATACTAGAAAACAGTGTAAAATCACTCCTTTCTCTACAAAAATTGTACATACACAGAAACACAGTCACACATAGAGTCTCATAAACACACACTAGAAAACCCCGAATTATAAAATCCTTTCCTTCCTTTTTTAACCATCAACAAAAACAGCTCAAACAAAAAAACTGAAATGTTTATTTTAGCACAATCACGCTAAAAAAAACACAACTTAACACAACAAATTCCTATGAAAATGTCAAAAAATTATAAACTCACACCATCATCATTAACACAAGGAATACAAGAAAAAACAACCAACCAACAAAAAAAAAAATAAAACTCATGATTATTTTAACTCTATCGCCAACCCGTTCAAAAAAGGACACACGCATCTTAACTCAACTTATTTATAAAATAGAAAAAGGAAGAAAATACACCGCCATTGTTCAAAACAATTTTATGACAAAACGTGACGGTGTTGGCCATAAAAAAAGAGTTTCTTTTTTTTAATATCTGCTGTTGTGTATACACTCAAAAAAAAAGTGAACTAAAATCTGGGAAAATTAACTCAATTTTGAGAAAAAGAGGGAATGATTTGGCTCCAAAGATTTTTTTTCTTGTTTTTAGTTCATAATTTTCCCAAAAATAAGGAAAACAAAGTTATTTAATTTTAAGCCAATTTTAACTAGAAAATGGGAAAAATTATACTTAAAATTTTAGAAATAGATTGGGTCTAGACCCTGGACCCATGGGTTCGGACCCCATTTAACTCGAGACCCCGTTGGATCCTTTAAGGGTCCCCATGATTTTGAACCAAAACTTGTGTCCGTTTCGCTCTAACTTGCTTAGTTTTTGAGATACGGTAATAAGGGGCCTGATATGGTCTTGAGAATCTTAAAAACCGGATAACTCAAAAACTATTAATCGGAGGGCTTTCGGGTATTTTGCGGAAGTGTTCTACGAGTCAAGAGCTACAAAAATGCCGTTGGACCTTTTCTCGTGTTGGCAGTATTTACCGAGATATGTGCATAAATAAAATCTCGGGAATTTAAAATTTTAGACCTAAAATTAGGGTCTTGAGACCCCGACAGATATGCAGAGCTAGGCTATTCCATATTTTTCTTTGTAGTCTTTCTTTTGAAAATTTCATCCGTTTCGCTCTATCTAGCTTAGTTTTCGAGATATCGCCATTTTGAATTTTTAACTAAATTCTAAGAAGTTATTTACTAAATTCTCAGAAGTCATTAACTAAATTCTAAGAAGTACACTCCCTCAATTCAAAGAAAAGAAATACGATGATGTTTTTTTTAGTAAATTTTAACTAAACTTGAACTAAATTGTTTTTTAAGAAATATGTCTTAAAAATAAAGATACGATTCTTAGATTTGTGGAAAATTTCTTTGGCAGTAAGAATTTTTTTCCTAATATTTAAAAAATCCATTTAAAGAAAACTATGAACTAATTATAAGTAAATGAACTAAAATATTTTCCTCATAGTTAAGAAAATTTCTCATTTTTAAGTTAAAATTAACTAAATTTTAGGAAAATTCATGATAAATTTTCAAAGACATTTTTTCCTTAAATTTAGTTATGTCTTTTTTTTCAGTGTATAAAACTACCAACCGTCAGCTCTTTAGAAATTATCCTTTTTACACTCGTGCGTGAGTGAGTCCCTATGTCCTGTGCTGCTAAAAAAGAGTAAAATTTTAAGTTATTTTTTTTCTTAACCGCTTGACAAAAAAAGAAAAGAAAAGTGTTGGTTGGTTCTTTCATCAAACAACAAATCAAAGAACCTTCGTGACTGTAACCCTGAAATTGAAAATGCAAAAAGAAACTTCATAAAATTTTGTGGAATTCTAGACAAAGCCACTGACCAACCGCTGAGTTAGTGGGGCAATAAAAATATGTGTGTATGTCTGCTTTCAAAAATGAGCATTTTACAAATGCACACAGGAATATTACGCGTTTTACCTGCATCATAATGAATAATGGTATAGAGACATAGTACTACATCAAACCATGTTTAAAATTTAATAACTCTTACTTTAACATTTCTAAAAATTTCTGGTTAAAATTTTTCAATAAATTTCTTGTCAAAGTACATTGTCTTTTTGCCTCTAACTCCGTTTTTGTATCCTTTTATGGTTAATTTTATTATCCTTAGACTGCGGCCTCATCTTCAATAAACATGTAAACCCACTAAAAACCTTGAAGTCAGTTTGTCTGTATTACATAAAATTTTGCAAGTATTGCCTGATTTGTTTGCATTGCATAAATTGTTGTAACTATTTTTAGTTAAATGGTATTTTATCTTAAGTAATATGACCTTGTAAAGCAGGTATCAAGAATTTTGAGTTTATGATATATGCGAGCTAATACTTTCAGTATGCTACACTAAAAGAAAAATGTTTCATCATATTGATGAAATGCTTTACCACTAGCTGTCAGTACTTTTGATGGCAAATTTGATGAAGCCTTTTATTAATACACGCGGAAAAAAAATGATGTGTCATGATGATGATCCCGTTGCATGCAGACCGTTATTGACTTGATGGACAACTGTTGCAAGCGACATGGATTGTCTGCACTGATAGAAATTTCTACATGACAATAATGAAAATCTACATTAATGTTATGAAAAATGACATTAAAAAGGAACCTATCTACGGTTACATTGAATTAATGAAATAGGCATCGTAAACTGTTATTGCAAGAACAAGTTTCATTAAATTAATGAACATTTTGCATACAAAAAAAAATTTAATTCTTATGAAATACTTTCATTGTATAAATCCTACTTTTTATTCTTGAAAGGAAATAAAAAGTAAATGATACCTTTTATTTGAAATAAAATATATGTATGAAATTTCAAAGATCTTTTTAAAGAACTAAAAATCATAAAACACTATCCGTGCCAGTGCACTTCATGGGTTTCACTTACAATTAGTTTTCTCGCACAAAATTTTACTCAAACCTTTAATTGTTACACATTAGTAAAACCAAGAAGTAGAATTAAACAGCGCAAGAGAATTTAGTAAATATAAAATTTATAATTTACTTTTAATTTCAAATTTCATAAAAAAGTCTGAAAAAATCACAAAATAACCAAGTAAAAAAAAATATTTTCACATATTTTTATTTTATATCTATAGATTTCACAAAAAATTTTACTATAACATTAAGTTTTAAAACGTAAGTAAAACCACGATATAATATAAAACAACGCGAGTTTATTAATAAATACTTTAACACTGTATGTACGAGAAATTGACACAACAAAACGGCGAGACATCCAAACTTAATTTTTGGTCGTAGAACACAGTGGCATTCTCCGTTTTGACAGATCAGGTCAATTATAAATAATATAACAATAAAGAGATATAATATAACAATAAAGAGATATTTAATTTTTAAGTTTGTGATTAAGAAAATTGAAAAAATGAGGAAAAAAAATTATTTTACTAGCCTAAATTGATTATAAATCATTGTTAGAGTAAAGTTGTTACTATTAAATACTAAATAAAGTAATTTTAAAAGAGTTTTTGAAGGATTTTAATAGAAAAATGTAATAAAAACTCGTTGCAAATCGCAAAACTTTGAAGCGAAATATCTCTTTATTTTGACCTGACTGGCAAAATTAAGAATGCCACGGGATTCTACGACCCAAAATTAAGTTTTCGTGTCTAGGCGTTTTCGTATAAAAATTCTAAAAAAAAAATCACTAATTATTTCGTGCCGTTGCAGGACCTAACTTTTCAACTATCTACAGAAGTTTTAGGGGTTAGTCAAGACAGTAAACTAATGTAGACAAAATATGTGCACTCAAAAAAACAACTTGTCAAATTACTAGAATAGGTCTCGTAATCAAATTTTATAAATAATTGACAGTTTTCCTTCACTCAAAAAATTATGTCATTTACTGTTTGTAGTTTATTTAAAAAGTTTTACGTTAAGTCGTTTTTAAAAGAAAAAACATTTGTTTGATGTTCAGGTTTTATTAATGACTACTTCTGTCCTTTGTTTCAAAAATAATATACTAAAAAATAAAGACCTTCATTAACAATTAATTTTTAAAGTCATTTATTTTTGTTCTGTAATTAAAAACTACTGATTATTCTTTAAATTTTTAATGATTTGTGTTAGTAATTTTTTTTTTAAGTTGTTGGTTTTTTTAATGAGATATCATTAGTTTTTACCTACACAAGTAGGTTATTTTTTTTGTAGAAAAAAAAATCAAAAAATTATTTATAGAAATATAAAAACATATTTGTATCAAGTGACTTTGGCATGATGGGTAGAGTGTCTGGCCAGAATGTAGTTGATTGCGGGATCGATTCCCCAAAATTTTATTAAAAATTTTTCAAAAAATATTTCAATAGAAAATTGTAAAAAATAGTATAATAATATAATAATAGTATAAAAATAGTATATTGTAAAAAATTGTATAAAATCATTCATTTTTAATGTTTTCGTGGGTTATTTTTTTGGAATTTGTTGGTAAAAATAACAGAACTTTCTTTAATTTTTAATGTTTTCGTATGATATTTTTTTCGAATTTGTTGTTAAAAAATAATGAAGAAACCGTAATTTTTTAATGTTTAATGTTATTTATTTTAGAAAATTTTGTCAACAGTATAATATAAATGATGATGTTTGTTAAAACAAATGAATAATTACTGGGATGGTTTTCAATTGTTTATTCACTGGTTTTAAATGTGCTTTTCATTTGCTTTTGCCTACAAAATATTTTGAGTGTTGTTTTTTAACAAAAAATTTTCGATTAAAATTTAAATTTTTTTGTAAATTTACATTTATTTTTTAATTTAAATTTTTTTTTTTTTTTTAATTTTAAAAATTTCCAAGGTTTTATAAAGAAAATAATCCAGTAATTTCACAAGAATTTCTTGTAAGTTTTATTGCGCCAAAAAAATTTTGTAAATTTACAATTTTATTGGTACAAATGCTTGTAAAATTACACAGAGAAAAAGTAAAAAAAAAATTTAAGTAAATTTTTAATACTTTTGAGTAAAAAATTACTCAATTTTGCACCAGTAAACGATTTAATAGTATTGAGTAAATTTTTAATTAAAATTTATTAAATATTTGAAAAAAAATTTTGTAAATTTTAAATTGACACAATTAAAAATTTACTCAAAATTTATCTATATATTTTTTTTAAAAGTTTGAAAAAGTTTTAAATTTTTTTACAAAAAAAAAAAACAAAAAACTTGTTTTTCAAACTACCAAACATATTTATGTCTCAAAACCATAGGAAAATTTTATAAAGACGATTACAAACTTTACAAAAAACTATAAACTAAACGAGAATTCAAATAACTATGAGAGCTTAAAAAAAACTATTAAATTTTTATTAAATTATTTACTTAAATTGTTTTTAAAATTTTTATTTGCGTCAATTAAAAAATTACTCAATTTTTGTTTTTAAATTTAAACAAGCGATTACTCAAATTTGTTTCCTCCATAATTTTTTCTGTGTACATAAAAACCCATTAACGGGTTTTTTTTTGAGTGTATGCGTCTAAAAATCTGAGACTGAGACTTCTATGAACTTTAGACTTTTAAAATTTCAGAATCTGAAACTTTTTCTGTACGTAAAATATTTCTATGAATTTGAGAGTTTTGATATAGGACAAATTTCTGATATAGAAAAAGTCTCAGATCTATAAGAAAAATCTGTTAGATTCTGAGAATTTTTCTGTAAGTAAATGCGAAATTTTCAATAAAACAAGTAAGAAAATTATAGTCGGTCAAGACCGACCATATAATACCCTATACCAGAGTTTTCCGGAAAATGGGTCCCAAGTTCAAACATGGCCTGATTTGATCTATATTTTGTCAAATCTTTAATAAGTGTACAAAGCACTCACAAATCAAATTTGAATAGGCTTCTTTTTGTTGACAATAAACCGCTTCAACTGAAAATTGGGCGAAATTTTCACATGGGACCTAAGTCCAAAAATGGTCCGATGATAATCAGATTTGATAAGGTTATTAAAGTACGCGTTTAACATACACAAACAGAATTTTAATTAAATATTTTCTATTTGTATGAAATTTGAGAGATTTATGTGAAAAACGGGAAGGTGGTTTGTATGGGGGCTACAAGAAGAACTGGTCCGATTTCTTTAAAATTCGGAATGGTGATTTGTGTGGATGAAACATGAAATATACCTATTAAAATGCATCTATTTGTCATTTGAGCCAAAACTAAAGAGGACCTTCGTAAGGGGGCTACCCAGCAAAACTTTGGTAATGGGTAGTGATTATATAACATATTATCAGGTAATGTATATACCTTATTTGTAGCATTATTTTAGGATGTCTTACCAAACATTTGTTCCGCAACGTATTATTTTCAAGTGAAAAATAATGCATTACTAATAATTTGCTACGTAATGCATGATTATTAGAAAAAATGTATTTCATATTTATTATTTCTAAACATTAAGTCATGGATGACTTATATTTGGTTACATTATGTATTATTTGAAAGTTTGAAATAATGCATTATTTATAATTGGATGCATAATGCATTACAATAACATAAAAAATAACTATTTTATAAAAAAATACATAAGTTTAAACTAGAGATGGGCTTACGCCAGGAAATTTCTAACGACACACACTCACGAGCTTATTTTATCTACTTATACTCACTTACCATCACGTGAGTAAATTTAATACAAAATTACTTTTTATGTATATATTATCTTCTGGTATGTCCTATTATTTCATTTCTCGTAACCTACAAAATATCATATATTTTACACCTTACTCGTATTCTTTGTTATAAATTTATGACTTATTTTATACCTTACTGGTATTCTTTGTGATAATGTGGATGCATTACTTTGAGTCTCATCGCCTGTTAAAATCATCAATGCTGCAATGTATAAAATAAGAGATCCTATACCTTATTTTATACCTTATTTGGTAATCTAAGTTTTTCTGGGTAGGTCTAAATATGGACCGATTTTTTCCAATTTCAATAGGCTTCGTCCTTGGGCCAAAAGAGGCTTAAGTTTCAAATTTCAAGTCAATTGATTAAAAATTGCTACCTGCATCGTGTTTACACCGTTTACATGGATAGACAGACGGACGGACTGACGGACGGACGGACATCGCTAAATCGACTCAAAAAGTAATTCTAAGCCGATCGGTATACTTAAAAGTGGGTCCAGGACGAATATTTCGGGTAGTTACAAACATCAGCACAAACTCATTATATCCTGTACCACAGTGTGGTGTAGGGTATAAAAATGTTTGCTCCATTTTCGTATAAGCGAATTTAATGGCATTTTGAGCCTCATTAGGTCGGGGCCCTGGGCACGTGCCTAGTGTGCGCTAATGGTTAAAATGGTACTGCCAACCTTCAAGTATACCGATCGACTCACAATCACTTTTTAAGTCAATTTAGCAATGTCCGTCCTTCCTCGAGATTTTATTGGTGTAGAAAATACACACAAAGGGTGGTTTATATAGGAACTATGATCTTTCAAAGTCGTAAAAATGTTTGCAAAAGTGAAAATTAAATGTTGATACAAAAAAAAACACACACATACTTTCCCTGAGCCACCCCCATAATTTAAAATCAATTTAATAAAAAACAACAATTTAATATATTTTAAAATTATTCCCAAACCATTTAAAACTTGATGTAGGACTTTAAACACACTTGTCATAATATTTAACAGCCATGAATTGAGTTAGAAAACAAAAAATACTTACATTGATAAAAAAAGAATTGGATGTTATAAAAAAACAAAAAAAAAGCATAAAATTTATAAATCAAAATTTTTATTTTATAAAAATTAGTCTGGCACAAGAAAAAAGGCATAACAAACGACATTTCAAATCAGACGGCCAAAACACATTAAACCCTTTTTTTCCTTGTGCCACACTCGGCATAAACAATGCACCACAATCATGGGTAGTAGAAAAAGGATTTTTATGACCACATATAAAAAAAAAAAAATAATAAAATATATAAAGTAATATGTGGAGATTTGAAAAAAAAAATCAAAATTGCACAAATCACAAATAACCATAGCAAAATAACATAATATAGACACATACAATCACAGAAGGATAAAATCTATAGTCAATGGGTGAGAAGGAGTGAAATTGAGAAATAAAGACTTTTTATAATTTGATGGAAAAAGAATAGAAAGCTACAATAGATAAACTTGGTAGGAACGAATATTAAATACCCTTTTTTTGAAAATTATCTAAATCTATTTTTCTCATGTAAAAGATGGAGTAATTACTCTTTATCACAAAGCCTACGCCACTGAATCTAGAGACTTGAAATTTTGTTTGTAGGTTGACCTTCATGAGTATGGATCCACTGATTCTGATTCTAAAGATTCTAGGACCATTTTTTTAGAAAATATAAAAAGTTTCTATGATTATTATTTCAGGAAATAAAAAAGTAACAAAAAGTCGTCGCTGCTCCGTCGGGATTTGGTATGTGACATTTTTGGATTTTTTTTTTATTGCATAATATGAAACCTCTATAGGGCATCCGTCTGCCCACTAAACCGTTTAGCGATATCTTGAATGGTTTCGAAGTTAGCAAAAGTAGCTATGTGAAATCCATATGAAAATGTTCCAAAAAAAAATGGTATGTGTAGTTAAAAACAAGTTTTTGTTAAGAAAACTTTTGCAAATATAAACATTTTTGCTTAAAATTTTTAACATAACGGTTTTAGGCATGCTTACATACTATACTAAAAAATGAAGTATAAGATCACATTTTAAAGGGATGCTGCCATTATAAAAAAGTTATATGTATCTAAAAAGTTTTTTTGCAGAAATTAATTACATACATTAGTCTTTTCATACACATGAAATCAATTCGGAAAATTAATTATAGGGTTGCAAAAAAAACGCAAAATCATTAAAATATGAGAAAAATCGCGATTTTCAACATTTTAACGCAAACATTTTTATCCAAATTTGTACTATTATATCGTTATGAGTCTAATTCCCATTTCCCATACCAAACAAATTTGCATTTGTAAAAAAAGAATTTTTTTAATAAAAAAACTTCAACAAAATGTGCATAACTTTAACAATGATTTCCATGAAAACTGTTCCATTGATTCAAAAACGGACTTCACCGTTGAAATAAGCATGCCTCAATTATATAGAAATGATGGTCAGATCTCATGGCACAAATTTCAGGAACATTTTTTTGAGTAAAATTTTTTCGCTAAAAAAAAACAAAATTCATTGAAGCAACAGCACTTGGATGCAGATTTGTACAAAATATGGGATTTAAAAGTGTATTTACTATCACTTTAATGAATATGACAATTTTTTGCACTATTATTAAATTTTATAACTTAAGTTCTATGAACAAAAACGGTCATGTGTATAAAAATGTCCAAAAATAAAAAAAATAATACCAAAAATGTTCCAACAAAATGTGTTATGTGTAGTTTTTTATGTAATTCGTTAATATCTTCGTTTTAGCTAAAAAATCATTCTTTTTTTTGTGGTACACATCTATAAAACATCTTTATTTATTTTAAAGACGCTTGACTTTTATAAAATATGGCAAAATGGCAAAATAAAACGGTTTTTTGCTCTCCTGAAAACTTCATTAAAAAAACATACCAAATTACGACGGAGCAGCGACGAAGTGTACTTTCGGTACTTCTTATAAAAGGTACTTTTTATAAAAAGTATCTTTTATTAAAAGAACCTTTTATAAAAAGTACCTTGTATAAAAAGTACCTTTTATAAAAAGTACCTTTTATAAAAAGTACCTTTTATAAAAAGTACCTTTTATAAAAAGTACCTTTTATAAAAAGTACCTTTTATAAAAGTACCTTTTATAAAAAGTACCTTTTATAAAAAGTACCTTTTATAAAAAGTACCTTTTATAAAAAGTACCTTTTGTAAAAAGTACCTTTTATAAAAAGTACTTTTTATAAAAAGTACATTTTATAAAAAGTAGCTTTTATAAAAAGTACCTTTTACAAAAAGTACCTTTTATAAAAAGAACCTTTTATACATTTTATAAAAAGTAGCTTTTATAAAAAGTACCTTTTACAAAAGTACTTTTTATAAAAATTACCATTTATAAACAGTACCTTTTATAACAAGTACTTTTTATAAAAGGTACTTTTTATAAAAGGTACTTTTTATAAAAGGTACTTTTTATTAAAGGTACTTTTTATAAAAGTTACTTTTTATTAAAGGTACATTTTATAAAAGGTACTTTTTATAAAAGGTACTTTTTATAAAAGGTACTTTTTAAAAAAGGTACTTTTTATAAAAGGTACTTGTTATAAATGGTACTGTTTATAAATGATAATTTTTATAAAAAGTACTTTTTTAAAAGGTACTTTTTTTAAAAGGTACTTTTTATAAAAAGTATCTTTTATAAAAAGTACCTTTTAAAAAAAGTTTTTTTTATAAATACCTTTTATAAAAGGGGACTTTTTATAAAAGGTATTTTTTATAAAAGGTACTTTTTATAAACGGTACTTTTAAAAAGGTACTTTTTATAAAAGGTACTTTTTATAAAAAGTACTTTTTATAAAAGGTACTATTTATAAAAAGTACTTTTCCAGAATGTTTTTTCTCCGAAGGATTCTACATTCCAAATTTCAAGTTTCTATGCCCATTATTTAAAAAAATAACAAAAAGTACTAAAAGTACACTTTTTACCCCTTTTACCCCCTTTAGAATCCAAATTTTCAAAAATTGTTTTTTTTTTCAGAAAACGATCCTACATTCCAATTTTCAAGTTTGTATGACCATTACTTCAGTAAATAAAAAGTGTCAAAATTACACTTTTTTGCCCATTTAACAACCGTTTAATCAATATTGGCAAAAACCCAGACTTAGTAAATCTTTTTCCGGGAGGTGAATCTACATTGCAAATTTTAAGCTCCTAGTACCATTAGTTAAGGAAACAACTTTTAGGTACCAAAAGTACAGTTTTTTACTCTTTTTACACCTTAAAACCATCATTGGCAAAAATCCAGCCTTAGTGGATTTATATTCCGCTGGGTAAACATACAGTCCAAATTTCAAGCCTACACTGAACAAAAAATTTACCATTTTTAAAGCATGTTGCACTTAATTTAAAAAAAGGAGGGTATGCGAGGGCTCCAAAGATATTAATTCTTCTTCCAAGTATATTTTTTCTTAAAATATAGTAATGCATTTACTTAAATATATCTTAAAAGTAAGTAAAATTGTACTTAATATAAGTTTAATTGTTTTTATTAAGAGGAAAAATCTTTTTTTAAAATAAGTAAAAATTTCCTTAAACTTACGGATTTTGTGGACCCTATGGAGTCCCAATGTGAGGACCCTACGGGCCCCCAATATATGGGGTCCGCCCATGAGTATATGCGTACACTATTTTGTTCAGAATCGCTCTATCTTGCATAGTTTTCGAGATATGGGAATGGGGTCTTGAGAAATTTGATCATGAAATAACTCGAAAACTTTAACTCGGAGAGCTTTCGGGTCTTCGGCGGTCATATTCTACAAGTTAAGGACTACAAAAATGTCTTTAGAATTTTTTTCGTATCTTCAGTATTTGCAGAGTTATAGGAATTTGAAAATTCCGCGAAAATCGAAATTTGGATTTAAAGTTAGGGTCTCATGGGGTCTCCACATGGGGCCCCCAGATGGGGTCCCCAAAATACCTAAAGTATTTTTTCCTTAAGTTAAGTAAATTCTTTCTTAAACTGATGAAGATATGGATTTTAATAAAGTCAATGAAATCAATAAAATAAAGATTACTTTTGTCTTAAATTAAAACAAAAATTTATTAAATTAAAGAAAATGCGATTTGCAATTAAAGATTTGTACTTATTTGATACAAGGTCTTGAAAATGTCTATACTATTTTTAAGTAAGCTACATACTTATTTATTTTTTTTGCACACAATTTAATTTTTTTTTTCTTTTAAGTAAAACAAAATTTTTTAATAAACCCTTTTTATCTTAAATGCAATCAATTCGCCATAAATGTAAAGAATATTTAACTTAATTTAAAAAAACAAATTAAGGAAAACTCTTGTGCTTTTTTAAGTATTTGCATTTACTATCTTCAAGTTAATTTTCTTTGTTTTAAGTAAAACCACCTTATATTAAGATAAGTTGAAGTAAATTCAAAAAAATTTGTTTACTTAATTAAATAACAGTGTTTATTTAATTTCAGTATAGTTATTTTTTTCAGTGTATGTGACCATTTTTTAAGGAAATATAAAAGGTACCAAAAGTACAGTTTTTTGCCCTTTTTACCCCCTTAGAATCACCATTGGCAAAAATCCAGCCTTAATGAATCTATATTCCGGGAGCTAAACTTACATTCCAAATTTCAAGATTCTAGGACCATTATTTAAGGAAATATAAAAGGTATCATAAGTACTGTTTTTTACCCTTTTTACTCCTTTAGAATCAACATTGGTAAAAGTTTAGCCTTACTGGATCTATATTCCGGGAGCTGAACACACAGTCCAAATTTCAAGTCTCTATGGCCATTATTTCAGGAGATATAAAAAGTACCAAAAGTACAGTTTTTACCTTTTATACAGTCCAAATTTCAAGTCTCTAGCTTAAGCGGCTTGGGTTGGGGAATGATGAGTCAGTCAGTCATATTACTCTTTTATATAAATATATAGATATAGATAATTTGTAATCTACGATCATTCAGAAAAACAATAAACTTTGAAAAAGGAGTTTTGAAATTTTGATGCTTCTTATAACTTTTCAACTAAAACCCAATAATCTCCAAATTTGATATGAAAAATACTCCAGAGGGATTAACATCTAAGAGAATTATTCTAAAATTTTAATACGGAAAGCAATGAAACCTATGGAAGGAAATGATATGGAATTGAAATGGAATAGGACAAGGAAGGAAATGAAACGATTTGTTTTAAAAAATTTTTAAATTTTTTCAAAAATTACCGAGGAGGAAGGTGCACCCCAACCCCATGTGTTTGCGCCGATGTTTGTAACTATCTAAAGTATTGTCTCGGAATCATTTTTTTGATGAAAGTCTTTATAACCCCACAAATTTTTTTATGTGTTACAAATTAAAATGAAATCCATACAAGCTTTTTTTCGTTTTTCACAGTGCGTAAAACAAAAAAAGTATAAATTAAACGAATTATTATAACAAATATATTTCACATGTCATATCAATATTGTGCAGCAAAAAAAAATTGGATTTTATAATAAAAAAATAAAAACTCCCCATTTTCAATACTAAATAAATTTTGTAAAAAAAAGGGTGTTGTAGAGGGTGTGAGAATAATCAAAAAAAGGATTAATAAATTTATGATAAAACCTTGAACAATTTTTTTTTTATTAAAAAACCAACAAATTTTGCCTCAAAATGTTGGCGTGGAAAATCTTTTATGACAATATCATAAAAAATAATATGATGTTAACTTTTCCACCAAATAGCCTTGACTTAAAAGCCACTAAGCAACCCTTAATACTTTCAAATAAAAAAAAAGGAAAAGCATTAGCTAATTTTAGTTATTTTTTTAGACATTAATATTAACAAATGACATAATTAGCAGGTAAAATTATATTACAACGACAGAAAAAACCCTATCCTTTATCCTTTTTTTCTTGTAACCCTACGCAATAAAAAATAACAGGAATTTTTTCAGCAATTTTCATTAGAAGTCAGCATTGTGTAACCCTTACAAAACTATTAACAAAAAACTCTTGCATTTTTAACCCCTGCTAAACAACAAATTTAAGTAAAAAAATTATACATTTTTCGCAAAAAAATTACGAATTCTAACATAATCCTTTATTGCATGTTTACGCCTTTCGACTTTTTTATTACCGTTTTAAGGATACAACTATAAATGATAACCTTGACTTTGGAAAAAAAGGATACAATTTTCAGAAAACCCATATTGGCCTATTGAACATAAAAATAGTTTTTATGCGTCTGGTTAAAAGTCAATTTCTTTTATGTTTGAAATTTTTTGTTTGATCATAAGTCACAAAACATGTTCACAAGTTGTCCTTTGATTATTCTGTCAGTCCCACCTTCGGTTCTAACTACTCTATAAGTGTAAGAAAGAGAAAAAAATTCGCATCGATGATTAATTTTCAATTAATATGATGTTATATTAACAAAAAATTTTAATTCTATTGACAAATGAAATATTTTAAATGTTGCTTAACACGATTTGTCAATATAACAAAATTTTAATTGTGCCAAATATGCAAAAAATTCTCTGACAAGGGAAGTATTCTCAACATTTATGAACCGAATTGCCTGAAACTTAAAATATATATTAAAGAGGCGATTTTAAGGTTAGGGTGTCTCGGCTTATCGGCCATATCAGTGTTTAAAAATTTTGTTGTCCCCTTATAAAACAATGTGGACCTTCGGGAAAATGTCGATAACTTCCGTACTAACAGAAATATCGTCTAGGGCAAAATACGTGCCGACTTAAATGTAAAAAAGATTATTTCGTATTAATATGGATATCGTAGGTATATATCTTTACATAAATACCCCCCCCCCCCACCACCAAAATTTACACATTTTCATAAAAAAAAAAATTTAACGAACCCAAATTTTTTTGTCCAGGTTACGCCACCGTTGGACAGGCATTAAAAAACCTTTCTTCTCATATGGAATCATCATATAGTTTCTTACAAATAAATGGCTGAAAAATCCAAAAAACGATTTTTTCGACCCATGGTTTGGACCCCTAAGTCCTTGATATGGCCGATAAGCCGAGACACCCCAACCTTAGAATTGTCTCTTTTATATATTTTTTACGTTTCATGCAAATCGGTTCATAGGGTTTAAGTTACTTCCCTTGTGAGTAATAGTTTTTGAGTTACATAATTTTCAAAATTCTCAAAACCCTATACTCTTGTCTCTTAATTTTCAATACAAATTTAAAATGTCAAAAAGTCATATCTCCAAAACTAAGCAAGATAGGGATAAAATTCCCATTCTCGTTTTAATTGCGAATTACAAAAACTTGGCAAGTTCGAAAATTTTATATTTATAATTTCAAAATTTTCTACAAAAAATGATTGAAATTATCGACAACTTAAAATTTTCTGTAGAAATTATTTAGTTCTCGATGTTTCGATAGCTTAAAACTTTCTATAGAAAATTGTTGAGCTCTCGATGTATCGCAATATATCGCTGACTTAAAATTTTCTACAGAAAATTACTGAGTTCTTATTGTATCGCTAACTTAAAATTTTCTATAGGAAAATATTGAGTTATCGATAATTATCTGTAGAATTTATCGATAATTTTCTGAAAATGATTGGGTTATCAATGTAAGGATAAGTTAAAATTTTCTAGAGAAAATTATTGAGTTTACGATGTATCGATAACTTCAAATTTTCATATTTTCTATAAAAAAAATTTCTATTAAAAACTATAGAGTTATCGATGTAACGATAACTTGAAATTTTCTATAGAAAATTATAGAGTTATCGATGTACCGATAACTTTCAATTTTCTATAGAAAATTTTGAGTTGTCGATGTATTGATAACTTCAAACTTACTGTGGAAAACTATTAAACTATCGATGTATCGATAAAATAAAATTTTCTATTGGAAATTAATAAACTATCGACCACTTCAAATTGTATAAAGAAAAATAATAAGTTATCGATGTATCGATAACATCAAATTTTCTATAGAAAATTATAGAGTTATCCATGTTTCGCTTACTTCGAATTTTCATAGAAAATTATAGAGTTATCGATGTATCGATAACTTCAAATATTCTATAAAAAACTCTAGAGTTATCGATGTAACGACGACTTCAAATTTTTTATAGAAAATTATAGAGTTATCGATGTACCGATAACTTACATTTTCTATAGAAAATTTTGAGTTGTGGATAACTTAAAATTTTCTATAAAAAATTTTTAAACCATCGATGTATCGATAAAATTAAATTTTCTATAGGAAATTAATAAACTATCGATCACTTAAAATTTTCTAAATAAAATTAATGAGTTATCGATGTATCAATAACTCCAAATTTTCTATAGAAAATTATAGAGTTATTCATGTATCGATAACTTAAAATTTGACATAACAAATTACAGAGATATCAATGTATCGATATCTTCAAATTTTTTATAGAAATTATACACATATTGATGTATCGATAACATCAAATTTTCTGTAGAAAATTATAGACTTATTGATGTATCCATATTTTCAAATTTTTAAAAGACAATGATAGAGTTATCGTTGTATTAATAACATAAAATTATCCACAGAAAATTATAGAGTTATCGAGGTATCGAGGTATCGATAACTTAAAACTTTCTATAGAAAGTTACTGAGCTATCAATATTTCTATAACTTCAAATTTTCTATGGAAAATTATGAATTTATGGATGTACCAATACCATCAAATTTTCTATAGAAAATTATGGAGTGGTCGAGGTATCGATAACTTTGAATTTTCTGCAGAAACTTGTTAAGTTATCGATATATCGATAACTTCAAATTTTCTATAGAAAATTATTGAGTTGTCGATATATCGATAACTTAAAATTTTCTATAAAAAAATTATTGAGTTATCGATAGCTTCAAATTTTCTATAGAAAATTATTGAGTTATCGATATTTTTCTATAGAAAATAAATGAGTAATCGATGTATCGATAACATAACATTTTCTATTATTGAATTATGAATGTATCGAATCTTCAAATTTTCTGACGAAAATTATTGACCTATCGATGTATCAATAACTTCAAATAATCTATAGAAAATTACTGAGTTATCGACTTATCAATAACTTTAAATTTTCTATAGAAAATTATTGATTTATCGACATATCAATAACTTAAAATTTTCTGTAGGTAGAAAATAATTAAGTTATCGATATATCGATAACTTCAAATTTTCTGTAGAAAATAATTGAGTTATCGATGCATCGATAAGTTAAATTTTTCTTTAGAAAATTATTGAATTATCGATGTATCGATAAAATCAAATTTTCTATAGGAATTTGTTGAGTTATCGATGTATTGATAATTTCAAAAATTTTCTTCAGAAAATTATTGAATTAATGATGTATCGATAAATTCCAATTTTCTATAAAAAAATATTGAGTTATCGATATATCGATAACTTAAAATTTTCTATAGAAAATTATTGATTTATCGATATTTTTCTATAGAAAATAAATGAGTAATCGATATATCGATAACTTAAAATTTTCGATTATTGAATATGAATGTATCGAATCTTCAAATTTTCTAACGAAAATTATTGATCTATCGATGTATCAATAACTTCAAATATTCTATAGAAAATTACTGAGTTATCGACTTATCAATAACTTTAAATTTTCTATAGAAAATTATTGATTTATCGACGTATCGATAACTTCATTTTTTTTTTAGAAAATTATTGAGTTATCGATGCAACGATAAGTTAAAATTTTCTTTAGAAAATTATTGAATTATCGATGTATCGATAACTTTAAATTTTTGTAGAAAATAATTGAGTTATCGATGCATCGATAAGTTAAACTTTTTTTTAGAAAATTATTGAATTACACAGCTCTACAAATGAATAGTTCATGCGAATAAGGACGAATAGACCACTTTTTCGCAAACACGTTTTTCTGCATAAATGCATATTATTAGCAGAGCCCTACAATCCTATGCAGAAATTTTGGGGAACTTTTGACTTTTAAGGCTAAAAAAATGACTTTGAATGTGCAATAATTCGTATATTTTTATATTTTTGTTTAAATTGGGAGTGAACTAACGCACAATTTTGATTAAATACAACACAAAATCATACAAAAATTTTACTTTCAGTAACAATGTGTTAAAAGAACATTACGAAGAACAAACCACACTTATTATATTGGCAAACAATTTTACCGTTCTTGAGTTATAAGACTTTAAAGTGTGGAAAGAAAAAAGGGCGAATATCCATCCTTAACAAAATATTATATAAAAATTATTTAGCTGCGAGTTTAAAATTGATATTAGCTAAAATTTGAAATTGTCCAAAAAAAAAAACAATCTTAGCACATACAAACATTTAGTGTTAATACTGCATCCAATGTCAGGAATAAAAAAAAAAAAATTTTCATGTCCTTTTATTATACGTCGTAGTATGCAGTCAAGGGTTAATATTATAATTCCTAAAAATGTATTTAGTGTCATAAAGAATTACTACTGCATCAAATAGCAGGAATATTAAAAAAAAATTAACAAAAAAAAAAATTTTTTCCATGTCCTGACAATCCTTAAAAAGTGTATCCTTGAAGTCCTTAAAGTGTTACAAACAAATACCAACCATAGTTCGTCAAGTTTTGCAAGTCTCATGAAAATGTAGTCAAAATCTGCTGCAAAATAACACATTTTTATTCAAATTTCAATACATTTTTTTGGATATTCGCCCTTTTTCCATTTAAGCAAAAATTTAAGTCCAATTTTTTGGCAAGTTCTCTTTCGAATACCTTACTAAAATTTTGTATATAGGTAGATGTGACCTAAATCTTTAAGCTAATACCAAAAAGTTGACAAAAATATTATTTTTTAACCGTTTCCTGCGTTTTTATTGTCCCCTGTAAAATTCTACAAATGGTCTTTTCGTCTTTATTCGCATGAACTATTCAAATGTAAGGTTTGTCGCTGCGTTTTGAATTATTGAAACTAAAAGGTATAATATTTGATGCACTGAATCCAAATCTGCAACCCAAAATTTTCTATCACATGTAGATTTTGTGTAAATCGCGGTTAAAATGTTGAAAAATGGCTTTTTGGCCCTTTTTAAAAACGAATAAAATAAGAACGCGACATGCTATTGACTTCGTTTTAAGTTTATCGTATAATTTGGAATTTAATCTTTAAGATAGGATAATATTATTTGGAAATTTAATTTTCCAACATGGTAAAAAAATCATAAACAAAAAACTCCATTTTGAAAATATATATTGTTTAACGCAAAGTATTTTTGTAACAAACATATGAAAACCAACAAACAAAGTTTTTTTTAAATTCAGGTAATGAAAAAATATTATGTATATTAGGCGTCCCGAAAATCATAAACTTTTGAATTTTGTGTCGGAATACTTGCCTAACGCTAGCCCCTAAAGAGCTGATTGTGGGAAAATTTACGTAGTGGAACTGCAGTTTGCAAGAAGCGGTCCAAGTTGGAAAAATATAGTTTTTTGACATAAATTTATGTTCAAAGTTTTTGACCAAATGGGCTCAAAAATTAGGAAATTTTGCGAACTTTTTGGTATCCGTCTTGGGATTTTGCGTCTTCCGATGCTGATGTTAAACACAAAAATTATTTATATTACCAAATTCTTCTTTAAGAATTGAATCATATTAAAATGTATAAAAAAATGTCGAAATTCGTAATTTTTTCAACTTTGACCGATGGTTGCAAGTACCTTTGCAAATTTTTTATTCATAAATTTTCCCACAATTTCGACTCAAAATTCGAAAAATTAATATATTTGGGACGCTTTATTGAACATTACTTCACCATTTACAGATTTAAATCGAAAAATATTAATCTCATAATTCGAAGATTCTACTTGTAATTCAAAGATTACATTTGTAAAATTTCAAAATCTCCGAAACTACTAATTCGGTTTAAAATTTTTTTTTCTCCAATATTAAGAATGGTCCTAGGGTTCATCGACGTAAAACTTTAAAATATACGAAACCTTTTATGATGTTTCAAAAATGATTTCACTAATGTTTATAAATCTCCTTCGGGGTGAGTAAGGGTAGGTTTCATTGACCGCACCCATTTAAAAGATCACTTTGATTCAAAACATTCCGAAAACGCCCTTTTTGGAAATTCCAATTTTAATGGAGCAAACAGTTGCAAGGAAGTGAACTTTGTAACCTTTTCTATCTCCTGAAATATTGGTCATAGAAACTTGAAAATTGGGATCCTCCTGCCCAAAAAATTATTATTTCTTTAACGCATGTTATGGAACGCAATGAATTGAAACGAATAGAACAGGGACCGAAATGGAATAGAACGGGGAACGAAATGGAATGATACGGGGAATGAAAGTATATCAATAATAACAATATAAGAGCTCGAAAATGTTCAAGAAATTGTTTTACCGGAACGAACATGATTCCGAGCTAAAAGAGGCTGTTTGAATTTTATTGTTTGTTTTAAATAGTTTTTATTTAAGACTTCAACGATAAAAATTTAATAATATAAAGATTCTGCAGGGGACAATTTTAGAAATGGGGAATCTAATCCTGATGCTTCTTTAATTCCGTATTTATTATTACCGGTGACAAAGTTCCGGGCGGGTCTGCTAGTAATTTATAAAACAATATAAATTGAAAAAAATTGACTGTCAATTAATTTGTAATAAAAACTTAATTAACCATTCCATTCTAAGGTATCTGCTTATATTATTTAGAAAGCCATCCACCAAATCTATTTAAATTGGATATACTTTAATAATGTTTCGTTTTTCATTATATTTCCATATTTTTTGGTATTTATTATTTAATGCATTTTATTTTAAAAAACTTTGTTCGTTGGTATGTTTTTTTATGTCAATTTGAAAACACTTTGTTATTAAAAACAATAAAATATATCTAAAAAGGTGTTATTAAAAAAAAATTTTTTTACCATTTTTAAAATTAAAATTTCTGAATATTTTTATTTTATTTTGAAGATAAAATTCCAAGCTTTATAATGAGCTTAATATAAAGTCGTTCGTATGTCGCGTTCATATTTTATTGGCTTCCAAAAATGGTCAAAAAGGCACTTTTTGGCCCCTTTAACCGCGAATAACTCAAAATCCTGATGTGATGGAAAAAATTGGGTTGCAGATTTGGAATCAGCGCACCAAATACTACCTAATTCAGTTATCAAAACCCAATACGCATTTTCTTGTAGAGCGGTGTTATCCATGTATCGATAACTTCAAATTTTCTATAGGAATTTGTTGAGTTATCGATGTATTGATAACTTCAAATTTTCTATTGAAAATTAAATCAATGAATCGATTACTTCAAATATTTTATAGAAAATTATTCTTTTATCAATGCATTGATAACTTAAAATTTTCTTTAAAGAATATTATAGATTTATCGATAACTTCAAATTTTCTATAGAAAATTATAGAGTTTTCGATATCTTCAAATTTTCTATAGAAAATTATAGAGTTATCGATGTGTCGCTGTATCGATAGCTTAAAATTTTCTATAGAAAATTATTGAGTTGTCGATGTATCGATTAATTTAATATGATTTTATCAATAATTTTCCATAGAAAATTATTGAGTTTTTGATGTATCGATAACTTAAATTTTTTATTGAGAATGATTGAGCTTTGGATATATCGATATTTTCAAATGTTCTACAGTAAATTATGGAGCTATCAATATATCAACAACTTCAAATTTCTTTAGAAAACTACTTAGCTAATGATGTATAGATTAATTTAATAGGCATTTTATTGAGTTATCGATAACTTCAAATTATGAAGTTTTCGATTACTAAAATTTTTCTATTGAAAATTATTAAGTTATCGATAAATTTGTATCTTTACATATTTCATAGAATATTATCGATGTATCGATAACACAGAATTTCTTTTTGAAAATTATTGAGCTATCGATGTCTCCATAACACTAAATTTTCTTTAAATAATTATTGACTTATCGATGTATTGCCTGTTAAAGAATTCCTTTAATCCGAATTAAATTTTTTTCTTTTAAGAACTCATGAATAATTAAAACGACACCAATTTAGAGAAAGTTATAGGAGAAGTCAAAAACATCGTATTTGTAACCATTAACATTATACTTTTTGTAGCCACTTAATTTTTGTTTTCTTAAAAAATCTATGTTTTTCAACAACCCATAAACATTAATTTCACAGATTAGCACAGGTTTTTTTCCCCTTGTTTTCCACAAAAAAAAAACATAGAAAGTATTACACAAAATCTAAAACAAAACCAAAAAACCCTTAAAGTATTAAAACCACAAAAACCGCCTGAAAAATGAAATCAGTGTCTACTGATAACAAAAAAAATAAATTCTTGTTGTGCTCCTCAAATGGAAATTATAGCAAATCAAAACAGCAGACACCTTTGGAAATTAGAAAATAAGCCGACAAATTCCTAGAACTTAAATTGAGCTATCAAAATGTAATAGGTATCCTTTTTAAGGTTATATTTTTATTTTTGACTATCTTCCAGACATGTCATCATGTGTCACCTGAATATTTTTTGTAGTTTGGGTTTGTGTTTGGGTAATAATGAAATGCGTGATCTAAACCAAATCTTTCATATAAACTAAACAAACTGTTACACAAAATACTGAAAAAAACACTTTAGATTTAAAAGCAAAAAAGCCGACAAATTTAATGTTTTCATTTCAGTTTTAGTTTCTTTTTTATCAGAAATTAATACAAGCCAAAAAGGACAATAACAAATGTCATGCAGACACCACATTTCAGTAAAAAAAATTCAAAAACATGTCAAGAGAAAAGGAGTCTTACATAAAATATCCTGTTGTGTTTGGGTTATTTTAAATGTAAGATCATTTAACTGACTTTAAAACTTTATTTTTGAAAAAAAATAAAAATAGAAAACTGTTGTGACTTCTGATAAATATTCCCTCAATATCCTTTTTCCAATGTCTCGTTTGCAAATGTCTCAATTATTTTAAACTCTGTAGTGATAATATAATTACTATAGAGTCATTGTTTTATTGATTTTAAAATACAGACAGCCAACAGTTGCTCGTTAGGGAGCCTTAACAAATTATTACTATTATTGTTGTTGTTTATCTGTAAATGATTATAAAGAATTTTAAATTATTCTTTTAAAGAAATTTTGTGTTTTTCTTATGGAATACTCTTTTTTAGAATTTTACATATTTGAAGTTTGCCTTGGATTAGAATTCATGCAGAGTTTTGGTATTTTCAATTAAAATAATCCTTGACAATTACATACAGAGTGGTACTTTTTTATAATTTTATGTAGAATATTTAAGGAAATCGTTACATCAATAGATGAATAATTTTCTTTACAAACACTAAAGTTATTGATAATTCAATCTATTTTTTATAAAATATTTAAGTTAACAATACATCGATAAATCAATGTATTATTCTATAGAAATTCTTAAGTTATCGATTTAAAAAAAAAAAAAAAACATCGTTAACTCAATAATTTTCTACAGAAAATTTTAAGTTATCGATACATGAATAACTCGATAACTCAATAATTTTCTATAGAAAAATCAAAGTTATCGATACATCGATAACACAATCATTTTCTATAGAAAATTTTCAGTTATCGATACATAGATAACTCAATAATTTTCTATAGAAAATTTCAAGGTATCGTTAACACAATCATTTTCTATAGAAAATTTGAAGTTATCGATACATCGATAACTCAAACGTCTTCTACAGAAACTTTGAAGTTATCGATACATCGATAACTCAATCATTTTCTTAAGAACAATTTTAAGTTATCGATACATCGATAACTCAATAATTTATTATAGAAACATTTAAGTTATCGCAACATCGATAACACAATAACTTTCTATAGAAAATCTTAAGTTATCGATTTAAAAAAAAAAATGCTATAGAAAATTTGAAGTTATCGATACATAAATAACTCGATAACTCAATAATTTTCTATCGAAAATTCGAAGTTATCGATACATCGATAACACAATCATTTTCTATAGAAAATTCGAAGTTATCGATACATCGATAACACAATCATTTTCTATAGAAAATTTGAAGTTATCGATACATCGATAACACAGTCCTTTTCTACAGAAAATTTGAAGGTATCGACACATCGATAACTCAAAAAAATTAAATCAGTGTCTACTGCTAACAAAATTAAATTTAAATTTAAGTTATCGCAACATCGATAACACAATAACTTTCTATAGAAAATCTTAAGTTATCGATTTAAAAAAAAATGCTATAGAAAATTTGAAGTTATCGATACATGAATAACTCGATAACTCAATAATTTTCTGTCAAAAATTCGAAGTTATCGATACATCGATAACTCAATAATTTTCTTTAGAAAATTTAAAGTTGTCGATGCATCGATAACTCAATAATTTTCTTTAGAAAATTTGAAGTTATCGATACATCTATAACTCAATAATTTTCTTGAGAAAATTTGTAGTTATCGATACAGCGATAACTCAATAATTTTCTTTAGAAAATTTTAAGTTATCGATACATCGATAACTCAATAATTTCGAAAATTTTAAGTTATCGATACATCGATAACTCAATAATTTTCTATAGGAAATTTGAAGTTTTCTATAGGAAATTTGAAGTTATCGATACATCGATAACTTAAAAATTTTCAATAGAAAAATTGAAGTTATCAATAAATTAATAACTTAAAATCATTTTTCATTTTCTACACTCAAAATATTTTGTAAGTAAATTCAACTGAAGAAACATTTAAAACAATCGTTTTTCCTTTTAAAAAACGGACTACTTATATTTCACTTGAAACAACATACTTTTTCAGTTATTTTTAAACGTTAATAAACGACTAGACATTCCGTTAAAACAAACGATATTTCAGTTATTTTAACTGTTTACAATTTTTTATTTTGTGAAGTAAAAACAATTTTTTTTGAATAACAAACTACAAAAACCGTAATTCTGTAAAATTATACGGTATAATCAGTTACAAATAATTTAACTGATAAAATTTTTTTCCGTAAATTTTTGTAGTTTATTGTTTTAACAACTGTATAAATCTTTAAATAATTTAGTTTTTTTGAAAAACAAACGATAAAACGTTTAAAACAACTTTACCTAAAAACTGTTTTGAATAACCGTAAATAGTTACTGTAAAACTTTTCTAGGTGTATAAAAAATTTGAAGTTATCGATACATCGATAACTCAATAATTTTCTATAGAAAATTTGAAGTTACCGATATATCGATAACTCAATAATTTTTTATAGAAAATTTTTAGTTATCGATTCATCGATAACTCAATCATTTTCTATAGAAAATTTAAAGTTTTGGATACATAGATAACTCAATCGTTTTCTATAGAAAATTTGAAGTTATCGATACATCGAAAACTTAATCATTTTCTTTAAAAAATTTTAAATTATCAATAACTCAATAATTTATTATAGAAAATATTAACTCAATAATTTTCTGTAGAAAATTTGAAGTTATCTATATATCGATAACTCAATCATTTTCTATAGAAAATTTGAACTTATTTATACATCGATAACTCAATTATTTTCTATAGAAAATTTGAAGTTATCAATACATCGATAACTCAATAAATATCCTATAGAAAATTTTAAGTTACCGATACCTCGATAACTCAAAAAATTTTCTATTGAAAATTTGATAAGATCGATACATCGATAACTCAATCTGTTTTTAAAGAAATTATGGTGTTATCGATACATCGATTAAATTTTCTATAGAAAATTTTAAGTATGTATCGTGTGAGGGGGTTTGCAAAATTTTCGTTACCATAAATAGGTGCTTCTATATAAATTTTGTAACGTGTATTCTACTTTTCGATTTTATCAAATTTGGAAAATTAAATTCTATGGAATTGTTTGTCAGAAAATTTTGAAAATTTTTTATTGATAGTTTGAAATTCGATTTGTACAGACGGTTGAAGGAAAATTAAATTTTTCCGTAAAATAATTTTCTGTGATCTAAAATTGGAATCCCTTGAATAGCAAAAGATTTAAAGGACTATATTTTTCGGCGAATTCGCAATACAACATCATAATTTTAATCTTTGTCAAGCGTAACAGCGAGGTAGGGGATATTGATTTTTTTTTATGAAAGGATATATGGGCTAATAAGTTGTTGTATTCTAGCCACAGGCGCCTTGGTATTTTGAGGGCTTGAGACAAACATCGGATCAGTTCCGAGTAGTCAACACCAGGCATCCGTTATCGGAATTTGGGAAAATTGGTCGACAAAAGACAACCCATAATCGTATTATATATATTGCAAAACAACGTTGAATCCGTAGAATACTTTGCGAATTGTAATTGGTATTGAGCTGGGGTACGGGTGGCCAAGGAGCACGTGCACCATATTTGAACTAACCCTGTCTAATCTGAATGTGTTTGTTTGGTGCACGGGAACGTATTGTTACGTGGAAAGAGCAAGTTAGTTGCAAAGCATCAAAGAGGTTTCGTTCCTGTAAAAGAAAGGACTTATTGATTAAACATATTAACACGGTCATATAAAGGACATAATTTTGATTTCAATCGGGTTATTATTTCAATATTCGTTTTAATTTTGTTTTAATTTTAAATTTTTGATTTATTTATTTATTTTTTTTTTTTTGACAAATTCAACATTTAAATTTCGGGTTCGAACCGGGTTCAATCAAACATTATACAGGGATCATCAAACACTCCATACATAAAATATTATACACTCACAAAAATAATTTAAACAATCATTCACATACAATAATACATTCAAACCGATTTAAATAGAGGTATCTAAACATAAACCAATAAAAACAATAATTTAGTCCTTACGTGGAAATTTTAACAACAATGTGCATCTAAAAGGTAACTCCGCAGCAGACACAAGGCCTTATGTCAACGCTGGACAATGTAATGGTGAGTTTCTTTTAAATTTTTATCTGAATTATCACGTAACATAAATTAAACTGCAAAACAAAATGTACCTTTTAAAACATAACGTATTTTAATTCCTTTTTTTTTCACACGTTTGATTTTGAATAATAACGTAATCATTACTTAATTTTAATATTAAAAATCCCGCTAATTTTAATTGCATACTTTGCAAACATCATACACTCGAAATTTAATTTTAGTATTCTTTATTTTTTTTTTATTTTCCTAATGCTACAAGGAATAATCTTTAATTATTTAACTTTAAACTTCTAATAATCTTTAAATTAAACCATATCCTTATTATTGTTATTTTTGGGAAATCAACTTGATTTTTATCATTATGGTGGGTTTTTAACCTTAAATAAATATGTTGTTTTTGGTACAATGAAAATCTAATCTCGTTTATCTCCATTTCGTGAAACAGTTAGGTCCTTGCGGTTAGGATGGTATAGGGTTATCTTCAATTCTATACAAGATAACATAGGTCATGGGCGGGTATAGAATAGAGAGGGGTAAAACTTCCATCTTATACCTCTTTCAACTAAAACTCTCTTACATCCGTTTTTCCTTTTTCTTTTTCCAAATTGATTTTTTTTCCCTGCTGCTAAACAATCTTTTCTTTTCTGGCGGTTTGTTTTCGTTTCGTAAACTGAATGCTACCTTAACTTTATTGTAGCTGCTCCCAACCTATTTCCCAGAAGACAAGATTCCACCCCAATACCCTGAGCACGGCCGGAAACTATAGGTAGCGTGTGTCTTCAAGGAGATAGGGCTCACAAGTGGGTTGCGAGCGTTACAATCGATAAAAAAATTTTAAATTATCGATAGATCGATTACTCAATAAACGTACTACAGAAAATTTTAAGTTTTCGATACATCGATAAATCAATAAAATTGCTATAGAATATTCTAAAGTATCAATAAATTTTTTAAAGAAAATTGTAAATTATTGATACTCAATAAATTTCGATAACTCAATAATCGATATCTCAATAATTTGCTATAAAAAATTTTAAGTTATTGATGCATTCATAATTTCTACAGAAAATTTTAAGTTATCGATTCCTCAATAATTTTCTATAGAAAATTTTAAGTTATCGATACATGGATAAATTAATAATCGATATCTGAATATTTTTCTACAGAAAATTTTAAGTTAATGATACATTGATAAATCAATAATTTTTTAGTTATCGATACAGCGATAAGTCAATAAATTTTCTATAGAACATATTTGGTTATCGATACATCGATAACTCAATAAATTTTTAATAAAATTGTTAGCTATCGATACAGCGATAACTAAATACATTTTCTTTAGAAAATTTTTAGTTATCGATACATTGATAACTCATGAAATATTCTTTAGAAAATTTTAAGTTTTAGATACCTATTGATACATCGCTAACATAATAATCACTTTGACAATAATTTTCTATAGAAAATTTCAATAATTTCCTATAAAAACTCAATAATCGATTTCCCAATAATTTTCTATGGAAAAATTTAAAATTTACATCAATAATTAATTAATTTTCTAAATAAAATCTTAAATTATCGATACATCGATAACTCAACAATTTCATGTTATCAATGTATCGGTAACTCAATAATATTCTATAGAAAATTTTAAGTTATGGACACATTGATAATGCAATAAATTTCTAAAGAAAATTTTTTCAATAAATTTTTAATAAAACATTTTAAGTTATCGATACATCGATAACCCAATAAATTTTTAAATTTAGAGTTATCAAAACTTCGATAACTCTATAAATTTTCTATAGAAAATTTTTGATAAGCGACACATCGATAACTCAATAAATTTTCTACAGAAACTTTAAGTTATCGATAACTCAATAAGTTTTTCGTAGAAAAGTTTTAATTAACTATACATCGATAATTCAATAAATATTCTATAGAAAATTTTAAATTTTTGATACCTCGATAACTCAATAAATTTTCTATTGAAAATTCAATAAACGATCTTCAGAAATTTATAGTTTTCGATACATCGATAACTCAATAAAATTTATATTGAAAATCCTAAAGTATTTATAAATTTTTTACAGAAAATTTAAACTTGTTGATAATCAATAAATTTTTTTTTAAAAAATTTTAAATTTTTGATACATCGATAACTCAATAATCGATATCTCAATAATTTTCTAAAAAAAAATTTAAGTTATTGATAACTCAATAATTTTCTATAAAAAAGTTTAAGTTACCGATGCATCTATAGAAAATTTTAAGTTGTCGATGCCTATTGATACATCGATAACTGAGTAATCGATTTCACAATAATTTTCTAACTCAATGAATTTTCTATAGAAAATTTTTAGTTATCCATACATCGATAACTCGATAAAACATTTTAAGAATATATTTTGTGAGGATGTTTATTCTGGCTCGAGGTCATTATTTTCTTTACTAATTAAAACCATGATATTCTCATAGCATAATTTTCAAGAAAATTATTTTTTGTTTTAAATTTATTTATGTTGGTCATTTTTGCAGGACTTAATCGACACGTGTTTCGGAATTTGTCAAGATTCCATTGTCAAGATTATTTAGCAAAAATAGAAACGATATACTACAAAGTAGCAAACGAGTCTAATGACAAATCGTTTGTGCACAAACTAAAACATTAATACATATTCGACTCTATCCACAATGTGAATTAGAAAGACGAAGAAATTGTACTATGTTAGTAAGTAACGATTGTCAATAACCAACAAAAATATTTAAAACATTTTACATACGATAGTCCATTGGACTACAACAATGGCCGTATTCATTTAAACTCGTATACACCAAGTATACCGTATAAACTTACCAAACTTATTTTTTATAAATGGAGTTTGACATAAATTGTATAAATTTATCAGACTTACATATTATACGAGGTGTTTATACGGTTAAATGAATACCATTATTATGTTTTCTGTAGTTGTGAAATGAAATTATACCATTATTAGGGCTATTCATCACTATGGCGTGCCAACCATTATGTTCAAATTCTGATTAATTTTTATTAATAAATAAAAATTGTTTTATTCGACCTTTAAAATATTATATTTTGTGAGGATGTTTATTCTGGCTCGAGGTCATTATTTTCTTTACTAATTAAAACCATGATATTCTCATAGCATAATTTTCAAGAAAATTATTTTTATACCCTCCACTCTGGTGATAGAGGGTATATATAAGTTTGTCATTCCGTATGTAACACATTGAAATATTGGTTTAGGACCCCATAAAGTATATATATTCATGATCCTTGATCGATTTTAAGTCGATCTAACGATGTCCGTCTGTCTGTCTGTCTGTCTGTCCGTCCGTCTGTCTGTCTGTCTGTCTGTTGAAATCACGTTTTTGGCAATAATCCGGAACCGATTTAAACGCTTGGGGTACCAAAAGTTGCGTAATTTTCCCAGGCAAAAACTGATGTATTTTTTTTTTGAAATCGGTTAAGTATTTTAAAAGTTATGAGTGATTTTCTGATTTTGATCATAGTTTTTTTTTAACATAACCCTAAATTAACTCATATTTTGTGTAGATACAAACATAACAAAGAATACGGAAATGAAAAAAAAAAAAACGGAGATAAAGAAAAAAATCAAAAAACTTTAAAATATGTAAAACAAAATCTAAATTTAATAAAAAAAAAGTTCGTTAAGTAATACAGTCGAACCCGGTTATAGCGAACTCCGAGGGACCAGTAAAAATAGTTCGTTATAAGCGAAGTTCGCTATAAGCGGGGTATATTTTTTATCAACCTAGTTTTATACCAAAAAAAACAGATCCAATTTTGTTTAATTTGATGTTTTTTCGTAAATAAACTACTTATTAAGAAGAAATCATTAAAAATATAAATAAATGTTATCAAAATTGTAATATAAACCAAAAAATTCCAACCTTTTGTTAGTTTGATAAACATGATTGCCTCACATTAAAAAATATTTATGGGAGTTCGTTATAAAAAGGTAAATATACATGAAATTATGTTCGTGGGACCACAATAAGCAGTTCGTTTTAACCGAGGATTCGTTATAACCGAGTTCGTTATAAAAGAAGTATTTTGTGTGAAAATTGATGCTAAAACGTCGGGACTTTAGAATAAGTTCGTTATAACCGAGAATTCGTTATAACCGAGTTCGTTATAACCGAGTTTGACTGTAACAAAAAAAAATTGAGTTATTTTTATGTACATACATAGCATGAGTGTGTGTGTGTCCGTTTTTTGCTTCGTCATATTAACGGGGTTGCCAGACTTTTTTTTGGCTGTGTCGCCAAATCGGATGGAAAATATCGCCAAAATTCAATTTTGTTCAGATTTCTCAAAAAAAAAAAAAATATTTTCATTTAAAAAAAATAAATTTTGTTAAATAATAAAAGACAGAAATAAACTTTATGGCAAAAATCGCCCAAATCCGGAAATCTATATATATAAAAGAGTAATGTGACTGACTGACATACTCATTCATCATCGCCCAGCCCAAATCTCTGAAGTTAGAGACGTGAAAATTGGACTGTAGGTTGACCTCCCGGAATAAAGATCAACTAAGGCTGGATTTGATTCTAAGGGGGTCAAAAGGGTAAAAAACTGTACTTTTGGTGCTTTTTATATCTCCTGAAATAATGGTCATAGAAACTTGAAATTTAGACAGTATATTCACATCCTGGAATATAGATCCAGTACGGCTGGATTATTTCCAATGTTGATTCTAAGGGGGTAAAAAGGGAAAAATTCTGTACTTTTGGTACCTTTTATATTTCCTTAAAAAATTGTCACATAGACTTGAAATTTGGACTGCATGTTCACCTCCCGGAATAAAGATCCCCTAAGACTTGGTTTTTGCGAATGATGTTTCTAATAGGGTAAAAAGGGTAAAAATATGTACTTTTGTTACATTTTATATATCCTTAAATAATGGTTCTAGAAAATTGAAATTTGCAATGTCGGTTCACCTTCCGGAAAAAAGATTCACTAATGGGTAAAAAAGTACTTTTGGTACTTTTTTTTTATTTACTGAAATAATAGTTATTCAAACTTAAAATTTAGAATGTAAGTTCCTTTAGTAAAATAAAACATTCTAAAACAAGTTCTTTCCGAAAATTCTGTAGCGTTTTCAAAAAGAATCTTTTATAAAAAGTACCTTTTATAAAAGGTTCCTTTATAAAAAGTACCTTTTATAAAAAGAACCTTTTATAAAAAGTACCTTTTATAAAAAGTACCTTTTATAAAAAGTACCTTTTATAAAAAGTACCTTTTATAAAAAGTACCTTTTATAAAAACTACCTTTTATAAAAAGTACCTTTTATAAAAAGTACCTTTTATAAAAAGAACCTTTAATAAAAAGTACCTTTTATAAAAAGTACCTTTTATAAAAAGTACCTTTTATAAAAAGTACCTTTTATAAAAAGTACCTTTTATAAAAACTATCTTTTATAAAAAGTACCTTTTATAAAAAGTACCTTTTATAAAAAGTACCTTTTATAAAAAGTACCTTTTATAAAAAGTACCTTTTATAAAAAGTACCTTTTATAAAAAGTACCTTTTATAAAAAGTACCTTTTATAAAAAGTACCTTTTATAAAAAGTACCTTTTATAAAAAGTACCTTTTATAAAAAGTACCTTTTATAAAATGTACCTTTTATAAAAAGTACCTTTTATAAAAGGTACTTTTTATAAAAGGTACTTTTTATAAAAGGTATATTTATAAAAAGTACCTTTTATAAAAAGTACCTTTTATAAAAAGTACCTTTTATAAAAAGTACCTTTTATAAAAAGTACCTTTTATAAAAAGTACCTTTTATAAAAAGTACCTTTTATAAAAAGTACCTTTTATAAAAAGTACATTTTATAAAAAGTACCTTTTAAAAAAAGTACCTTTTATAAAAAGTACCTTTTATAAAAAGTACCTTTTATAAAAAGTACCCTTTATAAAAAGTACCTTTCATAAAAAGTACCTTTTATAAAAAGTACCTTTTATAAAAAGTATATTTTATAAAAAGTACCTTTTATAAAAAGTACCTTTATAAAAAGTACCTTTTATAAAAAGTACCTTTTATAAAAAGTACCTTTTATAAAAAGTACCTTTTATAAAAAGTACCGGAAGTACACTTTTTGGTATTTTTTTATTTCCTGAGGTATAAATAAAACAAGCTTTTTTGGTTTTTAAATCATTACATTGGTGGAGGGTATTTAAAGATTCGGCACAGCCGAATATAGCTTTCTTACTTGTTTGTTTTAAATTTATTTATGTTGGTCATTTTTGCAAGACTTAATCGACACGTGTTTCGGAATTTGTCAAGATTCCATTGTCAAGATTATTTAGCAAAAATAGAAACGATATACTACAAAGTAGCAAACGAGTCTAATGACAAATCGTTTGTGCACAAACTAAAACATTAATACATATTCGACTCTATCCACAATGTGAATTAGAAAGACGAAGAAATTGTACTATGTTAGTAAGTAACGATTGTCAATAACCAACAAAAATATTTAAAACATTTTACATACGATAGTCCATTGGACTACAACAATATGTTTTCTGTAGTTGTGAAATGAAATTATACCATTATTAGGGCTATTCATCACTATGGCGTGCCAACCATTATGTTCAAATTCTGATTAATTTTTATTAATAAATAAAAATTGTTTTATTCGACCTTTAAAATATTATATTTTGTGAGGATGTTTATTCTGGCTCGAGGTCATTATTTTCTTTACTAATTAAAACCATGATATTCTCATAGCATAATTTTCAAGAAAATTATTTTTTGTTTTAAATTTATTTATGTTGGTCATTTTTGCAAGACTTAATCGACACGTGTTTCGGAATTTGTCAAGATTCCATTGTCAAGATTATTTAGCAAAAATAGAAACGATATACTACAAAGTAGCAAACGAGTCTAATGACAAATCGTTTGTGCACAAACTAAAACATTAATACATATTCGACTCTATCCACAATGTGAATTAGAAAGACGAAGAAATTGTACTATGTTAGTAAGTAACGATTGTCAATAACCAACAAAAATATTTAAAACATTTTACATACGATAGTCCATTGGACTACAACAAAACACGTGTCGATTAAGTCTTGCAAAAATGACCAACATAAATAAATTTAAAACAAAAAATAATTTTCTTGAAAATTATGCTATGAGAATATCATGGTTTTAATTAGTAAATAAAATAATGACCTCGAGCCAGAATAAACATCCTCACAAAATATAATATTTTATAAATTATATATAGAAACAGTGTACCTTTTATAAAAAGTACCTTTTATAAAATGTACCTTTTATAAAAAGTACCTTTTATAAAAGGTACTTTTTATAAAAGGTACTTTTTATAAAAGGTATATTTATAAAAAGTACCTTTTATAAAAAGTACCTTTTATAAAAAGTACCTTTTATAAAAAGTACCTTTTATAAAAAGTACCTTTTATAAAAAGTACCTTTTTTAAAAAGTACCTTTTATAAAAAGTACCTTTTATAAAAGGTACTTTTTATAAAAGGTACTTTTTATAAAAGGTACTTTTTATAAAAGGTACTTTTTATTAAAGGTTCTTTTTATAAAAGGTACTTTTTATAAAAGGTACTTTTTATAAAAGGTAGTTTTTATAAAAGGTAGTTTTTATAAAAGGTACTTTTTATAAAAGGTACTTTTTATAAAAGGTACTTTTTATAAAAGGTACTTTTTATAAAAGGTACTTTTTATAAAAGGTTCTTTTTATAAAAAGTACCGGAAGTACACTTTTTGGTATTTTTTTATTTCCTGAGGTATAAATAAAACAAGCTTTTTTGTTTTTTAAATCATTACATTGGTGGAGGGTATTTAAAGATTCGGCACAGCCGAATATAGCTTTCTTACTTGTTTGTTTTAAATTTATTTATGTTGGTCATTTTTGCAAGACTTAATCGACACGTGTTTCGGAATTTGTCAAGATTCCATTGTCAAGATTATTTAGCAAAAATAGAAACGATATACTACAAAGTAGCAAACGAGTCTAATGACAAATCGTTTGTGCACAAACTAAAACATTAATACATATTCGACTCTATCCACAATGTGAATTAGAAAGACGAAGAAATTGTACTATGTTAGTAAGTAACGATTGTCAATAACCAACAAAAATATTTAAAACATTTTACATACGATAGTCCATTGGACTACAACAATATGTTTTCTGTAGTTGTGAAATGAAATTATACCATTATTAGGGCTATTCATCACTATGGCGTGCCAACCATTATGTTCAAATTCTGATTAATTTTTATTAATAAATAAAAATTGTTTTATTCGACCTTTAAAATATTATATTTTGTGAGGATGTTTATTCTGGCTCGAGGTCATTATTTTCTTTACTAATTAAAACCATGATATTCTCATAGCATAATTTTCAAGAAAATTATTTTTTGTTTTAAATTTATTTATGTTGGTCATTTTTGCAAGACTTAATCGACACGTGTTTCGGAATTTGTCAAGATTCCATTGTCAAGATTATTTAGCAAAAATAGAAACGATATACTACAAAGTAGCAAACGAGTCTAATGACAAATCGTTTGTGCACAAACTAAAACATTAATACATATTCGACTCTATCCACAATGTGAATTAGAAAGACGAAGAAATTGTACTATGTTAGTAAGTAACGATTGTCAATAACCAACAAAAATATTTAAAACATTTTACATACGATAGTCCATTGGACTACAACAAAACACGTGTCGATTAAGTCTTGCAAAAATGACCAACATAAATAAATTTAAAACAAAAAATAATTTTCTTGAAAATTATGCTATGAGAATATCATGGTTTTAATTAGTAAAGAAAATAATGACCTCGAGCCAGAATAAACATCCTCACAAAATATAATATTTTAAAGGTCGAATAAAACAATTTTTATTTATTAATAAAAATTAATCAGAATTTGAACATAATGGTTGGCACGCCATAGTGATGAATAGCCCTAATAATGGTATAATTTCATTTCACAACTACAGAAAACATATTGTTGTAGTCCAATGGACTATCGTATGTAAAATGTTTTAAATATTTTTGTTGGTTATTGACAATCGTTACTTACTAACATAGTACAATTTCTTCGTCTTTCTAATTCACATTGTGGATAGAGTCGAATATGTATTAATGTTTTAGTTTGTGCACAAACGATTTGTCATTAGACTCGTTTGCTACTTTGTAGTATATCGTTTCTATTTTTGCTAAATAATCTTGACAATGGAATCTTGACAAATTCCGAAACACGTGTCGATTAAGTCTTGCAAAAATGACCAACATAAATAAATTTAAAACAAAAAATAATTTTCTTGAAAATTATGCTATGAGAATATCATGGTTTTAATTAGTAAAGAAAATAATGACCTCGAGCCAGAATAAACATCCTCACAAAATATAATATTTTAAAGGTCGAATAAAACAATTTTTATTTATTAATAAAAATTAATCAGAATTTCATTTTAAGAATATATTGATAACACGATTGAAAATTGAAAGTTATCAATAGGTCGATAATTCAATAAATTTTTAATAGAAAATTTTAAGTTTTCGATACATTTATAACTCAATAAAATTTCTATAGAAAATTCTGAGATATCAATAAATTTTTTATAGAAAATTTTAAGTTATTGATACATCGATAACCCAATAAATTTGTATAACAAATTTTAAGTTATCGATACATCAATAACTCAATGAACTTTCTATACAGTGATGCCATTTTAGCACTTTTAGTGCTAGATCTAGCACTTTTTTTTTGGACTTAGCACTAAATTTTTCGAAAAAAGTGCCAAGTGCTAACTTAGCACTTTTTTTAAATTATTTAGCCTTTTTAGCGCTTTTTTTTAACATTTTAATTTTTGTTAAAATCTTTTGTAAAAATTTTAAGCCTGCGGCGCTTTCTTTACAACCATATGTATTCAAATCTTTTCAAAAGAACCATCACATTCCAACAACATTTTATAATTTTATAATTAAGAAGAGCAGACAGACCTAAAGCTAATTTTTCAAAGTCCATTTCGCTTACACTTTAAATAATTTAATGCGCGTGCCCAACTTCCAGGACCCTAAAACTTTTTCTTACTAGGCTGTGGGTTTAGTTAGACATAATATTTGTTTTGAAGAGCTCGACATTTTTAGCAATTACTCGCGGTGTGCATTTCGCATTGCAGAAAATGTTATATTTTCTACTGATATTGATTGACATTGTTTTAATTCTGAATAATGATTGTTCTGAATTTATTTACAAAATGGTTCAATAATTTCAAAGTAAATAATTTCTATTTTCATAATTAAAAATTGTTGAGACAAATTGTTAAACAAAAGTAGAACTTAACAGATTTAGCAGTTATTTCAAAATAAAATAACTCCCAAATCGTATGGATTTTTGGGCCTTATTTCATTTTTTTCTTGGAACTTATTTCATCGTGCCTAGTTAAAATTCAGAAAACTCAATTGAAATTCAGAAATCAAAATTAATAAAAGACTAATTGAAAAATCCCAATTTAAAATTCAGAAAACCCAATTGAAATTTAGAAATCCCACTAGAAATTCAATAGATTAAAAAAAATAATTTAAATTTAGAAAACCCAATTGAAAAACAGAAAACTTTTTTAAAATTCAGAAAAATCAATCAAAATTTAGAAGACCATTGGAAATTCAGAAATCATAATTATAATTAAGAAGTGATTAATTGAAATTCAAAAATTTTCAATGAAATTAAAAAAACCTAATTGAAATTAAGAAAACGCAATTAAAAAAAAAAATTAAATTTAGAAAACCGAATTAAAATTAAGAAAATATGTGTACAGTTATTACTAAAAGTCATTATTTGTGGATTTTATAAAAGAAAAAATTAAAAAAAAAATCTAGCACTTTTTTTTTGGTCTGTAGAGCATTTTAGCACTTTTTTTCAGCTATTTAGCATTTTTCCAAAATTATTTTATGGCAACACTGTTTCTATATATAATTTTTAGTTATCGATAACTCAATAAATTTTCTGTAGAAAATTTTTGTTATCGATAACTCAATAATTTTTTTTTTGAAAATTTTTAGTTATCGATGCATCGATAACTCAATGAATTTTTTATAGAAAAGTTGTAGTCATCGATACATCGATAACTCGAAAAATATTATATACGAAATTTTAAGTTATCGATACCTCAATAATTCAATAATTTGTCTATTTAAAGTTGATGTTATCGATACATCGTTAAATCAATCAATTTTATATTGAATATTTTAACTCAATACTATAACAATAATTTCTCAATACATCGATAACAAAATTGTTTTCTATAAAAAAATGTTGTGTTATCGATTACTTAATTATTAAATATTTTCTGCAAAAATGGTTTTGTTATCAACAAATCGATAACTCTATTATTTTTTTACAACAAATATTATTATTTCGATAACTTAATCATTTTCTGTGTGATAAAATTTCTAATTGGCAATTCTAACCCTTTTTTTACTTCTTCAATCTTTCAAACAATTGACCAAAACGATAATAAAAAAAGCAAAACAAAAATCATTTCTTTGATGATCATAAAAATAAATGCGCAACAATAAAAATAAAATTTTCTATTTGATGAAATCATACAGAAGAAAATCAGTTTGCAAAAAAAAAAATCTAAATCTTAACTATGCCCCATATCCATCCACATCCACTGGCTGGTTATTTGGTAGGTCAGTCATTTAGCATGATTTCATTTTAAATGTTTATTTTATTATCCAAGAAAATGACGCCAAAGTGGCCGAAAATAAAAGATACAATAACACACAACAACACAAATGCCATATAAGTACCTTTTCACAAAACAATTTGGCCAATGGTCAATGGCCACTTGGGGGAAAAAAAAAAGAATAATATTATGGTGTACTGGATGGGATACTTTAAATACTACAACTTTTAATAGCCCAGAAAGGACAACAAACAAAGGACAACAACAAAAAAAAAAGAAACATAAATACATAATAAAATTCAAATGTATTTGTGATAAAAATCAAATGTTCCATTTGCAAAATAAAAAAGAAAATTGACGTTAAATAAAATTTAGTTTGTTCGTAATTTTTTTTTTTTTTAAGAGGATAAAGTTTTTAAAACTTTTTTTTTTCTTGTATTTAGTTGAAGTAAAGGGGGAAATGAAGACATATTTTAATCATTTTGATATACAAAACCATGATTTTCTTTTCCGGTTAATGTGGGATTTATTTTTATTTTTCACAAATACACCCTTGTGGCCATTATTATGGTCACAATGTGGTAGGGTGTAAAAAGGGTAGTGATACTTATTTACATTTTAATATGTAAATGGCAAATTTATTGTTAGTTTGAACAGATTACACAGTGCAACATTTTTGAAGCCATTGAGAGCAAACTCGTTCTTGTGGAGAACTTCTCGATGTACTTATCGAAACTTATTGGAATTTTGTTTTGTCTTGGTTTCGGCGCAATTATTGCTATAGACTAGGAACAGCTGCAGATCCAGGTCTTGCTTTTTGGTGGAATTTTAAATCATTAATCAAGATTTTTTAGTATTAACCTCTTGTTTATAAGGATTTTATTTGATATTTTGTAAAATGTCCACTAAGAAAATTATGAAAGTTACTACATGTTAGTTGTTTTGAACTACAAAGTCAGTTGTTTTTGTATGAAAAATATCAAACAACTATTTCTGTTAGTTATTTTAAGTCGGTTTTTTGAATAACTAACAAAAAAGTACTGTCATGTAGTAACAGTTATTTAAAGTAGTTAATTTTATTTTTTTTTTGTCTCTGAAAAATTTTCAAAGTTGTTTTCCAAAAAAAAAAAAAAAAAATTCTTTTTTGTTATTTTTTACAACTTTAAAAAAAAACAAGTAGAAAAGTTAAAGTCGACTTTGCCGAATCTATGAATACCCTCCACAGTGCCTTTTTTAAGGATAGTACATTTTTAACGTGAAAAAAATTATCAATTTTGATTAGAAAATTTTGAGTAAAAAACTATTTTTTTTTCATTTAAAAAAAAGAAAAATTACTAATTTGTTTTTGAGTGTAAAACTTTTTTCGATTGTAATGTTTTTTTTAACTGTAAAAATATTTCTAAGTGAATGCACGTACGGTTGTACTAGAGTTTTTCACGGGAATTCCCGGGATGGGATTTCCCAGGAATTCCCGTAAATTTTCGATCCCGAAATCCCGGGAAATAGAGCGGGAATTCCCGGGAATTTTAGTTTCATTAAAATTGTTGATTTTTCGACTTCTATTGATTATTTTGTATGTAATTTTTTTAGAGATTTTTTTAAAATTCTTCATAATTGATGGCAGAAACATACGCAGGGACCAGGAGAGCCCAAAAAGTATTCAAAGAGAGACCTTCGAACTAAAAAATGTCATAAAATCTGAGACTTACGAAATGAAAAAGTCTAACAATATCTAAATCTTCGATATATCTAAATTTTCAATATTTATGTCTCTGGACATAATTATTTTTAAATCGATTAATTGATATAAAATCTGTGTAAGGAATGACTCTGAAATTATATTATTAATTATAAATTAATTATTATTTAGAAACCAGAATTTTTAATTTTTTTAATAATTTTTTGAATAATTTTTGGTGTAAATTTTCTTATAATTTAATTTCTCTGAAACAGTTACATTCAGTTTCAGAGACATAATTTAGAAATTCTCCTGAATCAGTTTCAATGTGTTTTAGAGGCAAAGCGTTGAGAACCAATTGTAAAAATGAACTGAGATAAATTATAATAAATGATGAATTTTTATTATTAAAACCGATAAAGCGCTGTGAAGTAACACATTCCCTTAAAAATACTTTTAAATGACTTCAACATATTTGGGCCTCTTTTTTATAAAAACTAGTTAGGATTTTTATAGTGTTACTAAACACTACAAATAGTGTAATCGCATTCATAAGGTTTTTATATATTTTTTTTGACAAAAATGTTGGGTTTTTAGTTTTTGCGGGAATTCCCGGGATCCCGGGAAATTTAAAAATAGATCCCGCTTTCCCGGGAAATGAAAAAGTCCGGGAAAAGAAAAACTCTAGTATGTACACAAAATACTGACAATTTTGTAAAAAAAAACTGATTTTTTTTTCGAGTGTAAAATTTTTTTGAGTGTAAAATTTTTTTCGAGTGTAATTTTACCAATACTTTTAAAACTAAACAAGTCTGAAAAGCATTGATAAGTTACCACCAATGCATTTTAAACTTGTTTATCACGTGGCATTTAAGATGAACCCAATCTGAAATTCGGGGTTTTGCTTATAACTTTTGAACCACTGCACAGAGGGCCAGACAGATCGATTTCCGGCCAAAAGTCCTTATTTGTAAATTCTCAAAAAAATGTTTACCAGTTTGTTGGGCATATATAGAAGCAGGTTTTTTGAACTTATCTTTATGATCCAATTACACCCTTTCCTTTGACAGGTCTTCAAAGTTAAAAAAGTTGTTAAAAAAATTTTAAAAGTTGAGATACTTTTTTAATTTTTTTTCCAAACTTCTATTGCTAATGTTTAACTTTTTGTTTGCGTGGTTCAACCTTATATATAATCCTTTGTAACGAAAATAACATGGACAAATATAACTCATTTGCCTGGCAGCAATTCGCGTTTTTTGTGAAAAAGTTGTAATTTTTTAGTTATTTACCTCGCGCCGAAAAAATCCTCTGCGATCCTCAGTTCGATACAATCGGTCTATATTTTTTTTGATATAGAATGGATCTATATCTTTCGAAAAAAGTTGCCCAAACTTGCTCGAAATGATAAATGGCGAAATTAAAGCTATATATGCAGTGGTCCGAGATTTGTTTTTAAAAAAATAATTTAACACAAAATAATGTTTTACGGCTTGATTAGTTTTTTTTATCGACAGAGAGTGCCTTAAGTGTAGGAAAAAAAATTATCTACATTTCTAGTTTTTTTGTAGAATTATGGAAAATATCAGTTACACCATTTCCAATGAAATTCAAAGATTTTTTATTGAATTTCCAAAATAAAGAAAAAAAAGTGAATAACTTGTCGTCACCATTTCCAAAAGCTTTTCTGATACTAAGTAAGTCATTTACACCATTTCCATATTTATATAAAAAAAAATATATATATAAAAATTATGTGCGTAGATTTAACTGCAGACACTCTTAATACTCTTAAAACTAATTTCTAGTTAGATCAGACAAAGTTAAAAAGTCTAGCCGCCATATTGTTTCCGCCATATTGAATTTTATCAGTTCGATTTTAAGATAACAGTTCCGGAAATTTACTACGTCACACTTTCAGCTAACTTCAACAAAGAAAAGGAATATAAGTGTTTTTTAATTACTTGTAACAAACTTTACTAAGCATATTTAGTCCGCCATTTTGTTTTTCAAAATTAACGCCAGTAATTCTGACTCAGTAATGTCAAGATCCCCATAAAACAAAATTTGAGTTAAATCGGACACTTATTAGAAAAATTTGTCCGCCATATTGGATGTGCCATTTTGTTTTTTTTAGTTTTTAGTTAAATTTTTAAATCAGCGACCCCGAAATACTCTAGAAGCACATTTTCAGACGGATCCAACAACGATAAAGACTTTTGGCCGGAGTTGGATCATTCTTTAAACTTTAAGAAGCATATTTAGTCCGCCATTTTGTTTTTTAAAATTCGGAGTAACAATTCTTATTCAGTAACTCCAAGACCCGCATACAACAAAATTTGAGTTCAATCGGACAATTTTTAAAAAAAATTGTCCGCCATATTGGATCCGCCATTTTTATTTTTTTTTTTTATTTTTAGCTTAATTTTGAAATCAGCGACCTCGAATTCCTCTAGAAGCACATTTTCAGACGGATCCAAAAACGATAAAGACTTTTGGCCGGAATTGGATCATGCTGGCCCTGTGTGCACTGGACCGGTTGAGCTGAAATTCAATACCAAACAGACCTGGGGAACGGCATGCAACGTTTCAGCAGTTTCATTATTGTCTTTCGAAAGTTATCGGGTTTTTATCTAGTAAATTCGCGAAAAACCCTTGCCGAAATTTTTGCTCATAACTTTTGAACTACTGGACCGATTGCAATACCAACCTGACCAGGTAAATGACCAACATATATGCCAAGTCTTTCAAAAGTTAGTGTGCTTTTTGATTTTGAGTAAATAATTTAATAAAAATTTAATAGTTTTTTTACTTTTTTTTAAACTGTCATAGGTTTTTGAGTTCTCGTTTAGTTTATAGTTTTTTGTATATGTATAAGAAAGTTTGTAATCGTCTTTATAAAATTTTCCTATGTTTTTGAGACATAAATATGTTTGGTAAAGTTTGCAAAAACAAGTTTTATGTTTTTTTTTATAAAAAAATTTAAAACTTTTTTAAACTTTTTAAAAAAATAATTAGAAATTTTTTTTTTTTAAATATTTAATAAATTTTTATTAAAAATATACTCAATTCTATTAAATCGTTTACTGGTGCAAAATTGAGTAATTTTTTACTCAATAGTATTAAAAATTTACTCAAATAATTTTTTTATTTTTTGCTGTGTAGTAAAATCACTTCCATAAGTTGTTCATCTCGCTTATTATTTATGAAATAAAGGTGACATTGAAACACCTAGTGGTTAAAGCTAGAGATGGGCACATGAGTAGAGCGTGATTCAAGCGTGATCACGCGTGAGTGTGACTGAATTCGATTTTACTCACGTGATTGTGATTGAGTGTGAGTGCGGAAAAAAATTGCGTGAGTGAGTGTGCGTGAGTAAGATGTTTGCGTGAGTGATAGTACGTGAGTCGATTTTATTGCGTGAGTTTTCGTGATTTATTTTCTCTTCATATTTCCTTTCGTACCAAAAAAATCAACAAAATGACATTAATATTCGGCTAAACTTAGGATTTCATATGAAAAAAGCAAAAAAAAAATTGTAAAATTTCGCAGAACTTTAAATTTTGCTTAGAATTTTAGAAATTTTAGTTTTTGAATTTTTTATTGTATAAATAAAAGTTTCGTGAGTGTGAGTCAACGTGAGAGTGAGTGAAGCTTGTGTGAGTGCACGTGAGTGTGAGTTGTATTAAATTTACTCACGTGATTGTTAGTGAGTGTGAGTAAAAAAATTATGTTCGTGAGTGAGTGTGCGTGAATCAAAAATTCCTGTCATGAGCGTGAGTGAGTGTGAGTCAAAAATCACTCTGGCGCCCATCTCTAGTTAAAGCATATTTTTGAAATTATCTTTAACTTTTAACTTTAGCCCTACTGAACATATTAAAAAAAACTTAGCGGTAAAGCATGTGAACTCAATTTCTTGCAATTTGCGAAAAACATTTCCGTTTTAGTTGATGCCGCAAAATGTACTAGGCCCGTTGACATGAAAATGTTACATTTGTTTAACAAACTTTTTCCCCTGATCCGATTTCACCTATTTTTGACAACCTTAAACATTTATGAATTTTCCAATTTTAGGACAATATAGAAAAAATTTGAAAAATTTATGAATTTCCAAGATAATTAAGAATTTAACAATTTTGCGAATTTTTCTAATTTTTAATCATTTTAAATAATTTTTTTTAATTTTTGTAATCAAGTTTTTTTACGACTTCAACTTATGACAGAAATCGCGAGCAAACGACTATAAATTCTCTTAGAAGGATACCAGGTATTTCTTTTCGGAATCCAAATAATTTAGCAGGCGCTTTGTTTCCCGAACGAGTTAATATCTTTTTTACATTTTGTTAGAGCTCGGTAAATGTTTAATACCGTTACCGAAAAGAAGAAGCTTTAAGAACATATTTTAGTTTTAGGATGCCTATACTAGGATTCAGCTCAGAATTTAGGTATTTAAAACTAAAATATATGTATTAAACAATAACCAGCAATAAACCAAGTTATTAACAATTCAAAACAGGAACAGGAAATTACACATAAGAACATATGCGCCTTTCAAAATATGCCATTTAGTTGCTTCAAAAAATATAATTTCTGCAATGACATCATCATTATCCGGCTGAAATAGTTGTAATGTGGAGACAATATTAGCCAATTGTTGAAGATAAAAACAAACAATAAGAAAAGGCCACACATTTAAAATCTCAGCTAATGAAAGCAGTGGCAACAGCAGCAGCAGCTACTTGGGTAGTCAAAACATTTGGTAGTAGTTGTTTATGGAAAAACTCTTGTTAATACAAAACATTTGGTTGCATTGAAATTTTAGTTTTCATATGTTTGATTGTTTGTTTTAGCCAACACAATGTGGCAATTTTCTTGGCCAAAAAAACACATACAAATGAAATCTTTTTTTTTGGAGACAATGACAATAAAATCACTTTGGTTTTATTGTCTATAAATTGTTTTGTTTGAAATTCTTTATTTCATCTTTATTTCTTGGATCTCTAGAACTCTATTCATACTTAAGAAGTTCCAGTTGTTGTGTATAAAACGAATGAGTTATGACGGTCATTTATAGTGACTGTGACAACAATTACGAAAGGAAAACATAATTCTAAATGTTTTATATTTTCAGTTTAATGCTGAGGATGTTGATGATGATGATGACGATATTTGCCACTATTTAAGTAGTATTGTTTAGTTTAAGTACTATATGTGTGAGGACTCCTTTATTATCATTCTCCTCAATCACTCTGTGTGGCATAAATAAAATTGGTTTCAGCACTATAATTTCATTTTTGTAAAATAATAACTTTTGATTTATATTGCGGATATAGATGGCAGTTTTGTTAAAACACAACACTATAAAATATTTTATTTCATTTTTTTTTATAATAATGGCTTTATTTTAGACAAAATAAAAACACTAAACTGTTTATAATGTTTAAATAGAAAGTAAATTGCTTTTAATACGACAGCTGATAAAAAAGTTGTCAAAATAGTTTTTAAGAAATTTTTACACAACAAATTTTTATCGTAAGGAAACCCTGCCGGACCGATTAATATCATAAATTATAATCTGTTAAGTCACACTATTCTGAAAAAAGAAATTTCAATAAAGTTTCCTTCACAAAATTTCTCAGATGTTCAGACATTTCTGAAATATTTGCCTTTAGAAAATTGTGAAGACATAGACCTACAATATGCATATGAATACGAAACAATCTTTATTAAATTTAAGTCGACGCATATTTTTGCTCTAAACGATATTCCTGTTAGTTCGGGAGTTATCGAAATTTTCCCGAAGGTCTACATTGTTTCAAAAGGGATAACGAAATTTTTAAACGCTGATGTGACCGATAAGTCGAGACACCCTAACCTTAAAATGGTCTCTTTTATATATGTTTTAAGTTTCAAGTCAATCGGTTCATAAGGGTTTAGATAATTCCCTTGTGATATTCAATCATTTTCTTATAGAAAATATCTCAGATTCTTCGATTTTTTATACAGAAATAATCTGAGACTCTGAAACATTCTTTCAATTCTCATATTTTAAAGTAATTGTTAGATTTCGTGAACTTTTTCGTATGCAAAAATCCTCAGATTCTTAAACATTTTTCGAAAAAAAATTTCAGATTCTTAATAGTTATCAGTTATACAATTTTCTAAAAATAAAATCTTTGATTTTATAGGAATTTTCAATAGAAACATTTATGAGAATAGAGGAATGACGCGGTTTTAAAAAGCTGTTTGATTTTCGCTCATAAAAATTTAGAACTTTATTACAGAAGGTACGAAAACTGTTAGACGAGGAAAATATGATAATGTTAAGTTACCATTGTGCATCCAAAAAAAAACCTTGTCAAATTACTAGAAAAAGTCTCGTAATCCTATTTTACCAATATTTGACAGTTTTACTTTTTTTTAACAAACAATTTTTTATAAATTTATATCGTGATACAGAAACTGGGGGTAAGTCATTTTTGTATAAAAAAATTGTCAAGTTCACAACAATTTTTTCCATAGAAAATTTATTTTCATAATAAGAATTTCCAGATTGAGAGACATTTTTTCACAAAAAATTTTCAGATTTATTCACATTTTTAATTTAAAAATTTTCAGATTTGCCCTGTAAAAATTTTTAGCTTTTTTCTTTGAAAATTCAGTTCAGATTTTTTTTTGATGAAAAATTTTTGGATTTCAAAATTCTTTTCCTTTGGAAAATTTTTTAGAAAATTTCATTCTTTTTGCTTTTTCTTTCTTTTTCTTTTTTTCGGATCAGTCTGTCTGGGGAAAGTAAGATGCAGTCTAAACCAAATAAGCTGTTAATTTTGAAAATAAGTAAAATCGAGTCTAGTAGTGCGTTTACATTGGTCATCAAGATTAAAGCATATTATGGCTCCAATCTAGTTTCAATATTTTAAATTGCACATAAAAATTATTTTTTTATTTCAATCTAGTAGTTCAGACTCTAATCGTCGAACGAAATCTCTTAACATAGAAAAAAAACGAATTGTTATATTGACCCCCATAATTGTGAATACAATTAATTTTTCACTGAAAGTAATATTGTACGGAAATTTGTAATATCAACAAACGTATGTAAATTTTGATTGTTGAAAAAAAAAATTATTTTTTTTAACAAAGAAATTCAACAAAAACCAACAGTTGATCTTACAAAAGTAAAAATTCTTAATCGGGGCTATTCCTGTTGTCATAAACGCGTTTAATACGCGACGAAGGTAATTTTTGGTATTCCTGAATACGTTGGAGATGATACACACGAAAAACATATGTTTTTTCGTCATCGTCGACATTCGACGTATTCCTCAATTCGTCTTCGACGTCAGATTCATAAAATTTTGTTCGACATCTTTTTTGGCGCGTTTTTATAGAAAATTGTATTTTTTTTTAATTAAATCATTAAAACTCCAGAATTTTATTTTAAATGTCAATTAAGTGTTTTATTTTTGTATAAATTATGTAATAAAAATGTCTCCGGCAGAATAAAAACCATAAAATGCAAACTGCATTTGTTCCCGGACTGTGCCACACAGGGAAGGATTTTTGTTTATGGCGATTTTTTGTTTAATTTCTGAAGTTTAATAACTTCTCCTTAATTTTTTAAATATATGGGGCATTCCATGTGAAATCGGACACTTTGAAAAACTTTTTTTTAGATTTTCCCAATTTGTTTACAGTTTTTAGTACCCTTCGAAAACTCCTTCGTGGTAAATTTTCAGATTTTTTTGATGACCCGTTCAAAAGATATCGAATTTTTAAAAATTGGTAGTTTGTTCCATTACTCAAATTTCTTTTAATCATAACTTTTTCAATAATGGTTCAAATTTCAAAATTTTTTTTTCAAAATTTTTGTTTTTTTACGAACTTTCTAAAAAAAAATCCCAAAAAATTCTTAAAAGCACTTTAGTATGCGATTTTTAAGTTTTAAAATTTAAATCTCATTTTTGAAAATGTTTGTACTCTTCGATTTTTTTGAAATTTTTTTGTGTAAAACTTCTATCAATTCTACAAATTTTTTGCCCAGGAAGATCGTGGGATAACGATTATTACTATTTTTTTAAATTTTTTGAAAAAATTTTATTGTAATTTTTCAATCTTAAAATCATTTCTACTGCTCCAATGGTGCGTCATAGAGGGGTCCTTATAAGACCGACCCCCATTAATTTTTACGTCTTAACATTTCTTTGAAACAAACTAACACCCTATCTCCAATTTCTAAGGGGGCTCCCACACAAAACGACATTTTTTAAAATTTGTTCCAACCGCTCTAACTGCCCTAATAGTGCCCTTAGAGCAACAAAATGTATGACCGACTTACAATATTTTTTTAGTCCAAACATTTTCTCTGAACACACCTACCCTCTATCTTTAACTGTTAAGGCAGTCCCCATACAATTTTTTTTATTTTTTGTAAATTTGTTTTATTTAATCAGCCTCTACCGGTAAAATGGTGCGTCCGAGAGGGGTCATTAGCGAGACCGACCCCCATTTATTTTTACCCTACAACATTTTTTCAAAACATACTTACGCCCTATCTCCACTCCCTAAGTAGGCTCCCATACAAAATTACATTTTTATAAAATTTGCCCCAACTGTTATTTGTATGGGAGCCTACTTAGGGAGTGGAGATAGGGCGTAGGTATGTTTTGAAAAAATGTTGTAGGGTAAAAATAAATGGGGGTTGGTCTCAGTAATGACCCCTCACGGACGCACCATTGGACCTAGAGTTTCTGAATAACCGATAAATTTAGTAACCGCGGTTTCGGTTATCAAAAATTGAATAACCGATCGGTTTCGGTTATTTTCGGTTATAGGTAAAAATTTTATTCTAATGGAAAAACTATATTTTTAAATAGCTTTTTATTAGCATCGAATTCAGTTTAAATTCCTATTTAGGTTAACCTTCCGCTTATGTATTTTAAAAAGCCGAATTCAATTCATCTTCCAAAGATCGAGTGGTTCCTCATTTTCAGAACTGAATAATTCTTCGTCAACTGGATATAAATTTAAATTATCTCGTTAGTAAAATAAGAATTTAAAATTAAAAAGATTTGAATTTTGTCATTATAAACTGGATTTTAATTGAGACGAACAATCTAAGTAATCTGAAACTTTAAATTTCTAAAACTTGTCTCCACTAGTTTGTTGTATTTTTTTCGAATTGCGTAAACCAAAAATTAGTCTTCACTCAAAATTGTAAAAGTTGTCGTTGGATTTATGGATATTGACAGTTATTTATCGTCTATCTCTAGCGCTTGTCCATTCATTCATACAAAGCGGCAAAAAAATCACCCCTGACTAACTGCTGATCCTTTTATAAAATTGCTGACATCTTCATATAATTTTTCCAAATTTCTCCAATGACAAGTCAGCCGCTGTCTAAAAGCATTGTTGGTGGCCACCGATGCTGGTGCACACTGCTGACTTGTCATTGGGGACATGTGGAAAAATTGTGTGAATATGTCAGAAATTTCATAAAGGGAGTGTCAGCAGTATGTCAGCGGTGATTATTTTTTCCCAACTGGGTAGTTAAGCTAAATTTTTACAATTTTGAATCTCATAAAAATTAAGAGGCCCTTTTAAGTTTAACGGCTATATTCTTAGCAAAACAGGCAATTAACTTCTTCACACTCATTTATGTTAAAAGGGAAAACTTGTCACTCGATTTTAGTCACTTGTTTTTTTTTTTATAAAATGTAAATAGTTGTTAATTTAAATTACTTGTTTTAAATGCCAAAAAAAATATAAAAATCTATAAAATTAATAAAATTCGGATAACCGCACATATATGGGACGGTTTCGGGTTCGGTTTTCGGCTTCAATAACCGCGGTTTCGGTTACGGTTTTAACCGAAACAGAAACTCTAATTGGACCTGCAGAAGCTGATTAAATAAAACAAATTTACAAAAAATAAAAAAAAATTGTATGGGGACCGCCCTAACAGTTAAAGAAATTTGGACCATTATTGAAGAAGTTATGATTAAAAGAAGTTTGAGTAAAGGAACAAACTACCAATTTTTAAAAATTCGATATCTTTTGAACGGGTCATCCAAAAAATCTGAAAATTTACCACGAAGGAGTTTTCGAAGGGTACTAAAAACTGTAAACAAATTGGGAAAATCTAAAAAAAAAGTTTTTCAAAGTGTCCGATTTCACATGGAATGCCCCATATATATTATAGTAAAATTGAAAATAAATATAAAATATGACCCGCAATATAATTTTAATTCATTTACAATTCATGTTATTTTATATGTTTTGTTGTTTTTTATGTTTTGCTAGTGATGACAAAAATTAATCGATATTCCTTCACCGATACCACTGAAGTGTTGCAGAATGTGGTGAAACTCGGTCGTCGAAAGTGAAACTCATTCGACTTCGAAGTGATGCGCGTATTTAGATATAAGGATGAATATTTTTTTTTTCAACAAACACAATTTGTTGATCTGACAAATAAAATTTTTTTTCAACAAGGAAATTTAACAAACTCAAACACTATTTATTGACATGATAAAATAATTTTAAAATTAAATTACTTGACTGAGTTTATTGAAAACAAAATCAAAGTTTTGTATATGGACTATCATGTTTGGTTGATTTACAATTTATATTTGGTGATATAAATTTGACGATTTTATTTTCTGTTCGGTACAACTCTATACTTCTTTTATTTTCCAATACTGAATCACAATTTACTTGATTAGAATTCCAATGTAAACGCACTACTACGCATTCTACTGACATTCGTCTGTCGCACAGTGGGGCGAGATGCACTATTTTTCTCAGAATAAGGTACTCTATAGTTTTAAATTGTAAAATTCAAGCATTTATTATTCATCTTAAACATTGTATTTATAGAAAAACATTTTTTTATGAAGAACATCATATAAGTACAAGCTTTTATTCACAAAAAAAGACAAGTGTCCTTAACTAAAAATCTCTCATACATCCAACTTTCCAACCAGCCAACTAAATAATTGCCTTAACAAATTTTATAATTCAACAAGTGTAGACAATTTATGTTAATAATATAACAATTTACCACAATATGTAAATCCTTTAACAAATTTAACTTAAGAATTTATTTTCATACACTTTTTTCATAAACTCTAAAAAATTGTATATTTACTTCTTATTTATGAGAATTTGTATATAAACTGGTATACAAAGCAGAAAGCCATAATGAAGCCTTCTGGGTATATCAGGCTTTAAAAGAGGATTTAAAAATACTGGCATTTTATTATGTTACTCCTAGTTATATTATTCAATCTTCCTTCACTCTATAGAGTTTTTTTTTTTTTGTTTTATTTTTCATCATAAGCATCATCAGTATTTTAGTTGAGTTGAAGTTTATTTTTTTTGCTGCCGTTCCTTTCTAACTCTATGGAGCTTAACAGTATAAATAAACCAGCAACAGTTTTTAGAGAGTATTCGAAAAAGCTATTACGCTAACACTGAATCAAACGGTTATCGATGTTTTGCTTGAAAAAAGTAGTGCATACTTTTAGGCTCAAAAAAACATTGTTATTAATAAATATTAGAACATTTCTAAAAATATTGAAACTAATCACTTCACTCGTGGAAAGAAAATGTCATAACTCATTAGCTTTTTTAAGTAAAATTGTGACAATTGGCCAGGAAATATTTCGTATGCTGAAATAATGTCATAAGCTTTCCAAGAAGAGTTTTGGCATCAGAAAACTAGAGTAAATCCTCCAATAGACTTTCAAAGTCTACAGCACCGTTTCCTACAATGAAAATTAGTAAGAAATGAGAAAAAGTTTGAAGACAGTGTGAAGATTGGAAAGCACTTGCTCAGAATTGCTGCACTTATCAGCTGCACATTCTTGTTGTTTCAAAGAATATATCCTGCATTTGACATAATTTTCTCCGGAACTAGTTCTACGGGAGACCTGTTAGCGTTTCTTTCGGAACGCTGGAGTCGATCTATTCATCAATTTGGTGAAAGCAAGGTGGTTGCTCTAGATATTTCCAAGGCGTTTGATCGTGTGTGGCACGGTGCACTCGTTTCGAAGCTTATTGCGTTTGGTGTCGGTAGTGATTTCTCTCGATTTATATCGAGCTTTCTTAGAGACCGCTCTATACGTGTTGTTATAGATGGGTTCTCATCGGATGAGTTTCATCTGAATTCAGGGGTGCCGCAAGGTTCTGTTCTATCTCCTACACTTTTTCTTATTTTTCTTAACGGCCTTTTGGGTCTAAATTCTAATCCTATCTATTCTTTTGCAGATGTAAGCAACATTTTTCATTCATTTTCCTTTAATCATAGACCAAGCCTTATTGAGGTTGATGCTATGAGGCAGAACATGAATGACACACTCAATCATGACCTTACGAAAATCTCCGAGTGGGGTCTTGCGAATCAGGTCGATTTTATTGCTCGTAAAACCCAATGTTGTATGCTGACCCACAGGCGTCTTTTGGAATCAGCGCCATCTGTATTCATGGGTGGTATAGCTATTGAGGAATCAGACGCTCTTGATGTTCTAGGCATAAAAATCCAATGTGATGTTCGATGGAACCAACATGTTTTTCAAGTGTCGAAAGTAGCATTCAAGTGTCTTGGTTTTTTAAAACGGTGCAAGAATTACTTCACCCCTTCTGATCTTCTCACTATTTATACCGCCGAAAATGGAAAACAACTCCCATATCTGCGCAGGTGCCTCAAAGTCTATCTTGAAGCTTCTGGATCGGGTGCAAAGGAGTGCGTTGAAGCTCATCAATGACAGTAGGGTATCCAGCTCTATTGATTCATTGGAGCATCGTCGGAATGTGGGTTGTGTGTCATTGTTCTATCGATATTACCACGGTAAGTGCTCAGCTGAGATGGGTAAACTCATCCCTGAGACGCTGGTGCATACCCGTAGTACTCGCCTTTCCAGCAACTCACATCCGTTTGTTGTCGACCAATGTATCGCACAGCGCATTACATAGAAAATTCGTTTCTCGGTCGAATTAGCCGTATGTGGAACAAACTCCCCGCAGAAATCTTCCCAGTCGGCTACAATTTAGAAAAGTTCAAATTAAATGTCCACAAACACTACTCCCTCTTTCCTTCTCCTCATAACCTATTTTCCTAATACCAACACAATGCATTGCATTAGTAGGGGGCATCCCCTAAGTGTTGGCTCAAAGTAAAAAAAAAACTTGAAACACTTTCAAAACCTCTCCTGGGTTATTATTCTAGGTATCAAGTCGATTTTGTTGTTTTCTTTTTTGTAATTTTTATTACAATGCCTGGTTGTCCTCAGTGCTATTGCCATTGTGGCCTTGCTTATGTGGGATGCTTGATACAAACCCCAGATAGTATGGCAACCAACATCGACAACAAACAAACGACAGTTACTTAGTTAGTTTGACTAAAACCAACCAAGCTAAACCAACCAACCGTGCAATCATAGGATAAACTAAATCCTTCCAAGTGACTCTTTTGGTATAGTACCAGTGTAGTAGTAGTAGCCATACTACTACTACTAACTATGTAGTATTCACTGTTTGTACTTGTATTATATTCTTTTTTTTCTCATGATAAGTATCAACAAAATAGTAACATCACATAAAGTATGAAGGAGATTTTTTGTTTTTGAATTCTGTTGTATTTATAAAAATATTCTCAAAGCACTGAAAGAAAATACGATTTTATATTGCTAATTTGATGGTATAAGTTTTAAAATTATTTTAATTTTACTTTTATTTGTTTTTAAATGAATAAAAATATTGGCCCCATGTTGGGCGCCAAAAAGGCAAGAAGAATTTTGCTTTCTAAATCTTAGCATGGCCACAAAATTCTGCTTAAACGACTGATTAGAAAATTCTAAAACATAAAACTGTAAAACATAAAAATGTTGATATATATAAAACTACTAAACTTTGTCCGAGTTTCCTCCATTTTCGATTTGCCTTGGTCACAGTAAGGGAATTCCGTTTTAGTTTATAATGCTGGAGTGGTAACATTATGGTGTTACCTTTGGCATCCGCTCCAAGTTTTGCGTGTTCTTCGGCTTTCTCATTTCATTCAATTCCTTCGTTCCCCAGTACCCATATTAATTTAACTTTTTTATTTAAGCCCAGTTGTTTTAAGTTCTTGTAACACTTCAAAACGGTATTTAATTTAATTTGGTAGCTCAAGAGTGTCTATAGAACAGCCGCTTATCTACGTAGAAATTTAGGGTTGCTCCTTTTCCCCGTGCCATATATTCCACAGTTTTTGATATACCAACTATCTCAGCCTGAAAGATACTCGAGTCTGCGGGTAATTTAAAAGATAAGAGGTGGTCTAAGTAGTTTCAATATATTGAAACCAGCTACCACACCATGCGATTGCTTTTGACCATCTGTAAAGATATTTGTTGAGTTCGAAAGAGGGCCCTGCCAGATCGGCCAGAATTCTCCATCTTGAAATTTAGCTTTATATTTCCGGTCGAGAAATAAATTGGGCACTATGTAATCTCAAACACAAGACGGTCTATATTAGCAATTTTACTGTGTCCAAAGTTACGATACTTTTTTTTTTTTTTTAGTTAACACTTAGGGGATGCCCCCTACGAATGCAATGAATTGTGTTGGTATTGGGAAAATAGGTTATGAGGAAAAGGAAAGAGGGAGTAATATTTGTGGACATTTAATTTGACTTTTTCTAAATTGTAGCCGACTGGGAAGACTTCTGCCGGGAGTTTATTCCACATACGGCTAGTTCGACCGAGAAACGAATTTTCTCTGTAATGCGTTATGCGAGACATTGGATAGTCGACAACGAACGGATGTGAACTGCTGGAAAGGCGAGTACTACGGGCATGCACCCGCGTCTCAGGTAAGAGTTCGCCCATCTCCGTTGAACACTTACCGTGGTAATATCGATAGAACAGTGACGCACAACCAACATTCCGACGATGCTCCAATGAGCCAATAGAGCTGTATACCCTACTGTCATTGATGAGCTTCAACGCACTCCTTTGCACCCGATCTAGAAGCTTCAAGATAGACCTTAAAGCACCTGCCCATTTATGGGAGTTGTATTCCATTTTCTGTTGGATATAGGCGGTATAAATAGTGAGGAGATCAGACGGAGTGAAGTAATTCTTGCACCGTTTTAAGAAACCAAGACACTTGAATGCTTCTTTCGACACTTGAAAAACATGTTGGTTCCAACGAACATTACATTGGATTTTCACGCCTAGAACCATGAATACATATGACGCTGATTCCACAAGCCGTCTGTGGGTGAACATACAACATTGGGTCTAACGATAGGGTGACCATTTTTTCCAGAACTCAAATCAGTACACCCATTTTTTTCCTAGAAAAAATTCTGTTCTTGCTATAGAATAAAATATATGACCAATGTTTTTAGCTGTCAAAGATTTAAATTAGCATCAATTGTAGTTGTTTGAGGCCAACTAGTTTTACAGTAAAAACAACTGTTAAGAACAACTGATATTAGCTTTTGTAGTTGTTTTACAGAAAGTTGTAAAAAAGTAGTTGACCTCAAACAACTTCATAATAATTTTATTTCTTTAAAAAAACCTGCATATTCTAAGCACTTTTTCCTAAAGTTCTGCCATCTTTTCATTAAAGGGAACCTCCCAGATTATGAACACATTTCTTAAAAAACTTTGATCTAGGATCGGTATTTATTTCAATAGGAAAAAACTTAGACTTTGTGTATATTTTTAGGAATAAATCCACTAAGACCCTGATGACTTTAGTAATCAAAACATCTCATCGATCCTATTCTTAAGACCCCACTCGGAGATTCTCGTAAGGTCGTTATTGAGTGTGTCATTTATGTTCCGCCTCATAGCTTCAACCGCAGTAAGGCTTGGTCTATGATTAAAGGAAAACGAATGACAAATGTTGCTGTCATTTGCGAAAGAATAGATAGAATTGGAAGTTAGACCCAGGAGGTCGTTAAGAAAAATAAGAAAAAGTGTAGAGAAAGAACAGAGCCTTGCGGTACCCCTGAATTTAAATGAAACTCATCTGATGAGAACCCATCTATAACAACACGGTCTCTGAGAAAGCTCGATATAAATCGAGAGAAATCACTACCGACACCAAACGCAATAAGTTTTGAAACGAGTGCACCGTGCCACACACGATGGAACGCTTTGGAAATATCTAAAGCAACCACTTTGCTTTCACCAAATTGGTGAATAGAACAACTCCAACGTTCCGAAAGAAACGCTAACAAGTCTCCCGTAGAACGACTCCTAGCCATATTGTCGATCATACAAAAGTGAATTAGACTCCAGATAATTTACCAAACTCCTGCCCGGTACGAGTAGCTAAATAATGCTGCCAAAGGACGACACAAAGACAATGTACAATTCTTCAGGACTACAGCCGTTACACCATCCGGCCTCGGGGACTTATTTATATTGAGATTTTTAAAATGACCCCTAAAAATGGGAGATGGAGGATTAATATATTTTAAGAAAAGATAAACCACCATCAAATTTTACTGAAGACATGTTTTAACATTATTTACATCAGAATTAGATTTTATACTTATTTTTTGACTTATTCAAATCGCAAAAAACAAGACGGTCTATATCAGCAATTTTACTGTGTCCAAAGTTACGATACTTAAACCAATTTGACTCTTTAAGTCTGAGACAAGCTTTGTTAACCTTGCCTTTTTCAGAGAGATCAATTGTTAACAAGTGCGGATAGAGAGCAGTGTCTATTTTATTTTTGTGGTTTTAAGAAATTTGGTGGTAGGGACTCCTCTCTTAGGTTAGATTTTAAGTGAATGCTAACGCTTCACTTCACCACAAATGCACTCACATAACAAATACAGTTTCCCAAACCTGTAATGCGGTTGTCACTATCTTAATTCTGTTATTCCAACTGCAATGTAATTTTGACAACTGCTAGAGTTTGTGAAAACTGAATGACCGGTTGTGTCAACCTCAAAAACAAGTTTGGAATATTTAAAGATTTGTTGTGTGAATTTGGATTCTTAGGTCCGTTGCGACATATCTCTTGCGTTGCGACATATCTCAAGCAACTAATGAACAAACTAATGAACATTTTAATCATATTAACGAAAACTTTTACTAATTTAATCAATGATTTATTTAAATAATGTACCATTTAACTTTCTTTCAGTGCACACTAGTTTGTTAATTTCTTTTTTTTTATTTTATCCATCTTCTTTATAGTACATGATATGCACGTATGCATATGGCTGCTTTTTAAGGTCCCCATCCATGTATGGTCAGTTGTGTCGGATAAGGTCAGCATTAGATATGAGGAACAAACAATGAACTAAGCCAACATCTAACAAAAGTTACACACACGAGTATTCACAACAGAATAGAGACAGAGATGAGTGGGTGTGGTCATCAAAGATATATAACAAAGGATATCATGTTGTTTATACACTTGGTGACGAGGAAAGTTTTTGAGGACTCAAAAATCAAGTACATTATACTTAATATAACCCTTCTAAAAGTTTATTAGAACTGGCCTGATCCAACAAGATCTAATTATAGCAACAGTATCCGATCAGATCTATTAGATACGAGATTTGTCGTCAATTTCGAGATTTAATTAGATCTGATGAGTAATTGTTTCTGAACAGATCTCGAAAATGGGGACTAATCTCGGATCCAACTGTTGTAATTAGATCTGAACATATAAATCCATATCTAATAAATTGTTACACGGTAAGCTTACGAGATTTCGAATTTTATAGCAAAACTGGTCCAAAGATAGGACAAAAAGGATCATCGAATCCTACCTAACTGGACATTGAAACCTAAGGTACACCCTTAGTAAAATAAATCTATATGACACGGGCACGTGTAGATTCTGCGAGTTAGAGGAGGAGACAGCAGAATATATTCTTTGTACATGCCCAGGACTGACTGGTAGAAAGCTTCGAAATCTGGTGGACACTTGATATCTTCGAATGACGTATGGAACTCCCTACCGAAAAGGATTCTCGGCTTTTTTTAGCAGCCTGAATATTTAAAGCACCAATTTCAGGCTGCACAAAGTCGAAGTGCATAGGGCCTCTTTAATCTCGTCTAATCTAATGTTGAATATAACTCCAGTATCTGTTCTATCATATTGTCCTGGACCACCAGTCCTTTTTATCCTCACTAACTATAATGCACATTTTCTATGTGACACTTTTTCTCTGGCATTATAACTCGTGGCATTATACAATTTTTTACTAGTTGTCTCTACTGGCGTGAAACGTATTTTATTTTAGCACTGTGTGTGTGTTTGTGTGTGTGTCGTCCTCGGTCTCTTATACTGTCACAGTTGCCAACAGCCATCTTTATATTTTACAATTTTAACGAGTTAATACATGCCATGTAGGACAACAAATATGTATTCCGACTGGGTAACAAGTTGTTTATTCTTGGGCAAAAAAAGAAGAGAGTTTAAAAACAGCTCCTGCTCCTGACGTTTCTGTTGTTTTTGTTGCTGCTGATGCTGTTTATTAATCACATCTTGTCAGAGTGACAATACCAATTTTTACATTTTCATTTTATGGTGTTAGCCACTGGGTGACAGACATTAAATAATTAATATTGGTTTATTGTTGTAAGAAATTTAATTATGCATGTAGGAACACAAAGTTTTTACAATTTTATGAATAAATAATGAACAGAATTGATATTATTTGGAGTACAAAGCTTCAATGAAACATAATCTAGAGGAGTGAGAAATTTTGAAGTTTTTCGAAAGTTATAAAGTATAATTGGTGAGATCTTTGTTCAAGTAGATAATAACAAGAGAACATAAATGATTCTGGGATTTGATAAGGGAAATATCACCATATTATAAGGACTGCTTTCTGTGATATATAAAGAATGTCCGAAATCGGTCATACGAAAATATAGGTCATACGAAAATACAAAAAAAAATGTTCGTATTTTTTTAGTTTTTACTTTTCTCCATTTTGTTTTATAAATTATCTTTCTCATATTTAGAAAAAACTTTTCGTCTTTTTAGTCCCAACTGGATTTGAACCTGGAATATCCAGTTAGTCCCACACCTAAATACTTGTTCCAAACTTTATTTCAAAACTGTTTGTCTATTTATTACTTTTGTTCTACTTGTAAGATTTTGAAATAAGTCCCCGGGACCGGATGTGGTTACGGCTATAGTCCTGAAGAATTGTGCATTGTCGTTATCTCGTCCTTTGGCAGCATTATTTAGCTACACGTGCCGGTTAGGAGTTTTTCCCTCTTGCTGGAAGGTGGCCAACGTTCAGCCAATCCCAAAAAAGGGTGAGGCTACAAACCCTGAAAATTACCGCCCAATAGCAATATGTTCTATTCTCTCGAAAGTCATGGAGAGCATGACCAATCAACACTTGGTAAATTTTCTGGAGTCCAATTCACTTTTGTGTGATCGACAATATGGCTTTACGGAAGACCTGTTAGCGTTTCTTTCGGAACGTTGGAGTCGTTCTATTCACCAATTCGGTGAAAGCAAAGTAGTTGCCCTAGATGTTTCTACAGCGTTTGATCGTATGTGGCACGGTGCACTTGTTTCAAAACTTATTGCGTTTGGTGTCGGTAGTGATTTCTCTCGATTTATATCGAGTTTCTCAGAGACCGATCTATACGAGTTGTTATAGATGGGTTCTCATCAGATAAGTTTCGTTTAAATTCAGGGGTACCGCAAGGCTCTGTTCTTTCTCCTACACTTTTTCTTAACGACCTCCTGGGTCTAACTTCCAATCCTATCTATTCTTTCGCAGATGACAGAAACATTTGTCATTCATTTTCCTTTAATCATAGACCAAACCTTACTGAGGTTGAGGCTATGAGGCAGAACATAAATGACACACTCAATCATGACCTTACGACAATCTCCAAGTGGGGTCTTGCGAATCGGGTCGATTTTAATGCTCGTAAGACCCAATGTTGTATGTTGACCCACAGACGGATTGTTGAATCAGCGTCATATGTATCCATGGGTGGTATAGCTATTGAGGAATCAGACACTCTTGATGTTGTAGGCATGAGGATCCAATGTGATTTTCGCTGGAACCAACATGTTTTTCAAGTGTCGAAAAAAGCATTCAAGTGTCTTTGTTTCTTAAAACGGTGCACAAATTACTTCACTCCATCTGATCTCCTCACTATTTATACCGCCTATATCCGACCATTTTCCATATCTGGGCAGGTGCTTCAAGGTCTATCTTGAAGCTTCTGGACCGGGTTCAAAAGAGTGCGTTGAAGCTCATCAATGATAGTAGGGTATGCAGCTCTACTGATTCATTGGAGCATCGTCGGAATGTGGGTTGTGCGACATTGTTCTATCGATATTACCACACAGAAAATAATATGGAGGAAACTAATTTGAGTAATCACTTGTTTAAATTTAAAAACAAAAATTGAGTAATTTTTTAATTGACGCAATTAAAAATTTACTCAAAAATTTTAAAAAAAATTTAAGTAAATAATTTAATAAAAATTTAATATTTTTTTTATTTTTTTTTAAACTCTCATAGTTTTTTGAATTCTCGTTTAGTTTATAGTTTTTTGTGTATGTATATGAAAGTTTGTAATCGTCTTTATAAAATTTTCCTATGTTTTTGAGACATAAATATGTTTGGTAAAGTTTGAAAAAACAAGTTTTTTGTTTTTTTTTTGTAAAAAAAATTAAAACTTTTTTAAACTTAAAAAAAAAAAAATAAATAGATAAATTTTGAGTAAATGTTTAATTGTGTCCATTAAAAATAAATTTTTTTTCAAATATTTAATAAATTTTTATTAAAAATTTACTCATTACTATTAAATCGTTTACTGGTGCAAAATTGAGTAATTTTTTACTCAATAGTATTAAAAATTTACTCAAATATTTTTTTTATTTTTTTCTGTGCACGGTATGTGTTCAGTTGAGATGGGCGAACTCATTCCTGAAACGCCTTTTTAAACGCCCATATCTTCCAAAGTATTGATTTTATTGATAAGCAGAGACAACCTAACCTTAAAATCGTCTCTTTTATATATATTTTAAGTTTCAGGCAAATCGGTTAATAAGGGTTGAGACACTTCTCTTGTTAGATGCGAAGAACTTCTTCACGAACAGCTTCTTCGTGCTAAAGTTGTGTCGGCTCTTCGGGCAGTAATAGCTTTTGGTCGTTTGTTAAAAGGGTTAGTGAAAATTCTACTTCTTCTATCCCCACCCTTTTACAAGACGACCAAGTGTTCACTAAAACGATTGATAAAGCTAAGCTCCGAAACTGACTCTTTTTAAGAAACTTTTTTTTCGAAAGCAATCAAACACTGCCCGAAATCGAGAGAGTATCCTATTTTATGCTCAAGATTTTTTTTTCGTGCTCGTGCAGTTAAAAGGGTTCTTAACGTAAATAATTCACAAAGGTGGATTGGTATACCAGCACTTGTGCTGAAATAGTGCTGTTCGACGTTAGCACGTCAACTAGCTAACCTTTTTATTATACCGTGCCATATGGCAGTCTTTCCGCTTGTTGGGAGGATTTCAATGTGCAGCCCATGCATTAAAAGGGTGCTGATAATTACCGCACAATCGCAATATGCTCTGCGCTCTCGGAGGTGATGGAGAGTGTGGTAAATTTCCATCTTGTGAGCTATCTGGAGGCAAACTTTCTTTCAAATGATCGACAGTATGGTTGTCGCAGAACTCGTTCTTCGGGAGACCTTCTGGCGTTCCTTTCAGAACGTTGGAGTTGTGCGATCCATCATTTTGGATAAAGTAAAGTGGTTGCTCTGGATATTTCCAAGGCGTTTGATTGTGTGTGGCACGGCGAGCTCATATTGGTAATGACTTCTCTCGATTTAATTCGAGCTTTCTCAGAGATCGTTCTTGATCACCATAAATACTGGTAATATAAACTTGCTTTTTGAAATGCAGGATACTCCATTGAAACAAATTCCGGGCTAAATGGGATAATTTAAATTTTACTGTTTAAATTATAATTATTTAAACAGTTTTGCGAAAAATTAACCATTTACAGATTAAGTAATGGAAAATTAAATTGTATGTTAATTTCAAAATTTCTCTGAATTATCTTAAAGTTTTTGAATCACCCTGTTAAAAATAACGAAAAAAAATGTATGCAATTTATGCTGTAAAATCCCACTTGTGTTTAAATCAAGCATAACGATGATAGATTCACTCACTCAAAGAAATCACTGGATATCATACATCAAAGCCCATGCCAATATGAAAAGATGTACCAAATCCTTATGGAATGTATGTTCTCCATACTTTTTTTTCTTCCCTCTACTGTTGTTTTCTTTAGGATGTGAAGTGATTTGATATTGACACTGGTAAACATGTAAAATTTCAATATGCAAGAGGAAAAATAAAAGAAGCACTACTACCAGGGTAAAGGAGTTTTAAGCAAAAAATACAGAGAATTAAAAAATAAAACTAAACAATATGGGTAGATAAAAACTACGCACGCAAAAAAAATATATATGCAAAATAGCAAATCCCATAAAAAACATGTTGATCTAGTTCCAATAAACTATGATGCAAAGGTATTTCCTTTATACAACAAACAAGTTGGATTTTTTTTTTTGTTTATATCCTTTGGAAAGAAATGGGAAGGTATATTAAATTTAGCGTTTTGTTTGTAACACTAAAAAATATATAGTAGTTAAGCAAATCCATGGGAAATTTAACTTCGTAAATAATTAAAAACTTTTTTTTTTTTGATAAGTACTTTTGGAGATATGGGCGTTTAAAAAAGCGCTCTTTTGACAATATTGACTTTTAGACATTTTTTTAAAATTTTTTTACTCGGAAACCGTAACTCGTACGAAAAAACTTATAAAAACAATATTGTAGATAAAATTATGAAAATTCAAAACTTTTTTAAATTTTTTTTTTAAATTTCAACAAAGAATTTTGAAAACAATATTTGAATGTCCCTTTTTCCTGGGAAGGTTAGGTTAGAGGTGGCGGAGTCAAAGACTCCTCACATAGACCGGATGGTCCATAGCGAAACCACAATAATTCCTCAGCGACGCTGATAGAATGCATTTGTCCTCATCGCGAATTGTACTATTTGCCTTAGGTCGACATTCGAAACCGTTTCCAAGCTCTCGAAGTCATGTCTGCCTAAAATGTGCAGTCGGGTTCTGGCCAAAGCAGGACATTGGCAAAGAATATGTTCGACCGTTTCTTCAGTGTTAGGTTCATCGCACCTTCTACAGCTTGCATCAGAAATAAGTCCCATCTTCTTTCTATGATAACCTATTAGGCAGTGTCCGGTGATCACTCCAGTAAGTACACGGCAGTTCCATCTAGTGAGTGAGAGTAAGTATTCAGTTTTTCTTAGATTGTAGCATGCCCACAATCTTCTACTAATCGCACTTGTTGTTAACTCTCTCCACTTTCTATTAGCCATTGCAGTGTTTTGAATGTCGCGTAGCGATCTGAAGTGCTGGATTGGTGGATCAATATGCACAGAAATACCAATACCATCAGCACCTTGTTTCACGAGCTCGTCCGCTCTCTCGTTTCCTTGAATACCTATGTGACCTGGTACCCATATTAGTTTCACCTTTTTCATACTCCCTAAACTTTGTAAGTTCTCGAAGCATTCGAAAACTACTTTCGACTTGATGTAAAAGCTTTTAAGAGCTCTGTAATCGGTGGCAATATCCTGGGAAGGACACCATGGATTTCCAAAAGCAAAATTTTGTTTTAAAGTTTGGAATGTCCTTTTAACGCTGTTAAAATTTCAAAGAGGTGTCTTTTCCTATTGTTGAGCAATAAATTTTCAAAGTTTGTTAGAGAGCAAATATTTGATTTTTTTTTAAATTTTGGCAAAAAATCAAAAAATTTTGCTTTATCATCAATTTTAAAAATTTATTGCTTGACAACGCGAAAAAACACCTCCCTTAAATTCTAACAGCGTTAAAAGGACATTCTAAACTTTAATAAAAAATTTTGATTTTGGAAATCCATGGTGTCCTTGATAGGATAAAAGGACATTCCAATATTGTTTTAAAAAGTTTTTGATTAATTTTTTGATAAATTTTTTTTTTTCCTAAATTTTAAATCTTTATAATTTTATCAACAATATTGTCGCAAAAGTTTTTACTTTTTAAAAAAGCACAAACAAACTGTCTAAAGCCAACTACATATATGATTTTTTGCCAAAATTTTGAAAAAAAAATCAAATATTTGGCTCTCCAACAAACTTTGAAAATTTATTGCTCAACAATATGAAAAAACACCTCCCTGAAATTTTAACTTCGTAAAAAGGGCATTCTAAACTTTAAAATAAAATTTTGCTTTTGGAAATCCACGGTGTCCTTCCCGGGAAAAAAGTACACTCAAATATTGCTTTCAAAATTTTTTGTTGAAATTTTTGAAAAATTTTGAAAAAAAATTTCCCCTTTTTTTTGAAATTTGGTTTTGGGGGGGGGAATTCCCCTTCCCCTCAGCCTATCAAATACTCAATTTTGTGGATCACATCTCCTTTGTAAATCCTCATTGTAGGGAATATATAAAATTCATCGTTACCGATTAAGTAAAACACACTTGAGCTTGTTTTCCTCTTGTGTTATTTTTACAAAAAGTTTTACCCACTACGATGATGACGATGCCACCCGCTTAAACCTTATCGTTTCCTGTTTATTATTGGTAGAATACGTATCCGCACTAACTCGGTTTACCCGTTGTGTTTGTGTATTCATGGTTCTTTACATGGGTTTGCGTGTTATATTGATTTCTAGCAATACCTACATGACGATGATGATGATGGAGACATAGTACACTACCACCACCATTACAAGATGAAGGAATGATGTAAATGTAAGTGTATTTGTGTGTGTGCACGTTACGTTTTTTTATGCATTGGGATTTCCGCACTGTTTTGCATTTGTAGCCAAAGGAATTGTATGTTATTGCATTGCGTTTTAAGTTAAGCTTTACAGTTTTACGATATCGTTTGCAAATGTTGTTAAGTTTTTCTTGTTGTTTTTTTAAACAGTATCAGTGTTTTTTTCTTTTCGGTGTCTTTTTTCTAGGGTATAGGGTAAAATTGCTATGTTGATTCATATGCAACATTGGTTTCATAATTCGTTTAAAACTTGATAAGATCAAATATGATATTTTTATATATGTATAACTATATCTGAATGTATATTCTTGTATCTGAGCATATCAAATTAGATCCTGCATTTATCCAAATTTACCCGGCAAAAAAAAATAATTATACGGCGCCATATATCATTTGATCTCAAAAATGGAGGATCCAAAAATATATGATTATATCTTATTAGATCAATGTTGATATAATTAGATCTAATTATATCCCAAAAAATGGGATTTATCTAATTTGATATTATAAAAAAATAGATCTAATAAGATCTAATAATATATCATTATATCTTATTAGATCTAATATGATCTTTAATATCAAATTAGCTAAAATTCACCGTTCCATTTTTGGGATATAATTATAGCTAATTATATCAAATTTGATCGAATAAGATATAATCATGTATTTTTTGGATCCTCCATTTGTGGGATTAAATGATTGATCAATTTACATATAATTTTATTAAAAAATATATTATTATACCAAAACTTTTTTACTCGGTTAGAGAAAAATCTGAGATCTGATTAGATATAATTTTATACAATCAGATCTGATTATGAATTATATATAATTTCAACTCCATCTTATTTTTTATAAATTTTTTGTCAATCTGATTGCTAGTGTAGACAGTTATAGCTTCCATTTTTTAACATAGCCGACTATTGCTTATTTTTTCTTCTCCTTCATTGTTGCTTTGAACTCCCTAAAGCTAGTACTTTATGTTACTTTGTTGCATCCGTTTCTGCAGATTTTTCCTGTTTTTTTTTTTTACCGTGCCATAGTCGTCATCGTCGTAGTGTTTGTTGTTAAAGTACTTGTAATGTTTTTTAACATCATCTGGTTTAAGATTTTTTTTTTTATTATTGTAACTTCGATTTTTTTTAACACTTTTTCTACTTTTAATTTGCAACGTATTTGTAACTGTCAATTGTTGATTGCCACCATTTCGTACTGATTTTTTTCTCCGCTTTTTTCTCTTATTTAAGCCCACTTTTTTTTATTGCATTGCTGCCGCATTTGCATACAACACCAAAAGTTTAACAACAACATTCTAGGGTATCGTTGTTTTTGGTAAATCTGTACACAAAAGTGTTTGAGGGAACATTAAGAGATGCCGAGTACCTTTGGTGCTAATAACCCAGCAATTATTTTGATAACTTTTTTTAATGAGTTTTTTAGAAATGCTCTTTTTTTAATTCCTTAATTTGGTTTTCCAATGTAAATATCATAAATTTTATTAAAAAAAAAATTGATGCATTTGCTTAATGAAACATTTCATAATTATTATGAAAACTTTTCATAAATATAACGAAACTTGTCATAAAAGTTCGTCGAATGTTTCTGTTTCATAAAAATTATGAAATGTTTCAAAAATATTAGAAACACTTCAAAGAAATAATAATTATTATTTTTAAGTATTTCATTATAAATATGAAACTATTTCATAGTACCAATGAAGTATTTCATTTAATAATGAAAGATTTTCATAAATGTAATGAATCATTTTATAAATCTTAGAAAAAGTTTCATAGTATCTCTGAATGACTTCAAAAATACTATGAAATAGTTTCATAAATATGATGAAATTAAATAAAAAATAAATTAAATCTATGAAATGTTTCGTAATATTTTTTTATGAGTTTCATAAAACTATATGAACAATTTTCTTCAAACCAGTTTATAAATTTTCCCACAATTTAGTTAAATTTAACTAAAGGTTGGGAAATTTATTTAACTGTTAGAAAAAAATGTTAGTTCATGTACTGTTAAATAGACCATTATTTTCCTTAAATGAAATTTCCAAATACATGGAAGAAATTCTTACCGCCAAAGAAATTTTCCCTAAATATATGAAAAAAATCTGAATTTTGAAGCCATATTCCTCTTCTTTAGTTTTAGGACATAATTTTCTACCAATTAGTTCATCTTCTTAGATTTGAGGAAGTTTTTTTTTTCACTATTTTAGTAAAATTTTTATAACTCGGGGATTTTTTTAATACCCTCCACTCTAGTAATAGAGGGTATATATAAGTTTGTCATTCGGTTTGTAACACATCGAAATATTGGTCTAGGACCCCATAAAGTATATATATTCATGATCGTCGATCGATTTTAAGTCGATCTAGCGATGTCCGTCCGTCCGTCTGTCTGTCTGTAGAAACACGCTAACTTTTGAAAGACTTTACAGAGGCTACTGAAGTTTGGCATATATGTTGGCCATTTACCTGGTCAGGTTGGTATTGCATTCCAGCCAAATCGGTCCAGTGGTTCAAAAGATATGAACAAAAGAGTAAATTTCGGCAAGGGTTTTTCGCTAATTTAGGAGATAAAAAACACGCTAATTTTCGGAAGACAATAATGAGACTCCTGAAGTTTAGCACATATCTTTGCCATTTCCTAGGTCTGTTTGGTATTGAATTTCAGCTCAATCGGTCCTGTGGTTCAAAAGTTATAAGCAAAACCCTGAATTTCAGATTGGTTTCATCTTAAATGCCACGTGTTAAACAAGTTTTAAAAGCATTGGTGGTAACTTACTTGCTTAGTTTTAAAGCAATGCTTTTTAAACTTGTTTAGTTTTAAAAGCATTGGTAACTTAAAACTTAATCAAAAAAATTGTACACTCAAAAAAAAATTTTTTTTCTTTAAAAAAATTACCATATTTTGTGTGCATACGTACGTGCATTCTTAGAAAATATTTTTACAGTAAAAAAAACATTACTCTCGAAAAAAGTTTTAAACTAAAAAAAAAATTTGTAATTTTTTTTTTTAATGACAAAAAAAGAGTTTTTGTACTCAAAATATAATATTTCTAATCAAATTTGTTAATTTTTTTTATGTTAAACAATGTTCTATCCTTTAAAAAATGCATTGTGGAGGGTATTCATAGATTCGGCAAGGTCGAATTTAACTTTCTACTTGTTTTAACTTAAAATGGCGATATCTTAAAAAAAAGTACTTTTTTGACAATATTGACTTTTTGGCAGTTTTTTTACATTTTGTGCTCGGAAACCGTGAGTCATACGAAAAAACTTGTAAATCCAATATTCTTTGTAAAATTATGAAGATTTAAAATTTATAAAAAAAAATAAATTAAATTTCAACGAAAAATTTTGAAAACTATATTTGAATGTCCTTTTTTCCTGTGAAGGACACCACGGATTTCCACAAACAACATTTTTTATTAACGTTTAGAATGTCCTTTTAAGCCTTTTAAAATTTTGGTGAGGTGTTCTTCGTATTGTTGAGCAATAAATTTTAAAATTTTTTTAGAGAGCCAAATATTAGATTTTTTCCAAATTTTGCAAAAAATCAAATAGTTGGTTTAAGACAGTTCTTTTGTGTTTTTTTACTCGAAACCCGTAAATTTTACGAAAAAACCTACAGTGACAATATTGTTGATAAAATTATGGAGATTAAAAATTTAGAAACAAAAAAAAATTTGAAAAAAAAATCTAAAAAAAAAATTTTAAAACAATATTGAATTGTTCTTTTCTCCTGTCAAGGACACCATGGATTTCCAAAACCAAATTTTTTTATTAAAGTTTAAAATGTCCTTTTAAAACTGTTAAAATTTCAGGGAGGTTTTTTTTCGTGTTGAAGAGCAATAAATTTTCAAAGTTAGTGGATAGCTAAATTTTTATATTTTTTCCCGAAATTTAAAAAAAAACAAACTTTGAAAATTTATTGCTCAACAATACAAAAAAACACCTCTCTGAAATTTTAACAGCGTTGCAAGGACATTTTAAACTTTAATACAAAAGTCTGTTTTTGGATATACATGGTGCCCTTCCCAGCAAAAAAGGACATTCAAAAATTGTTTTAAAAATTTTTTGTTGAAATTAAAAAAATTTAAAAAAACATTTTTTTTTCTAAATTTTTAATAATAAAATAAAATAAAATAAAATAAAATAAAATAAAATAAAATAAAAATGTTATAGAGCTATCTAAAAATCAATATTGACAAAAAAGCGCTTTTTGAACGCCCATATCTTCCAAAGTATTGATAAAAAAAAAAAATATGGGGCATTCCATGTCAAATGGGACACTTTGAAATTTTTTTAAATTTTCCCAATTTGTTTACAGTTTTTAGTACCCTTCGAAAACTCCTTCGTGGTAAATTTTCAGATTTTTTTGATGACCCGTTAAAAAGATATCGAATTTTTAAAAATTGGTAGTTTGTTCCTTTACTCAAACTTCTTTTACTCATAATTTCTTCAATAATGGTCCAAAATTTCCATTTTTTTTTTTAAATTTTTGTTTTTTAAGTACTTTAAAAAAAAAATCCCAAAAAATTCTTAAAAGCGCTCTAGTAAGCGATTTTTAAGTTTTAAAATTTAAATCTCATTTTTGAAAATGTTTGTACTCTTCGATTTTTTGAAATTTTTTTGTGTAAAACTTCTATCGATTCTACAAATTTTTTGCCTATGAGGATCGAGGGATCACGATTATTACCATTTTTTAAAAATTTTTGAAAAAAATTTGTTGTAATTTTCCAATCTTAAAATCATTTCTACTGCTTCAATGGTGCGTCATAGAGGGGTCCATTATAAGGCCGACCCCCATTAATTTTTACGTATTAAGATTTCTTTGGAACAAACTAATACCCAATACTCCAATTTCTAAGGGGGCTTCCACACAAAACGACATTTTTAAAATTTGCTCAAACTGCTCTTACTGCCCTAATAGTGCTCTTAAAGCAACAAAATATATGACCGACCCACTATATTTTTTTAGTCCAAACATTTTCTTTTAAGACACCTACCCTTTATCTCTAGTTGTTAAGGCGGTCCCCATACAATTTTTTTTATTTTTTGTAAATTTGTTTTATTTAATCAGCTTCTACCGGTCCAATGGTGCGTCCGAGAGGGGTCATTAGTAAGACCGACCCCCATTTATTTTTACCCTGCAACATTTTTTTAAAATATACCTACGCCCTATCTCCACTCCCTAAGTAGGCTCCCATACAAAATTACATTTTTATAAAATTTGCTCCAACTGTTATTTGTATGGGAGCCTACTTAGGGAGTGGAGATAGGGCTGTAGTATGTTTTACAAAAATGTTTGAGAATAAAAATAAATGGAGGTCGGTCTCAATAATGACCCCTCTCGGACGCACCATTGGACCGGTAGAAGCTGATTAAATAAAGCAAATTTACAAAAAAATAAAAAAAAATGTATGGGGACCGCCTTAACAGTTAAAGATAGAGGGTAAGTGTGTTCAGAGAAAATGTTTGGACTAAAAAAATATTGTGGGTCGGTCATACATTTTGTTGCTCTAAGGGCACTATTAGGGTAGTTACAGCGTTTGAAGCCTCCTTAGAAATTGGAGATAGGGTATTGTTTGTTCCAAAGAAATGTTAAGACGCAAAAATTAATGGGGGTCGGTCTTATAAATGACCCCTCTATGACGCACCATTGGAGCAGTAGAAATGATTTAAAGATTGAAAAATTACAATAAATTTTTTTCAAAAAATTTAAAAAAATAGTAATAATCGTCATCCCACGATCCTCCTGGGCAAAATATTTGTAGAATCGATAGAAGTTTTACACAAAAAATTTAAAAAAAATCGAAGAATACAAACATTTTCAAAAATGAGAGTTAAATTTAAAAACTTAAAAATCGCATACTAGAACGCTTTTAAGAGTTTTTTTGGATATTTTTTTTAGAAAGTACGCAAAAAAACAAAAATTTTGAAAAAAAAATTTGAAATTTGGACCATTATTGAAGAAGTTATGAGTAAAAGAAGTTATGAGTAAAAGAAGCAAACTACCAATTATTAAAAATTCGATATCTTTTGAACGGGTCATCAAAAAAAATGAAAATTTACCACGAAGGAGTTTTCGAAGGGTACTAAAAACTGTAAACAAATTGGGAAAATCTAAAAAAAAAAAATTGCAAAGTGTCCGATTTGACATGGAATTCCCCATATATAGTTTTTAATCATTTCCGAAGCTCTATCAAATAACCAAAAATAAAATAAATAAATAATAACCTTGGTCTTATAAAACTATAAAAATAGTCAAAGAATCGTTTGCTAAATTGCTTGACTTAAATTATCATAATATTTGAATTCCCTTGGGTTTAAAAAACTACCAAGATAGTTAATGAATAGTTTGCTATTAAACTTTTAAATTGTCATATAATCAGATTTCTAAAACTATCAAAATAGTCAACTAATCGCTTTTAAAGCTATCAAACTAGTCTAATAATTGTGAGTTTATAAAAACACGCAAGTAGTTAAATAACCGTTGCTAAGGCTATTAAAAGATTTTAAAAATCAAATAGTCAAATAATCCAGGGTTTAAAACCAATCATAATCAGTGTTGCCATTTTAGCCATTTTCCGGCTAGATTTAGCTCCTTTTGAACTCATTTAGCCGGAAAAAAAATCATTTAGCTCTTAGCCGTTTTTTTAGCCATTTTCAAAATTATTTTAGCAGTTTTTTAGCCATTTTTGAGTTTTTTGATTTAAAAGTAGTTTTCTTGTTTTTTTTTATACTAAAATAAAGAACTGATTGCTTTTATGTTAGTACAGATCAAGCAAAGGCTCCAACTTAAAATGTGTAAGAAAATTTAATTTTTAAAAATTAAAGACATTTCTGGTATTCACGTACCAGTTTCAAGCACTCCAGTTATAATGTTACCATCAGCGGGATTTTTAATCAGTTTATTTTGGTAATAGGTACTTGTTTTTCATATATCTTAATTTTAAATAATCCCAGTCTAGCGATGTCCGTTTCTCTGTTAAAAATACGCTAACGTTCCAAACTCAACTCAAAGACTGGTTGCTAAAACTTGGCATATATATTTTTGCCATTCTTCTTGTCAGGTTTCAGCGAAAACGGTCCCTGGAGTAAAAAGTTTTACCCAGAATTCACGTGTTGCAAATGCGCAAACTTTCCAAGAAAAAAATGTACGCAGTTTTTTATCAATAAAAAAAAAATAAAATAAACTAAAAAAAAATTCGAACTCAAAAAAAAAAGAAAAATATTTGCACTCAATAAAAAATTTTTACTTATTTTTTTTTAAACCAAAAAAACTAAAAAAAAAACTTTCACTCACAAAATTTTTTTCTAGTCAAAATTTTTTTTATTTGTTTTTGCATTAAAAAAATGTAAATCATTGGAAAAGTTTTTTGACCTCTAGTTTTTATCTAGAATAAGTCAAAACCGTACAAAATGTACAACAAAAGATCTATTTATTTAATTTTATGTGTAAAAATGAAACAAAATATAAATTTACAATAGTTTTTCTTAAAAAAGTAAAATATTTATTTTAACCGTTTTTTAGCCATTTTTTAGCCGTTTTTAGCCATTTTTTCGAATGAATTTAGCCGTTTTTGACTACCAAGTCACAGACTATATACAGACTCGACAATAGAGTTTAATAATAAAAAATGGGGAAAAACTAAGCGATTTTAGGAGAAAACAGAGCGGTTTTTAGCTCATTTTAAGCTAACATGTCAACACTTTCTACGACTTAGGAGTGAGTGAAACTTTTAAAACCGATCTGGAATCTATTTTTCTAATGGCGCGTTATATTACCTTTCTCTTTCTAACCTAATTCGTAGAATAATTTGAAAACATTAACCATATGGTTCAACACTACTTTTTTGACAACTGTCACTTATGTCGAGTCTGTATTAGTCTGTGACCAAGTTCTGGCAACACTGATCATAATAGTCAAATATTGATGAGTTTTAAAACATAAAAATAAATCGTGGGCTGATAAAACTTTCAAAATTTAAAAGTCAAAGTAATCACACCTTGGGCTAATAAAAAAATTGGCCTTTAAAAATAATGAAAAGAGTTAATACAAACTTATAAAACTATCTAAATAGCTATTTGTCACCATAAAAAGTGCCAAAAATGCATGAGTTTAAAAACTATTTAAACAGTTTATGAAATAAACAAACCAGCTAAAAACAGCGGATTTATAAAACTATCAACAAGGCTAAATTGTAACAGATTTTTATATTTATATATAAATATGAAAGCAAAATGTTTGCCTAGATACTTATAACAATGAGGATTCGATTTTTTTTTTTTTCTCATATTGAATTTTATTAAGAAAATAACAAGTGAGGGAGTGAGTTTGTTATGTATATTAAGTATAGTTACTGCAAGTAGATTTTTCTTAAACAAGATCTTATTTATCATTAAATACCGGAAGACATTGTGTCTACCACAATAGAAAAAGTTTAGTATGCCACACAATGGAAAACAATGACAAGTAGGTAAATATATACAATTTATGTTAATTTATCTTGAGTAGATCAATTTAGTAAAATAAGTATTCAAAATATAAAACCAAATAACAATAGACAAAGTATAAGCTTACAGCCCAAAGATTTTTTAAAATGTTTGTGGCATAAATCCGTTTGTGCTAAGCGCCAGGCTAGCAAGATTTAAGATTACAGCAAGTGTAAAATATACACATGTTTTTAGAAAAATTTCTATAAAAATAAAATCTAGAGAAAAAAAAATTACACAATCCCTTAAAATTAAGTATATTTTGCATATTTTAAACAAGACTTAAATCAAATAACACTTGCTCGAGATAAAGGATAATCGCCGGATTCAAATTACAAATACATATTTTTTTTAGTTTTGCCAAGCAGTTGGTCTTTTGTTTCCTAAGCAAAACAGCACAGGTTGTTTTTCTTAAAAATTTTGCGGCTCTTTGTCTTTTGAGATTTTATTTTTCATTTAGTAAAAGAAGACTTAATGTCTAACAATGAATTTGGTTTTATTTAAAGAGAAAATCCTTTAAAGAAAAATAAAGTTTCATATTGTTTAAAAAAATAAATTTTATCGTTTTTGTTTTCTTTTAATATTTGCTTTTGTTTGCATTTATTAAGAATATTGTATTTTTGCAGATATACTTGAAACAATAAAATACAATGCAAATATGGCTTTTATTGTATATTTCAAGTGGTCGATATTGTTCGACTAATTTGTAATACAATGTCCCAAAGCGCCAGCTTAAAGATTTTTAAAATGGAATTGGAAAGTATAAATGTTGGGTTCACTTATGTAGGTTTTTGGATAAGATTACAAATTGCAGGTTTTTGTTTTAAATTTAGCAAGCTAATAATATCAAATGTTATTTTTTTCTGAAACAAATGATCACATGATTATTTTCATAGTTTTATTTACCCACGCTTATTTAACTATTTGAATAGTTTTATAAACCCTGGATTATTTGGCTTTTTTGATAGTTGTCTAAACCCACGATTACTGGACTATTTTAAAGGTTTTTTTTTAAACCGAGGATAGAATTTCATATATGGACTCGATTATGTGACTTATTGATAGTTTTTAAGTTCCCAATAGTTGACAGATAATATGACTATTTTAAGACTCTTTAGATATTTTAAAAGTTTTAAAATCCCAGTATTATTTGACTACTATTTATTTGACTATTATGCATAAAGATTAATATGGCCACGATTATATGACTATTTTTTAGGGATGCCAAACGGGAAATCCCGATCCCGAAAATCCCGGGATTTTTTTTAAAAAAGTCCCAAAAATCCCGAAATTTATAACATTGAATTTTTTAACTGAAAACAAATCTCATTTGGATGAATTGAAATATTACTAATCAAAATCAAGCTAAAAATGTTCCTAGCTGCTTTGCAAAGTGGTTTCTATAGCAAAAAAAAAAGTAAAATAATGCTATTGATAAGCGTAAAAGTCTAATGAAATCTGCAAAATAAAATTATTTGTAGAACATTTTAACCCTTTCAACGCACGCTTAAGTGGTCTTCTATGGGGATATTTTTTAAAAATTACTAAAATTACCTCTTAAGGTACCTACAGACGACGCAAAATTATTTTTCCAGAGTACAGTTTTTTTAGCTTGGTAAAAAAATTTACATTTGGTATTCTTTATATTTCCTGAATAAATACTCCCAGAAACTTAAAATTTCTAATGTAGGCTCCTTTGGTAAAAAAAAAACATTCCGAATTTTTTTTTTAATTCCATTTCTAAGGGTCGTAAAAGGAGTAGAAAGTGTACATTTGGTACTTTTTATATTTCCTGAAAAAAAGTTCCTTAAAACTTGAAATTTAGAATTCTGTGAAAAAACATTCTGGGAAAAGTACTTTTTCGAAATTCAGTTTTTTAGCGGGTACAAAATTTTACTTTTGGTACTTTTTATATTTCCTGAAAAAATGATTCTTGACACTTAAAATTTTGAATGTAGCCTCCTTCTGTAAAAAAAAAAAACATTCTGAAAAAAGTACTTTTTGGAAATTCCATATCTTAACGAAAAGTTAAGTATTGGTACTTTATGATTTTAGATACATAATTGAAGTTTGGAATGCAAAATTATTCGGTGAAAAAAAAAAACATTCTTGGAAACTCCTAATCCAATGGGGTAAAAAAAAATAATGTAATGTAACATTTATATTTTCTGAAATAATGGTCCTAGAAACTTGAAATTTTAAATGAAGGAACCTTCGGCGAATAAAACATTTTGGAAAAGGTACTTTTCCGTTTCAACTGGAGCATTAAAGTGTACTTTTGGTACTTTTCCTTAAATACTGGCCCTAGAAACTTAAAATGTAGGATCGGTGAAATAAAACATTCCGCATAAAGAATTTGTTTGGATATTCCGTTTCTAAAGTTGAAAAAAATGTACTTTTAGTACTTTTTATATATCCTGAAATAATGATCCTAGGCCCTTAAAATTTTTACTGCAGGATCCTTCGGTGAAACAATATTCTGGAAAAAGTACTTTTTTAAAATTCCGTTTCTAAGGGTCGTAAAAGGGACAAAAAACTGTACATTTGTTATTATTTTTATATCCTGAAATAATGGTCCTAGAATCTAGGCCCATCCAGTAAAAAAAATAGTATTTGGAAACTTTTTTATTAGGGATAAAAATGGAAAAATGATTTATTTTTATAACTATTGAGATAAAAATACAGAATGTCAAAGTTTGACTTATAGTATCCTCCATCAGAAGACATCATCCATGGGAAAGACATATTTTGACACTCAAAATTTTAGGGTAAAAACGGGTAGACACGTAAATTGGTAAAAGTGGTGTAAAATGGTAATTTTTATTTCTACAAGATAAAGACTTTAGAACTTTTTTTATTTCTCTAACGCATATTATACGGAGATGAATGAAACATACATGGAGTGAAAGGAGATGGAACTGAAATCGAAATGAAATAGAAAGGGGTGCAAAATGGAGTGCAGCAGAGAACGATATGGAATAACATTTTTTTCTGGAATTTTTTCTACTTAATTTTTTTTCACCTTATATTTCTTTCCTCTCCATATTCTATTTTTCACTGATTTTTTTTTTTTACTTAAAATATTTTCCATTAAATTTCATAGGGTGGTCCTGTTATAAGGGATCGAAAATTGTCAATATAGTTTTTCACCGAAATGAACATAATAACGTGCCAGCGAAGTTATTTAGATTTAAATTTTATAAAGCGCTTGCTAGTATTTTTATAAACCTATGACTATTTTGAGAGTTTCATAGTTTGACTATTATTATTTTGTGAATACAATTGTTGTCGTTTTACCAGGAGATCAGATTGGATCTGATAGTTTGGCAGCCAGAAGTTATAGATCAGTTAGCGTTACCCATAGTGCACCTGCAAACAGTGTAGTTCACGAAGGCGATCTATATTACACCCCATTAAGAGTTTCATACTTTCATAATCCCACGATTATCAGGTAATTATTGTAGTTTTATTAGTCCAAAGCTTTTGGACTATGTTTATAATTTTACAGAATATACCTATGCTATTTAACCACTGATATTTTTTTAATTCACGATATTTGACCAACAATTAATTCTATGACTATTGACAGTTTCATTAACCCTGGATTAATTAATTTAAACCCTGGATTATTTGACTATTTTTTTATACCCTCCAACTACAGTCTCACTTTGTCATTCCGTGTGTAACGCATCAAAATATCGGTCTAGGACCCCATGAAGTATATATATTTATGATAAGTGATCGATCCTAAGACATTTAAGCGATGTCCGTCCACCCGTCCGTGTGTTAACACGATGCAGTCCAAACTAAAAGAGCTAGACTCCCGACATTTAACACGAATATGTCTTATGTTTCTAGGCAGGTTAAGCTGGAAAATGAGCAGAATCGGGCGAGGGGGAAAAAAGTTTCCCCTTGAAGAACTTAACCAACCTCTGAAAAATACAATTTTTTTACATGATTTTTTGTGTTTTGTTTAACAAATGCAGAGTTTTTATACTACAAGAAGTTCAAAGTCCTGCATTTGGACCCAAAGAATTAGAAATGTCATTTTTGTTCGGTCTGCCCCTCTTTTATGGGCGTGGAATAAAATTATTTTTTAAATATTGATAAACTTGTATTTCTTTAGCACAAAAAGCATAAGAATGAATTTTTAAACACATATTCGAGAGGAAATCCCCCCCCCCCCCAAATTACCACAACCGCCCCCTACCCCCCCAAAAAAAAAACGCCCCTGCAATTTTTGTTTTATTTATTTGCATGTTGAAGGGTATAAAAGATTCGGCACAGCCGAATTTAACACTCTTACTTGTTTTTTTTTTACTTTTCCTATTTTTTTTCAAACACACGATCTGACTATTTCGATAGTTTCATTAACCAAATATTTTTTTCTATTTTTATAGTTTTATACGACAACGGTTTTTTGACAGTTTTACAAACCCACGATTATAAGCCAATAATAATTATAAATTTTATAGTACCAGGATTGTTTCTCTAATTTAATGGTCTTATAAATATGCGTTTATTCGTTTATTTCGATAGTTTTTCTTCACTTGATGCTTTGTCATTTTGAAATTTTATTATTTCGATAGTTTTCTTAACCCAGAACTATTGGATTTTTTTTTTTATAGTTTTCAAACTTGACTATTTTAATATTATTTTGAACACACTATTGTCTGATTATTGGGATTGTTTTATAAACACAAGATTATTAACATTTTGTTGGTTTTATTTTAACAATTTTGATAGTTTTAGTAACCCACGATTTTCCGACTGTTTTTATATATTCAAAAATGGCATGTTTATTTGACTATTTAGATATTTTTACAGAATTACTTGACTGTTTTAATAGTTTTAATGATTATTACTACTATTTATTTATGTTTTTATAACCATTTAATTTAACAGTTTTTATAGTTTAACTGACAGTAATTATAATTAAAAATCCCCACAAAAATAATTAAATAGTTGTCCAGCATAAGCGCAACATTAGAAATCATTATTCAAATCACCGCCTTATCAAATCCAGCATTAGCCTGAAAAATTCATTAATTTTCTTGTCTACTCCATTTCATTCACTTTAAAGTAGATCAAAAAACCTCTTGATTTATTTTCAAATTCACACTTGTTAATGTTAACAACGTATCACGTATTTTGATTCCAACCGTCTTTTCTGTGCAGTTTAAAAGTTTTCTTCTTCTTGTTTTTTTCAATTAAGTACATCATAAGAATCAACACCCATTCAACATTCCAAAACATTTCTCAAATGACATTGCCAATGAGCCAGAATATTGTACGAATCTTTTCAAATAAGTGTCATGACATAACAAAACACTAGTCAACGTATTAAAAAAAAAAAAACAGAAAGTAAAACACAAGACAATAAGGACTAAAATACTAAAAGACTACTATATCCTACAATCATCAATGTTAAGCTTTAGAGCACTCATCAATGTCAAATGTCACGGAATAATAGCACAAGGCGTCACAAATGAATTTACAGCAGAAGCAACCAAAAACAAGTGTTTCGTATTTTTGTTGTACTTTTTTGTTTTTTTTTTTTTTTTAATAATAAAATGTCCTTTAAACTTAACTGCCACTTTAGCTAGGACAAACACAGTTATTGTTGCTGTTAGTAAGTTTATAGACTTAAAGAGACTTGCTGCATATGAAAATTGTTGGCAGTAAAATGTGTAACTAAACGATGTATAGGTAACCCAGTCTGCACAGTTTCGAGGCGACAATTTTTTCGAAGTTTTTTCGAGGCTTTTCCGCAATAACGATTCGAAGTCTATATTTTATACAGTCGATATTTTAACGTTTCTCGAACTCATATTTTTATTGAAAAACTAATCGATTTCGAAATGATTTCCAATCTACATTTTAGGAATTGTCGTATTTGTTGTTCCATAAAAAAATATTTATTTTCAATATAACATCGAGTTTTAGTTTTATTAAATTTTACAAAAATTCCACAAATTTTACTTTTATTATTAAAAAAAAATAATATCTAACACTAAACAATAAAAAAAAAAATAAAAAAAAAATCCGCGACCGGGGTTTGAACCAAGGCCAAAAATCCACAAATCATAAGCTGCCGAACCTGCTAACCAACTAGGCCATACACAACTTGAAATTTGTTTGTACTAATATATATTTTGAAATAAAAATATTTTCAAATTGGGAGAAGTATGTCAAAACAAAATAAAATGAATATAAAAACAGGGTAATTCAAATAATAATACAAATTATAATTTAAGGGCAATTCAAATAATAATAAAAAATTCAAATTTTAGTAAAAGTAATTTTAAAAAACTATTTTTATTATCAAACTTTGGCTGAAGGAGTAAGGCGTTCAACCAGTTAACTGGGAGTTCTGAGTTCAAATCTCAAGTGAGGGAGATAAAAATAGTAATTAGTAAAAATTAAATTTAAAGAATAAATAAATTAAATTAGTAAAAATTAGTTAATTGTAAGTAAGTAGTAGTAAGTAAAAAAATATTTTTTTTTTAATTCTTACCGTTTTTAAAACAATTAACTAAATTATTAAAAAACAAATGTATCGAAATTCATGAAATTTTCGATTAAAAATCGAATCGAATCCTGTACCAATACTCGATTCTATATCACCTTGCATGCCACATAGGAAAACACGCTTTATATCGACATTATATCGAACTCGATATCGATGAAATTCTTAGAGAAAACGATTCTTTTTCGAATCGATATCGACTCATTTTGCATACGGGGAATACTGGCTTTAAAATGTCCTACTTTAATGACTAAGATTACCAAATCATATAAATAGCTAAAAATTATAAGTATGAAAATAGTCAAGTTAGAATTAATTTATAAAACTATCAAAACAGTTAATCCAAATTTGAAGTTAAAAACTATCAAAATAGTCAAGCGTCATGAAATAAAAAAAAAAACAGAACATTTTTAAATAATTGTGGGTTAATGGAACTATCAATGTAATCTTGAATTTATAGAACTACAAAAATAGTTAAGTTAGTTTGGAATTAAAAAAATGGAATAATTTTGAATTAATAGAACCACCAAAATAGTCATTTATTCTTAAATTTATAAAACTACCAAAATAGTTTAATGCTCTAAAATTACAAAAACCACTATAAAAGTCAAATAATCTTATATTTTTAGTTCGAATCCTACCAAAAATAAAAAAAAATCAGCAACTGTTTCAAAAATGTCACCTCTGAAATGAGCAATTTAAAATACCATCCATTTTTTTAGCTACACAAGTATACTTTTAAATTTTATTTACTACTTTGACTCTTCAACAAGAATTTTTATTAATCAGATATAAAATGAGCAGGAAAATTACTAACAATATGGTGGCATGTTTTAGGTTTGAAACTTAACGTTAAAAAGAAAAAAAAAATGTATACAACGAATCTACAATATGGCGACCACGACAAACGCAAATCAACAACCAGAACGCATTGGTTATGCTACATTTGTTTTATGATGAAAAATAAACAAAAAAATGTGATTTTATTTTTTTTTCCCGATTTTAACATAAAATGAAATACAACGAAAAGAACTATAGCGAAAATGTTAAAATATTATAGCGAGGGTGTCCTTTGCTGGACAAAATATTCTTTCATATTATTCCTCTTCATTTATTTATTTTATTGCGGCCTCATTTGCGTTATCAACTCAATGGCCTGTGGACATATTTTTATAATTGTTCTGTTGTTTATATTCTACATGCCATTGATTTTTATGATTTTCATGATTTCTTTAATAAAAAAATATTAACAAAACAACAAACTGTGTCTATAAGTATGACAATATAAAAAAAATATATAAAGTAATGTCCTTAATGTGATTATTGTTATTAATGTTTTAATACTAAAACTTGTTAGTATTGGATTAAGAAAGAAGTTTAGGAATTTTTAAGATAAATTAAAATTAAGGGTCCTATTTACAAAAAAAGTCATAGCTTAATCATAACTTAATTTTTTCCATGTGGTTGTTGTAAACAATCATAAAAAAATTCAAATTTTGTTTGAAAATTTCAAAAAAATAAAGACCTGCTACCCACATCGTCTCAAAATTGACAAATAATTTTAAATTTTGAGACTTTTTATGATTATGTTTACAACAAACACAGCGAATATGAAGTATGAAAATTATAAAATTAGTCATAACCAGTCATAACTGTGAATAGGCCTGTAAATTTAATAACTATGAGTTTTTTATATAAAAAAGCACGGATTACTTAAAATCTATGTCTGAAAACGAATTATTTTAGAAAACATAATTACATAAGTATTTAAAATAAAAGTCAAATAATCTTGAGCTGGGATAACTATGAAACAAGTCTTATAAACGTGTTTAAGAAAACTATCAAAATAGTCAAACAATGAAATAGCAAAATATAAGCATATTCAGTAAAATATTAAAGTAGCCATTTTAAAAACATTGTCAAAAATGGAAAAAAATTTATAGTTTTAAAAACTATCAAAATAGGCTTGTGTTTGAAAAACTACCAAAATAGTTAAATAACCATGACACTAAAATTACAACTATTGGTTTATATTACCACTAAAAAGGCAAATACTCATTGCCTTTCAAGGCCATTTAGTAATAGTGTGTTTACAATAAAATAGTCAAATAATCGTGGGTTTTTAAAACTACCAAAATAGTCCAATAATCGTGTATTTAGAAATTTATTAAAATAATGAAATATGACTTATACACGCAGAGAAAAAATATGGTTGCGACATGATCACGGCAACTATACTATGATCTCTAAACCCAGTTATGATTGCAGCAATCAAGTTTTTGTTTTTAAAATTGTATTTAAACATTTATATGGTTGTTTTAGACATTTGATAGTCGCTTCAATCATAAAAAAATAATTGCTACATCCAAAAGTACAATATGGTTGTTGTAACAATATTATAGTTAATTATATTCTCGACACACCAAAAATTTGAACATAATATGATTATAACAATCATTAGATAATCACAACTTAATGAAAATAGATTTTTGCAAACATTGTCAGGTTTATTCATCAGTTTATTGTTTTGCCAGCAAGCAGTTAGTCGCAAAGACGCCACTTACAATTAGTTCTTTAAAAAATTTAAGGCAATTTGAGTTAAAAAATTGGATCAACGCAGAAGGAAATGAAATACAAAAATCTACTTTATATAATTTATTTATTGTGCGGTTTAAAAATAACTTTCCATTTTAAATAAAAACTTCATATCGAAAATATTAAAGCGTTTTTTGTGCATTTTTTGCTTACTGAATGTGTTATAATTGCTGACAATAATTTTAATTTTGTAACAAATATGTTATGATTGCAGCAAATATGTTATGATTTTGTCAATAACTTAATGGTTTATACAATCATTCAATGTTAGCTGACAAAAATGTTATCGTTGATGATTTTTTTTAGAAAAATGCCGTAAGTTTATTGCACATCATTGATGTAAAACGCAGGTTGCCACTAAATTGAACCAAAATTAATAAAAATGGTTTCATATTTATTAAAACAACATTCAAAAACAAAAAATAAATTATTGGTGTGATCTTTATCAAAAAAAAAAGTAATGAAGAATTTCTATAAACGTGTGGTATTAAAGCATAATTAATTTTCTCAATTTAAACAAAAAAAAATATTAAACTGGAATCATATTATGATAATTCTATAACATTTTGGCCATTATTGCCGCAATCATATAATGATTAACATTCCTTGTTGCCATCAATCATATTAACATTATTGCTACAATCATATTCCCAATCATAATATGACGCTCTTAAATCATGATCACCGCAACCATGTTTTTTTTCTGCGTGTAAAAGTATCAAAATAGTCAGGAGATCTAAGGTTTTGAAGACTATTCAAATACTAAAATACTCGTGGATTTAAAAGGCTTTAAAAATAGTTTAATAAACCAGTGTTCAAAAAACTATATAACTCGTAAAAAACTGGTTTAAATGACTCTCAGAAAAGTTAAATAATCCAGTGTTTAAGAAACTATAAAAAAATTAAAAAAATGGGTTTAGAAAACTATAAGCTATTAATATAATCGGGTCTTTTGAAAACTATAAAGGGCCGAAACGAAAATAAAAACAAAATGTCTCTTTTAACAAAAGTTTTTTTTTTTTAAATTTCAAACTTCACAAACATTTTTCCGATTTATCTGGTAAGGCATATATTAACTATTTTGATTGTTTTATAAATGTTTTGATAGCTGTTTATAAATCGATATTTCATTATTTAAAAAATTTTATTAACCCAAGAGTATTGGACTATGACGACAGTTTATTAAACCCTAAATTATTTTATTATTTAAATAGCTTGTTGACTATTTTGATTGTTTTCTAAACTTTCAACTACAACTATTTTGACAGCCTCAATTATATTGAGGCTATTTTAAAATTTTTGGGTGTTTACTATTATTTGAAAAATTTGATAGTGTTATTAAGCCAATTTGTCTATTTTGATTGTTTTTTAAGACCACGATTATTTCACTACTGTTTTGACCATTTTGAAAATTTTATTAGTTCACTATTATTTTAATTTCTAGAGATTGCTTACTAAACTATAGTTTTATAATCGCTGATTTAGAAAACGTTTAGGCTAATAAATTACTTTCGGTTTATATTAGAACCAAATAGTCCAAAAATCGTAATTTTTAAAAGCTACACAAACTCAAGTTATGATTTATTGGTTTATACACTCAAAATAATAACTCTAAAAAAATACTCTGTAAAATGACTGTAATCTCAATTCAACAGATATTTGACAGAGTTTTTTGTCAAAATACAGATTTATAGAAAATACTTTGTATTTGTTGTGAGAAACAAGCAAAGTTTTATCTGTTATAATAATTTTAACTTTGTAATCATTATTTTGCAGATTTTTTTTTTTTAATTTTTTATAAATTACGGTTTTTTCATAAGTTCAAGAATTTTTTTTTTAATTTCAATATTTCTTTTTCTTGACGCTTTTATAGAGCTTGAGGCAATCTTTGATTGAAACTTATTTTAAGCCCAAACCGATAATTTAAACCCAAAATTTTTAAAAACTTAAAAAATAAAAAAAAAATGTGTTGCGATACATTATTTTTATTAATTTTGGTATGCTGAATACGAATATCAAAAAATCTAAAATCTGAAATCGTTCGAGTGGTTTTCAAGATATTTCCATTGGAAATTTGACAAAAAAATATTCAAAAATGGTGGTTTTTCAATAATTTTTTTTTTTAAATGTCAAAAATTTTCCATTGACTATTTCCAGGCGTGGATCCAAGGGGAGGGGGAGGGGCAAAGGAAATATCCACCCCCAAACCGAATTCGAAACACAAAAAAAGGAAAAGAAAAAAGAAAAGGAAAGGACAGAAGAGGAAAGGAGAGGGAAAAATACAATGAAATAATCTGAGAAATTTTTTCTGAGAATTTTTTATCTCGAAATGATAGAATTTGAAATTTGTAAAAAAATCATAGGTTAATTTGAATTTTTCTGTAGGAGAAATTTTTCCATACAAATTCTTCTATGATAAAAGTCTAAGAATCTTAAATATTTTCTTAAGAAAAAATGTCTCGGTATGTTAACATTTTTCTATCTGAATAATATTTTTCTTTAGAAAAAATACGTGAATTTTTCTAAACAAAAAATTTATGAATTTTTCTACACCATTTACAGATGTAATTCGAAAAAGATCAATTGTAATTCGAAGATTATACTTGTAATTCGAAGATTCCATTTGTAATTCGAAGATTCCATTTGTAATTCGAAAATTCCATTTGTAATTCGAAGATTATACTTGTAATTCGAAGATTATATTTGTAATTCGAAGATTCCATTTGTAATTCGAAGATTCCAATTGTAACTCGAAAAATATGAACTGAATTTCCACTAATATTTTTCGAATTACAATTGGAATCTTCGAATTACAAATAGAATCTTCGAATTACAAATAGAATCTTCGAATTACAAGTATAATCTTCGAATTACAAATGGAATTTTCGAATTACAAATGGAATCTTCGAATTACTAATGGAATCTTCGAATTACAAGTATAATCTTCGAATTACAATTGATCTTTTTCGAATTACATCTGTAAATGGTGTATGTAGACGAAAAATTTGAGATTTTTTCTATTGTAAAAATTTTATACTTTTTCGATAGGAATAATTTGTGAATTCTTTTAAAATTTTTTTAGAAAAAATCACAACTATTCTATAGGAATAATCAGGCAATTTTTATAGAAAAATCTAACAATTTTTCTTTAAATCTGAGAATTTGTTATATTAAAAATCTGAGAATTTTTTACTACAATAAATCTGATAATTCTCCTTTAAAAAAAATCTGAGAAAATGGGTGAAATGAAAAAAGAAATTATGGCAGAAGTTTTCTCTAAGAAAAATGTCCAAGAATCTCAAAATTTTTCTGTAGGAAAAATGTCTCAGAATGCGAGAATTTTTCTATACGAAAAATGTCTCAGAATTTGACAATTTGTCTATACGAAAAATATCTCTAAATCTGAACATTTTTCTACAAAAAAATTAGAAAACTTTCTTCAGGAAAAAATAAAGAATTTTTTATAGAAAAATGTAATAAAATCTGAGACTTTTTTATAGGATAAATTACACAGAATATTCAACTTTTTTTATAGAAAAAATGTCTCGGAATCTGAGAATTTTTCTGTTTAAAAAATCTCTCAAAATCTTATACTTTTTAAAAAGGAAAAATGTCTCAGCTTCTGAGATTATTTCTGTTTGAAATATGTCTTAGAATTTAAGATTTTTAATAGGAAAAAGTGTACCATTTTTATAAAAAAAAAATGTAATATCCTAGAAAAAAACCTTAGCCTTTTTCGTTAAGAAAAAATAAACTTAGAAACTGACACTTTTTCTATTGAAGTAATGCTTTAGACTACTGACACTTTAAGGAAAAATATCCAAGAATCTGTGAAAATGCTTTAGATTCAGAGATTTTTTTGAAAAATGTCTCAGAATCTAAAACTTTTTCTGTAATAAAATCTGTGAGACTCTGAATCTGCGACTTTTTCTATGGGAAAAATGTCTTTGAAGCTGAGTGAGACTTTTTCTATAGGAAAAATGTTTCAGAATCTTAAAATTTTTTGTAAAAATATTTCTTAGATTCTCAGACTTTTCAATAGGACATACATATATCTCACAAAATGTTTCAAATTTTTTGCGTGAGGATTTTAAATATTAATTAAAAAAGTCTTTAATAAGTGTTTATAAACAAATTTTAGTGCACATAATAGATAAAAAATTAAAGAATTTGAAAACATTTAAATATGCCTCCAAAAGTACGTCGTAGTAAAGCAAAAAAGAAAATAGTTTGCGGCCAATGCAATCTGGAAGTAGAAGAAGAAGAAAACTTTATACAATGTGATAAATGCAACAAATACTTTCATTTAGTTTGTTCTACAGTTGACAAAATTAGATATGAATATTTGTTAAAGCATGAGTCTGAAGAATTTTTTTGTCATCTGTGTGAAGATAATAGTGCTACCATTAAAAGAGAATTGAGCGAGATCAAAACAGAATTAAAAAAACTGGATCAGCTGTCTGATTTGCAAGAGGCTATTAACTTTATGTCTAATCAGTTTGATGACATTTTAAAAGGTGTAGCAGAAAATAAAAAGAAATTGGAAATTTTTCAGAAGGAGAATAAAGAATTGAAAGCTGAAGTTGAAAGTCTGAAAAAGTCTGTTAAGTTTTTAAATGATGAAAGGGTAAAACATGATTGTTTATTAACTGGTGTAGATGCTGAATCAGATTTGTCTGCGGTTGACACAGTTTTAAAGTTATCTTCTGATGTTGGTGTGGATATGCAGCCAGAAAGTATTGACGATGCTTATTTTATTAAACGGAAAAATGAGAAACACGACGAATCATCTGCTAAAAAGTTTGTAGTTGTAAAATTTAATTCTAAAAAATCGAAAGAAAAATTTATGTCGGTGAAGCCAAAACTGAAGGAGAGTGAGTCTACGAAATCGGTTTTTGTAATGAACTATCTAAGTAGAGAAACATTAAATCTGTTAAATTATGCAAAAACTTTAAAAGAAGTTGGCTACCGGGCTGTCTATGCTTCTGGAGCAAGAATATTTTGTAAGATGAGTGAGTTGTCCAAACCCAAGATCATTCTATGTGAAGAAGATGTCGATAAACTGCTTTTGGATGCAACAACGAACAGAGCAAAAAATCGTAGATCTCAAAACAATACTGTTAATAATGAAGACGTCGCACAGTGATTCGTTCCCATATATCGAGTGGGCAAAAATAGAATATTGGTCGCAGATTTCTGAAATTTGGTACACAAGCATTAAATTATCTATTCAAGAAAAAAACGAGTTTTTGGAAAAATCGGAGCAAGGACACGCCTACCCCCCATATATCCTGAAATTTAAATATGTGATTAAAACTACAAAAATGGTCACAAAATTCCCAAACTTTGTCAATGTTACCAATTTTAATATAGTATTTTATGTGTAAATTTTTTTCTATATTGAAGCAAGGACTCGTGTGGGTGCCATTTATCCTTTTTCTTAAAAATATTGTAAATCGCTCAAAAATTACTCGATACCCTTGAAATTTTTTGTAAAAATTTAAATAAGTGATGTCAATGTGTGTGCCAAATTTCGCTGAAATCGGTTTTGTAAAACAAAAGTTATTTATATATCCTTTTTAATAACTGCAATAAAGTGTTAATATAGTTTAATCACAAAAATAAAATAGAAAGAGTTGTCAACGATTTTCCAAATTTGGTACGCAGGCACAAAATTAATTAATAGAAAAAAAATAAAAATTTTGAGCAAATCGGAGGAAGGACATTTGTACCTGTCGTATATCCTGAAATTTGAAAGTGGAGTTTTAGCCACAAAACTTGATATAAAATTACTTAACTTAGTTATTGTCTTAGAAATTTAGATAGCTATCGACGTACAACATTTGTATTTTAATCTGAGCAAGGACTCGCGTGGCTGCCATATATCCTTTTTCTTGAAATCGCTGTAACTATTTTAAAAATCTTTCAATTGCTATCAAATTTTAAATATAGATTAGATCAATTGTCGTCAATAAGTGTGCCAAATTTCGTTGAGTTGCTTGCAGTAACCAAAAAGCTGTTAATATATCCTTTTTTTAAATATGGTCAAAAATATAAAAATACATAATAACTGCAAAAACAAAACATTCGCAACACTTATTTCCTATTGCATTACGAAAATAAATTTATTCAAAATAAGTTTAAAGTAAACTCGTTTAATACTTGCTTTATTTCTAAGTATATACCGCGTTAATAACAAAAAACTTAAAAAAAAAAAAATTTTTTTGGGTACTTCAAATTTTTTTTTTTTTTTTTCGTTTTTTTCAAAAACTTAGTTATTTTTATTATTTGATCGTATAGAAAACAGTCCAGGATGTTAAAAAAACCAATAAAAAATAATTTTTAAGTACGAACTTTTTTTATGTATCTCAAAAAAATTTTGGTTCTGATTTGGGATACCAACGAAAATCAAATACTGGTTTTAAAGCAAAATGGCCCACTGTATACTTATTTTATCGAATTTTTTACTATAAATTTATGGTATACAATACAATAAATCCTTTTATATAAAAAAACACTAAAATGTTGATGTATTTTTTAAATTTATTTACAGTTAATAAAATAAAAAATAAAAAAAAATAATCCAATTTTTGATTTTTTTAAAATTTTTTTTTTTCAACTTAAAAAAAAAACTTAGTTATTTTTATTCTTTGATCTTATAAAACATAGATAAAAGTACAAAAAAAATAAAAAACAAAAAAATTTTATTCACGAACTTTTTTTATGAAGGCCATTAAAATTTGGTGATTTTGGGGATTTTAGTAAAAGTCGTAGATAACTTTTAAAGCAAAACGGCCCACGTACTGCATAATTTTTTTCTGATTTTTTATTATATTTTTACAGAATACTATATAATATATCAATGTGTAAAGAAAAAATACTTAATATTGGATTTTTTTTCTAATATTTTTTCCATTAATAATAAAGCTTTTGAAAAAAATTAAATAAAGTCACAAAAAAAACCTAACTTTTTTCCAACTTCAGACAAAAACTTAGTTATTTTTATTGTTTTCCCTTATAAACCATAGTCCGAGCTATCGAAAAAGCGAAAAAAATAATTTTTTGACTCACGAACTTTTTTTATGCATTCCATCAAAATTTGTCAATTTTTGGGGATTCGGTAGAAAAAATATAGATTTCAGAGCATTACAAAAATGTATTTTAAGATTAATTCTAAAAAATTGCAAATACAACTTTTAGCAAATATATTTAAGTAACTTTTGCAAAAAAAAGTTCATTGATTTCTTTAAAATTCGATTTTTAATAATTATTTTAGTAAACCTATAAAAATCAATTTTTAGGTTTTAACACAATAGCGTTGAATTTCCATACTTTAGCGCCCTCTTGTGGCAACATATGACTTCTTAAAAATAAGAAAAGTACATATTTCTTTTAGTTTACTATTAAACTGTAAAAATACAAAAAATCATCAACATTGAAGACATACTTTTTTTTTTTATTTTTGCCAATGAAACGAATCACTGTGCGTCGCACAGTGTTGCGTCTTCATGTAAAGAGTGGCCAAAAATAGAAGGAGTTAAGTTAGAGCGCTAAAATTTGGAACACTTGTTAAGATCGATAAGATCAAGAAAAATTTTGAATTTGGTCAATATCCGTCCAAGGATTCGTATCCTTCCCATATATCCTGAAATTAAAATACGGCATAAAACGAAAACTAACGCTTTAATCTCCATGTTATTTGTTGTAGTTATTACCTATAATGCCATTAATTATTTTACAAAATTTTGTCCAATTCGGAGCAAGGATACGCCTAGCTCAAAAATGTCCTTTTTAAAAAACCGTTCAGAAAAAGGGTAAAAATTTAAGTTATTTCATGAAATTTTGAAAATCCAACTGTTATAATATGCTCAATGTATTTACCAAAATTTGTGCAAATCGGAACAAGGATACGCCCTCCTCGAAAATGTCCTTTTTTAAAAAAGTCAAGAAAAAGTTCAAAATTCAAATTCCTTCATGAATTTTTGCATCCGCAACACTTAGAATATACCATAAATCTTAATCAAATGAAAAAATTGCAGCAAGGATGTAACACATAAATTAAAAATGTCTTTAAAAAATTCAAAAAAAAAACGTTTAAAAAATCCTTCGTACTTCATGAAATTCTGTTCTGGTAATGTTGAAAATACCTTATTTTAGTATAATTGAAGGATTAGCCTTAACCTATCCTTAGGATATTCTTAGCGCATAAATATCCTTTTTTAAAGACTTGAGAAAATTCAGGGAAATCCTTTGACCTTAAAACTATCAATAATTCACAACATTTTTGCACGTAGTATTTACAATACGTTGAATATTCTTTTTAAGTTTAAGCAGGGATATGCCTATCTCAAAAAGACCGTTATAAAATAAGCAAGTAAAAATATAGTATAACGTACCTCCTCAACAAAATCTTTCTAAATAAAAATCTGCATCTGTTAATGTACAACTGGTGTCTAGCCAAGCCTCTAATTTGTGTCAGGCCTGGATGACAAATAATGGTTCTTGGACCAATTTAAATAAAATTTTAAATTTAACCGACCAATTCATTTTGCATTCCGATTTATTATATGTGTTCCATAACTATTTTTAGCAATACATTTCAAATTATCAAGGACAACTGCTGCATCTTGGTGTTTTCGTTAAAAAAATTGCCCAATTTATATTCGGGCTCCCACAAAAAAAAATTGATTAAAAAAAAAAGTGGAAAAACGTGGACGAGTTCTTTTGTTATTTGTAATCTACATACTTATACCAATATTTTCTGCAAAGAACTAAGCGCGCCAATGAGGGCCACAAAAATGGCTGACTATCAAATTTGAAATTTGCAAAATAAATTAGTATTTTCTTTGGAACTCACTTTATAACAGCGTTACTTGCCATATGATTAACTTATGTCGACCAAAACAGCATTATCATACAAGCAACATATCTAACTTAAAACTTCATTACCAATAAGGTCGAATTTTAAATGCAATATAATTATTTAACCGTTACAAGTACACATGGATTTCAAAGATTTTAAAACCAAAATATGATTTATTTCAAAAAGTTCAACTTTAGAGACATGTAACTTAAAAACTATTAAAGATATCTATAAACTGTTTTGGATTTGTTTTATTTGTGATGTTTTCTTAAAATAAAATTCATATAACCTTAAGTTTTAAGACATTTAGTTTGACCATTTATGGCCAAGGTCACAACACTGTGCGTCGCGTATTTATCAATTTAAAATCTGTTGTTTTTTGAAAAGTTGTATAATTAATACTTTTAAATGGAATTTTCTAATTCAAAATTTAAAAAAAAAAAATCAATAAGGATTTAAATTTTTTCATCATAGACTGATTAAAATCATGATTGCTTGTTCAATTTAACGAGTGAAACTTTTGCAATATTTTTTTAAGAACACTGATTAACAAAACCTAATTATTGTTTAATAAAATTAAATTCGAGGTTTATATGATCAAAGTATTTTTATGTTTAATTTTTTATTTTTTTTTGTTTGTACATAACTAAATTTATTATTTTTTTTTTAAACTTAAGTTTTATATATTTTGCCAAATAGCCTCTACAATGCCTTTAATGTGCTGAGGCAAAATATTGTAATGATTATTAAAATATTTAAATAAACTTAAAAAAAAAAAATCCTGAAAATGTTGGTGTACGAACGTTTGGGTATCTTAGGATTTTTCTGTAGAAAAATAGAGTAGAAAAAAATGCAGAACCTAAGAACTTTTATAAACGTCACTACATCGGAAAATTTTTCTAAATATGGGAATTTTTGGGGAAACGTCACTAAATCGGAGAATTTATAGGAGAAATATAGGAATTTTTTAGCGGGAAAATTGAATAAGTATTTGAGACTTTTCCATATGAAAGTGTATAAAAATCTAAAAATTTGTCTTTAGCAAGAAATTATATAAATTTTAAATTTTTTTTGTAGCGAAATACCTCAGAACCTCTGAATTTTTCTATTGGGATAAACTTTCTCTTTAAGCAAATGAATCAGAAAAATTTCAAAAACAGGAAACTTTTTTGAATAAACATGAAATTTGATATATTTTATATTGGAAAAATATTTCAGAATTAGGGTCTTTTGCTGTCAGAAAAATACTTTAGGAGCTGAGAATTTCTTGAGTTGACATTTTTCAAAATACCAAACATTTTCTTAAGTTCTTAAACCTTGTCTATAGGAATACATTTTTTTTTAAGTTTAAAAATGTTTATATCGAAAAAATCAAAATAACCCAGAGGTAAACACTCAAAAGCCTTAATTAATGATTCAAACCTGACTTGAAGTTCCCTGCAAAAATTTTTTTTTTTTTTAGTAAAACAATTTCCCCAATTTGCCCGCATACATGAAAAAATTAAGAAATAATTAAAATATCGTGTATTAAAAAATCTGTTAATATAATGAAATAATCCAGGGTTTAAAAACTATTCCTATAGTCGTGGGTCATAGATGGGAATTTTTAATTACCATTGAAATTTAATTACCATTGGTTGATATCAATGGTAATGAAAAAATTTTCATTACCATTTAATTGTTATTAAATTTTTTTAATTGAAAAAATAATTACTAATGGTAATGAAATGCACCAATTGTTGAAAAACACCAATTATAATTGGTTTCAAAACCATTGGTTTGCACATTTTTGTTTTTTTGAAAAGTTAAAAATTTAGACATCAAAGTATGTTTTTACAAAAAAAAAATATGAAAATGTTAAAGACAAAAAACAAAACGCAAATAAAAATTTCAAATATTGTGTTATACAAAGGCAATCAACGTGTGTTTGGTTTATAAAATGTGAAAAACTAAAACACCATATAACAAAAAACCACAGATTTTTCCAAATATTAACGATTTTGACAATATTGTGACGACTTTTACTAATGGTAATTATTTTTTTTAAGTGCTGCCATACCAATGGTAATTATTTTTTTTTTAATTTTCATTAGTAATTAAATTGATAAGTAATTTAATTGGTACAATTGATACAACCAATGGTAATGAAAAAAATTTCATTAACATTGACATCAATTAAATGGTAATTAAACCATCAATTAATTGGTCCCTTTAATTAATTAGTCCCATCTATATCGTGGGTTAATAAAATTTTTTAATATTTAAATATTTAAACTATCAAAACATTTATAAGACTTTCAAAATATGTAGATAAAAATCGTTGGTTACGAAAAAACTTTTAGTATGGATCTTTGGTTTGTAAAACTAACGAAATTGTCAAATAATCGTGGGTATAAAAGTTCATTAAAATAGTCGAAATTTATTAGTTCAAATAAAACAATATAAAAACCTACGGTTATTAAAATGGAAAAATAGTTAAATAGTCATGGTTTCAGAGGTCTTTTATATAATAAAATATGTGGTAAGAAACCTATTAAAAAAAATATATCGTTGGTTTGGAAAACTATAAAATAGTCAAATGATCACAAAATTACAAAAAAAACTATCAAAATAGTCAAATAACAGTAAAATAAAAAAACTAACAAAATAAAAAAAATTAAAAAAATAAAATTGTCAGTTAAATTGTTTTGACAAAAAAACGAAACTACTTTCCCCCATAAACAATTTTTTTACATTAACGAATTCTAGCTTAATTCATAAATATAGAAAATAAAAATTTATCGTTTGCAAAAACAATAATCAAACAAATTCATGGCTAAATCAAATTTCTCAAATACTTTATATTTAACAACTAAAATAAGAATATTTTTTATGAATAATTTTCCGGCTATTTGTCATAAAAAAGTCCTAAAGTGTTATCATTACACCTGCAAATCCCTTTAAAAATATTTTTACATTTTTATCTAAATCTTTCAAAAAAAAAAAATAAAAATGACAACAAAATATTTTGTCTATTTATAACTATGTATGTGTTTACTAACATTTAAACAAATCAATATTCACAACAGACTTAGTTAAGGATCATGTTACATTATTGAAACTGGACTTGTTATATAGCTAAAATATGATGCAAGTGTAAAACTATGTAGTATAAGGGTGACACAAAGTTGTTAAGAGACAATTTTTTCTGGGGTGAAGAATTTATTTTTTTTAACGAAAGTTTGTTTCAAGCTCTCTGAAATAGTAAGTGGAAATTTTTTTTTAGATTTTTAAAAAAAAAGTTCTTGAACATAAAAAAACCGCCAGGTTTAAAAATTTTTTGACAAATTTTAAATGACATTATCTCTTCATATTCAGAATTCCAATATTAATAAAAATAATTTATCGCAATATATATTTTTTCTATTTTTCCATATTTCAAAAATCCTGAACTTTGATCGAAGGGCGCCAGGATGTAAACTGATCGGTTTTGGAGCAGGTCTTTATTTTTTGAATTTTTAAACAAAATTTGATTTTTTTTATGATTGTTCTACAACAACCACATGGAAAAAATTGACTTTTGATTGAGTTATGACTATTTTTTATAAATAGTCCCCTAAGTTTGAAAATCGTAGAATTCGAAAATGTAGCTCCTATTAAAACATAATAAGTCGACTTAGAAATACCAGAAAAAAAATACTTATGATTGAGTTATGACTATTTTCTATAAATAGGCCCTAAGTTTGAAAAATATATAATTCAAAAATATTGTTCCAATTAAAACATGCTAAGTCGACTTAGGAAGCTTTGGAGTATATCGAGTTTAAATTTTTTGTTGTATTAAATAAGTGCCACCCTTACACATTCAAAAATTTCACTACTAACAATTTTGACATAACTCATACATCAAAAATTTATGCATATGTATTGTATATAAGTATTTGTATGTCTGTCTGTCATTCTATCTCTATGAATATTTATACATCCGCTTGTTGACAAATCTATACATACACTCTGATGATGTTGATGCTGTTGATTTTCATCATGTTACACATACAGAGTGATTACCGGAAGCTATACTGATTAGAAAATATTGTAGCTCAGATTGCATGTTATTTAGCAAAAAAAAATTAAATAAATAAAAATTTTGGAATAGAAATAAAAATAAATATACATATTTTTCATGTTTTCTAAAAATGTTTCATTTAGTATGTAAAAATGTTTGTATGTGTGTTTAGCAAAAAAAATGTAAAATATACAAAATTCCAACAACATTTGACAGTTGTAGGAGTATTTGTTGGTTCAATTATTGACCATCATAGTTAAAAATCCCATACAATGCATATGAAATACATATTGCATATTTTTAGGGGCTAGTCGAAATGTAACATAGTATACAGTAGGGTGTTTTTATATCACCTAACCACGTTTTCCTATTAGAATCAGCATTTTTATAAAATGTACGCTTTTCAAAATGTCATTTATAGCAAAAGTCTCAGATTCTGAGACATTTTTTCTATAGAAAAAGTCTCAGATTCTGAGACATTTATCCTATAGAAAAAGTCTCAGATTCTGAGACATTTTTCGTATAGAAAAGTCTCAGATTCTGAGACATTTTTCGTATAGAAAAGTCTCAGATTCTGAGACATTTTTCCTATAGAAAAAGTCTCAGATTCTGAGACATTTTTCCTATAGAAAAAGTCTCAGATTCTGAGACATTTTTCCTATAGAAAAGTCTCAGATTCTGAGACATTTTTCCTATAGAAAAGTCTCAGATTCTGAGACATTTTTCCTATAGAAAAAGTCTCAGATTCTGAGACATTTTTCCTATAGAAAAAGTCTCAGATTCTGAGACATTTTTCCTATAGAAAAAGTCTCAGATTCTGAGACATTTTTCCTATAGAAAAAGTCTCAGATTCTGAGACATTTTTCCTATAGAAAAAGTCTCAGATTCTGAGACATTTTTCCTATAGAAAAAGTCTCAGAATCTGAGACATTTTTCCTATAGGAAAAGTCCCAGATTCTGAGACATTTTTCCTAAAGAAAAAGTCTCAGATTCTGAGACATTTTTCCTATAGAAACAGTCTCAGATTCTGAAACATTTTTCCTATAGAAACAGTCTCAGATTCTGAGACATTTTTCCTATAGAAAAAGTCTCAGATTCTGAGACATTTTTCCTATAGAAACAGTCTCAGATTCTGAGACATTTTTCCTATAGAAAAAGTCTCAGATTCTGAGACATTTTTCCTACAGAAAAAGTCTCAGATGACATTTTTCCTATAGAAAAAGTTTCAGATTCTGAAACATTTTTCCTATAGAAAAAGTTTCAGATTCAGAGACATTTTTCCTGTATCTAGTGATAGAGTGTACATATAAGTTTGGCATTCCGTTTGTAACACATCGAAATATTGGTCTAGGACCCCATAAAGTATATATATTCATGATCCTCGATCGATTTTAAATCAATCTAGCGATGTCCGTCCGTCCGTCTGTCTGTCCGTAGAAAACACGCTAACTTTTGAAAGACTTTACAGAGGCTACTGACGTTTAGCATATACGTTGGTCATTTACCTGATCAGGTTTGTATTGCAATCCAGCCAAATCGGTCTAGTGGTTCAAAAGTTATGAGCAAAAGAGTAAATTTCGGCCAGAGGTTTTCGCGAATTTACGAGATAAAAAACACGCTAACTTTCGAAAGACAATAATGAGACTGCTGAACCTTGGCATATATCTTTAACGTTCCCCATGTCTGTTTGGTATTGAATTTCAGCTTAATCGGTCCAGTGGTTCAAAAGTTATAAGCAAAACCCTGAATTTCAGATTGGTTTCATCTTAAATGCCACGTGTTAACAAGTTTTAAAAGCATTGGTGGTAACTTAACAATGCTTTTCAAACTTGTTTAGTTTTAAAGCAATGCTTTTTAAACTTGTTTAGTTTTAAAAGCATTGGTAACTTAAAAATTACACTCGAAAAAAGTTTTACACTCAAAAAAAATTTTACACTCAAAAAATTTTTGTTTTTTTTTCAAAAATGACACTATTTTGTGTACATACATACGTACATAAGTACACTCGAAAAAATTTTACACTCAAAAAAAATTAGTTATTTTTCTTTTTTTTTAAATGACAAAGAAAGAGGTTTTTACTCAAAATAAAATATTTCTAATCAAAATTGTTAATTTATTTCACGTTAAAAAATATACTTTCCTTTAAAAAAAGGTATTGTGGAGGATATTTATAGATTCGGCAAAGTCGAATTTAACTTTTCTACTTGTTTTTTCTTACTTTTTCTTTCTCTTTTCTTCTTTTTTGAATATGGAAATCGCTTGATTTGTTTTTAAGTTATTCTATAATCACATACCATCACAAAAGATATCACACCCTGTATATTGACTAAAAAACTAACGTTTTTTTCGCTTAAATTTAAAAAAATAAAATTTTATTGTCTTTTTTTGTGTGAGTCTCCAAAATTTATTGTTAATTTTCTTTAAAAACCAAATCCATGTGGCCAAAAAGTTTCAGTTGTTTTTTTGTTTTGTGAAATAAAAGTATTTTGAAATATAAATTGTCCGCAATATTTTTAAAAAACATTTTTCACGTTTTTCCAACTATAAATTTACGTTAACAAATTCTGGACAACAACAAAATTTAGTTTTGTTAGTTTTCACAAGTTTATCGATGAAATTTATTACGTTGTTATACGAGAGTTGCAAAAAATCATACCCCGTGAATTTTTATCCAGCCTTTTTTTTGATGTTGTTGCTGTTTTTGTGAAGCAAGTAAACTACTGGACATACAGTCGTTATTCTCGACTCATATGTCAAGTATTTCAAAACTTTCCTGTTACTTTTTTTTGTGCTTTTTTACTTTTTTCCAGTTAATATTTGTTGTTTTTGTAAAAAAAAAAAAATCATTGTTGTCATGTGTTGTTTCATTGTCGTTGTTAAAGTTTTAGCAATAGTTGTTCATAGTTTTTTTGCTGAAAAAAATTTTTGTTCTCTACACTTTATGTTAGTTTTTGTTGTCACTGTCAGTCACTTTTACCTCTAACATGTACATATAGTAGTTTTTTGTTGTTGTTTTTACAGGACTACCTCCACATACTGAGATCAGTTCAACAGTAGTATCAAGCATCATCATCATCCTTTCTCATCATCCAGTCCTCACATCCTCACTTTCAACATCATCAATCGATGTAGTATTTCACACCATTTACAGATATAATTCGAAAAATATCAACTTTAATTCAAAAATTCTACTTGAAAATTTCCATTAATAATTTGAAAATTCCATTTATAATTAGAAGACTCCAGTAGTAATTCGGTTTGAAATATGGAAATTTCAAATGAAATATTCGAATGTCAAGTAGAGTCCTCGAATTACAAATGGACACTTGAAATTTCAAGTAGAATCTTCGAATTATAAATGAAATCTTCGACTTCCAAATCGAATCTTCGGATTATAAGTTGAATTTCGAATTCTTCTTTTCGAATCACATCTGTAAATGGTGTAGCAGTGTTGGAAAGCTTGTTACTTTATCTATGACACTTCCCTTTTATCCACTCCTGTTTTCTAATTTCTCTGTGTTATATATGAAGCTACTTTTTTAATTGTTACAATTCGTTTTTTTTTTTAGAAAAAAATTTTTTCTCTACTATTTTTAGTTTTACATTAAACTGATTGCATGACATTGTTTAGCCGAGCAAGTGGTTTAGAAGTGATGGTTAAAGTTTAGTTTTTTGTTTTGTTTTACGTAAAACTACCATAGTAGTTTGTCCAATGTACGTATGTAGTCGTCATATGTTGGTGTCATTTATTTACTATGTTTCCGCTTAAGTGGTTCCACTTTGTGCTATTTAATCCCACTCACAAAACAAAATACAAAAAAAAATCTGAAGGTTTTAAAAATATTTTTAGTTGTAAGGTTTATGTTATATTGATTTTAAGTTTATTTATTAAGCTCTAAAACTGTTTTTATTGATAACTTTTCCATTTATTGTAAAAAGACTTCATGGTTAAAGCCGCGCAAACAAATCTGCAAAAATAGCTTTCCTTGAATTTTTTAATTCGGTCAAATAGGTAAATGCATTGAATTTTTAGGAACGAAATTATTACGAAAAGGTAGCTATTTTAAATTGAATGAAATCGCTGTGGCCCCACGATGGGCGCCATTTATTTGAAGGCTTGTAAGTATAAAATGAAAACGTAAACGACAGTTTCAAATGATATTTCAAAAATTTCTCTAAAACATGTCCTCAATTGTCAGCACATTCTTACTTCCACTTGCAATCCCCTTAAACCGACTTTGATGCATTATCTGACGTTTGAGAGCATGAAGACATTACACCAAGAATATATAAGATTCGACACATTACCTGACTCCACTCTTATATCGTTTTTGAGCCATTGTCTGATTTGTTAGGCTTTACATCAGCGAATCACAATTAAAATGTTCCAATAGAAGCTCCAAAGATATTGAATTTTGACATCCGACTAATCAGAAAGATCGTACAGCTTTCTAAGTCCCAGTGAAACAAGTCTTTGACCAGAAGAGCCGGGCAATGTCAGAAGTGTTTGATAGTTTCTAATATATCAGCTGACTTGTGTTCATCTGACTAAGAGAGAAGGCTAAATCTGTCGTATTGTCTCACACGTCCATCCATGAGCCCATCTATGATTAGTCTCTGTCATTTATGTGACTGCTCGTATTCACTGAAAACGCCAAGGACAAAATTTCAAAATTTCTTTAAAACATGTAATCTGTTGTCAACACATGCTGACTTCCACTGGCAATTCCTATTAGTCGGCTTTGGAACTTTGTTTGGTTTGTGAGAATCAAACATTACATTAAGGAAATATAATATTGATTTGCTCACAAAACAATTATCAGCGAGGGCCCGTTGAACAGTTAAAGTCAAACTGACGACTTCAATACACTTCCAAATACCACGTCGACGACCGTTTCAAAATGTGCTCAGTTATCAGAACGTACTGAGTCAACAGGCAATTCTCTTACGTCAAATTTGAGACATTGTATGATTTCTTAGAACCTGAAGGCATCACGTCAACGAATCGCAATACAAATTTTCTAATAGACACATTTTCCGACTTAAACGATAATTTCGAGTATCTTGTGTGCATTTTAAACTTCAGTGAGACAGCTGACCGTTAAAGAAATATCAAGAACATATTTTTAGTTAAATGGGCATCAAAGTCGCAAGCTTGAAGGTAGGCTGAAATGTATTTGGTTCACTCCGCTTTTTCACCATTTTCTGGTTCAACTCCTTCGGGTTTGCTATTGTCTTGACAACCAAATAATGTCAAACTGACAGCTTTAGTACATTCATAACACCTCGACGACAGTTTCAAATGATATTTCAAAATGTCTCCATAACGAGTTTTCAGTTATAGGAACGTACAGAGTCTATGTGCAATTCTCTTACTTCAACTTTGTGACATTGTATGATTTCTTAGAACCTAAAAGCATTTCATCAACGAATCACAATACAAACTTAAACGATAATTTCGAGTATCTTGTGTGAATTATAAACAGCAGTGAGACATCTGACCATTGAAGAAATGTTAAGAACTTGTCGTAACATATTTCTAGCAGAATAAGCATCAAAGTGGCGAGCTTGAAGGTAGGCTGAAAATGTATTTGGCTCACTGTGCCTTTTTCAAACTTTCTGTTTGAACTCCTTTGGGTTTGCGATTGTCATGACAACCAAATAATAAATGTTTAAATTAGGTGTATAAAAAATACCACATTGCTGATTGATGACAAAACTAAATCAGTGTCTTCTCCAGAAAGCTCTTTAGCAAGACAAAGTTTTCGAAAGCAGATAAGCATTGGTCTTTATAAAAACTTCTACTTAAACTGTACAAGAAAGAAATTCTGTGGCATTAATGCTGGCTAAGGTTCTGACAAAACATGTAGTCTTCTTGTAGATTTTAATTAAAGCGTTGGAATGCATTATATGTCCAACCACCCGAGCAGTGAAATTGTCGTGACAGGGGATTTCAATGTTCACAACTCTTCCTGGATCCTCCATTCTTACCATTCGACTCCCCTTGGCGATTACGTCGAGTTACTCGCCGCTCATAATCATATGTCGCAGTTAGTGAACGAACCAAAGTGCTTAACGGGCGTTATGAATGAGCACTAGAATACTCCCGACCTTTTTCTTAAAACAAGTAAAAGCATTTGCACCTCATGGTAATGCTGATCATTTCATAGTTTCCTCATCCTTCACGTACTGCGAGTTTCGTAATGGCTTTACAACTGCTACGAAGCGAACCTCGTAACGTTTCTAAAACTGCTACGAAACGTTTAGTTTTCATATATGAGAAAGCTCTTTGGGGGAAGATCAAGGATTTTTTCGGCGTTTGAACTGGAACCTTTTTTGCTTAGACGACAACGTTGACGCCACCGCGAAAATGGTGGAAAATTGTTTAGTGCCAATCAATACATGTTTGTGTAACCAGACTTGCAGGAATGCAAACAGATACAGGGAGTAAGCGTTCAGAAATTAGCGTAACAACAAAAATGCTAATACTGAGCTGCTACGCAAACAGGCGAGATCTGATTGTGCAAGAGTACTTAGTCGTGAAAAACTTCTTTGCGAACAGCGATTTCGAATAGGGTCAGTTTCATATATGTTTACCCAAAGGACTGCGGAGCCAACACCGTTAACTGCATATATGGGTGTTATGATATCGAGAAAACGGACAATCTTGCTATTTTGGGCATTAAAATTCATTGTAAAGTCAGTTGGAATAAGTACGTTTTATGGAGCCAAAAGAAGCATTCAAGCGTCTCGCTTTCTTTAATCGGTATAGGAAGTACTTTACCTCAGCTGAGCTCCTTACTATTTATACCACCTATATCCGACCGAAAATGAAATACAACTTCCACGTATGGGCAGGGGCTTCAAAAAATATGTTGGAGCTTTTGTGCCGTGTCCTAAGAAGGACGATGATTCTTCGTCATTCATCTATCTTTGACCGTAGGCCAAGCCTTCTTGAGGTTGAAGGCAGATTATGAATAACACACTTAATTAAGACCAACTAACAATCTCCGAGTGGGGTCCTGCGAATCTCTGAGTATGGACTTGCAAACAGGGTCAGATTCAACGCAAGCAAAACCCAGTGATGTATGTTGACTCACAGGACTGTGGAGCCAACAGTTTCATCTGTTCATATGGGTGGTATAGATATCGAGGAAAGAGACACTCTTGATGTCCTGGTAATGAAAATTCAGTGTGATGTCCTTGGGAATAACCACGTTTTTGAAGTGTCTCGATTTCTTAAACCGGTGTAAGAAGTACTTCACCTCATCCAATCTCCTTACTTACCGAAGATATAATACAACTCCCATATATGTGCAGGGGCTTCACAGTCTACTTTAGAGCCCTTGGAACGTGTCCAATGGAGGGTTATGATGCTTATCAATGATAATAGGCGTACGGACATAGCGCCCAAGGTCTTATCGCCCAAAACCATAAATGTCATATCGCCCAAGCTGCGACATATAGCCCAAAATGATAAGTCTAAAAATGTTATTTCTCCCAAAACAAAATTGTCAAAAAATCCAAAATATTTTTTTTTGGCGAAATGTCGAAATTACGACTTCTATGATTTGTTTCTTTATAATAAAGGTTTTCTGCGTAGCCGGCCTTCGGCCGGGCTTATGGATTACATACTCCATCCATTAAACCCACCCTCTTTGCAAACCAAAGATATTTTGGTTATCAGGCCTTTTCCATGCATAACAAATTTGATATTGTAAAGGCCTGCTACCCTAGAAAACTTCACTTTGCGGAGAGATGAATTTAACGCATGGATTTTGTAATCCCTAAGCCCGGCTACGCATAAAAACTTTAAAATATTGTGTTAAAAAAAACAATATTGGTGAGTTTTATGATTATTTTTTTATTGTTTTGGGTGCTATGACATTTTATAAATTCAACATTTTGATATTTGGGTAATATGACATTTTTGACAATTTATATTAATTTAAAGAAAATTGTTAAAATACCCGAAAATAATGGCCATATCGTCCAAAAAATTTTGCAACAACAACTAACACACATTTTGTGGAATGACTTTTTTAAATTGGGCGATATGCACTTGGGCGCTATGTCCGTACGCCTGACAATATGGTAGCCAACTCTATTGATTGAATGGAGCGTCTTTGGAATGTGGGTTTTTTGACTCTGTCCTACCGATATTGCCATGGAAAACGTTCTGATGAGATAAGTGAACTCGGCTGTCTAGCAGATCACCTCCGTTTGTTGTCAATTGCCCAGTTGATTGCATATCCCATTACAGAGAAGGTTCGTTTATTAGTTGTATGTTGATAACTCCCCGCAGAAGTCTTTTCAGTTTCTTTCTTTGTCGATAAATTTCAGTCAAATTTCCACAAGCACTACTCCCGCTTTCCGCTCTCCAGTGACGAAAAATCTCAAAAGCTTCCCTGCAAAAAAAGTCATTACCACTTCTCAGTGGAGTGCTTTAAAACTATAACAAATGTAATGAAATACAACAAAAATAACAAAAAACACAAGACAAAAGCACACAAACAGTTTTTTTTACTCCAGAATACATAGATATTCAGCACATAACTCATTACCTTCCGCGACACTCCCATACAAAAGTAAGTAGATATTCAGTAGATAAGAACTACTCCAGGTAAGTAGTTGGAAGTTGTTTGAAAGCTCGGAGTACTTCTTATCTACTGAATATCTACCTACTTTTGTATGGGGGTGTCGCGGAAGGTAATGAGTTAAGTGCTGAATAACAACTTTTTATGGAGTAGAAAAAACTGTTTGTGTGTATTTTTCTTGTGTTTTTTGTTATTTTTGTTGTATTTCATTACATTTGTTATAGTTTAAAAGCAGGGTTTGTTTTGCTACTGGCAGTAGTCAAAAATTGCATTGAATATAATAATTTTCTAGTATTACTACAGAAAATATTAGAATACTAAAGCAATTTTTTTAAATTGCTAATTTATAAATTCAAACTTGAACATATTTTCAAAATGAATATATTCAAATTTTAAAATTTCTGAAGAAAATATTTTAGCAAATTTGAAAATTTGAAAATGAAAAAAAAACTTTAGAAAACTTAAAAACTGAATATATTTCAATTTGAAAACAATACAAATTGAATACACATACATACGTATGTGTGTATGGAAAAAAAATGATAAACGATATTTATTAAACGAATACATAAATATTAAAAGATAAAAATGTTACACGGTTTTTGTGCAGACTTCTAGAATACATTTTCTAAAGTATTTTTGCCTCCTAAACATAAATCTGTCATCAGAAAAAGTTGTATCGCCTTCTCGAGATATAGGCATTTTAGTTTTTTGTGGACCAATACCTCAAAACCAACAATTCTTTTAGTATTGGAAAAATGTATGTTAAATTTTTATATGAGGGTTTCTGCGTCAACCGAGCCACCCCTCTCTCCAAAATTGGTATGAGTTTAAAATTTTTTTAAAAAATTTTGAAATTACTTAAAAATATTTACTTTTGAATGCCGAGAGACACCTTTTAAATTTCTATTGGCTGATCCAATGTGGCGCCCAATTTGTAAAAAATATTACAGATTCGCTTAACTCTTTATATATGGGTTCTTGTGGTCGCTTAAAAAGAACTTGCAGTTCGATTTTTAAAATTCAAAATGGCGGACCCAACATGGCGACCAATATTTTTAAAAATAAACCGATTTGTTTGAAACTTTATATGCTCGGGGTTTTGGGGTCGCTAAAGAAGAATCTGAAGTTAGATTTTCTAAGTTCAAGATGGTGGATCCAACATGGCGATAAATGATCCGACCCAGTGGCGTATACAGGGGGGGGCCGCGGGCCCGGGAAATAGGAATAATGTCTTAAAATATTAGCATTTTTCTCAGAATCTAAGACTTTTTCTATAGGAAAATTTTCTCAGAATCCGAGAGTTTTTCTTTAGGAAAAATATTTTAGAATCTAAGACTTTTTGTATACTGTTTTCTTTTTTAAAAGGTCTCAGAATCTGAATAATTTTTCTTAAAGAAAAGGCGAAGATTTTCTCAGAATCTAAAACTTTTTGTGTAGAATGTTTCAGAATCTAAGAAAATGTGCTAGACTAGAAATATCTCAGATTCTGGGAAAATGTCTTACAATCGGAATCTTTTCTTTTAGAAAAGTATTTTATGAATATATTTATAGAATCATTTTCTAAAGTGACTTTTTCCCGAGAAACGTTTTTCATTGAAAATATGATTTAGAGTCTTTCACTTTTTCTATAACAAAAACTGTCTTAACTGGAAATTGTCATAGAATCTTAGACTTTTCTTTGAAAAAAATTTCAGATTCTGATAATATTGGAAAAATTTATCAGCATCTGATACAATTCACACATTAAAAAAAGACTTAAGTCTCTCAAAAAATTTTAAAATATTAAAAAATTTTAATTTTTTCCCCAACAGTTTTAAACTTACAAAAAAATTAAGAATCTGATTGTGTTACATTCAGTCATAGAGTAAAAAAAGGAACAGAGGTACGATTAGCGAAAACTTCGTGGAACCCAAATTGAGAACTACGATTATTTCAAGGCGGGCTCTTTTAGATAATAGAATAGATAAATTGTTTTGTTTTCTTTTCATTTTCCTTTTAAATGCATTCGTTTTTTTTTTCTTTACTTCCTTTTGAAATGATGGGTTTATTGTAAAAACTCGATAAGCAACCGTTCATTTTATGGTGGTTTTTGCTTTAAATCTTTTAAAATAATGTAGAAAATAGAACTTTTTCAGAACTTTTATTCTTAATATACTTGTACGAAGGGTTGAGGCAAGACTTCTGTCAAAAATCTGTCAATGGAACATCAGCAGAAGGCGAAAAACACGAAAAAATAAAATGTTGCTTATCAAGTTCTTGCAGTAAGCCCTTCAAATGTATTTAGGGTTTCACTTTTTTCTTCGATTTCCTTTTGAAAGGTATTTGGGGTTTCTCTTTTTTTCAATTTCCTTTTGTAAGTATTCTGGGTTCTAGCCCGAGATAATCGAAGTTCACGGCTAAAAAAATTAACAAAAGAAGTGCGTTTTCATCCGTAATATCTCTTATTCTTCTTTACTTTGTGATTCAGTTCAAGGAAAAGATCGAGACAAATTCTAAAACATGTGCTGTTATAAAAATTTATTGTAAAAAATTGACAACAAATTTTGGGCCCCCACCGAAATAAAATCCTGGATACGCCCCTGATCCGACCTAATATTCGGTTCGGCTAAAAAGCCGAGGCGAATATTCTGCCACATTTTTGGCCGAATAAAGAATAATTATAAGATATTGTAGTCACGTGTTGAAAAATGCACCAAACTCGTTTATGAAAAATTTCAAGCAAATCAGGTTACATAAAAAAAAATGGTCGCCATGTTGGATCCGTCATTTTAAATTTGGGAAATTCTACTTCAGATTCTAATTTAGCAACCCAAAATGCGTAAAAAGTTTTAAGTCAATTATTTTTAAAAAGTATCGCCATATTGGATCCGCCATTTTGAACTTAGAAAATCAAACTTCAGACCCAAAAAACCAGTGCATACAATATTTCAAGCAAATCGGTTTATTTTTAAAAATATTGGTCGCCATGTTGGGTCCGCCATTTTGAATTTTAAAAATCCAACTGCAAGTTCTTTTTAAGCGACCACAAGAACCCATATATAAAGAGTTTTAAGCGAATCTGTAATATTTTTTACAAATTGGGCGCCACATAGGATCAGCCAATAGAAATTTAAAAGGCGTCTCTCGGCATTCAAAAGTAAATATTTTTAAGTAATTTCAAAATTTTTTAAAAAAATTTTAAACTCATACCAATTTTGGAGAGAGGGGTGGCTCGGTTGACGCAGAAACCCTCATATAAAAATTTAACATACATTTTTCCAATACTAAAAGAATTGTTGGTTTTGAGGTATTGGTCCACAAAAAACTAAAATGCCTATATCTCGAGAAGGCGATACAACTTTTTCTGATGACAGATTTATGTTTAGGAGGCAAAAATACTTTAGAAAATGTATTCTAGAAGTCTGCACAAAAACCGTGTAACATTTTTATCTTTTAATATTTATGTATTCGTTTAATAAATATCGTTTATCATTTTTTTTCCATACACACATACGTATGTATGTGTATTCAATTTTTATTGTTTTCAAATTGTAATATATTCAGTTTTTAAGTTTTCTAAACAAGCATGTTAAATATTTTCAAATTTACCAAATTGCAATTTTCGGAATTTGAAATTTACATTTTTAGCATTTTAAATGTTTTGAAATTTGCTAAAATTGCAATTTTAAAATTTGCTGTGGCCAGTTTTTTTTTTTTAATTTTAAAATTTTTAAATTTGCTGTCACCAGTTTTTTTTTCATTTTCAAATTTTCAAATTTGCTAAAATATTTTCTTCAGAAATTTTAAAATTTGAATATATTCATTTTGAAAATATGTTCAAGTTTGAATCTATAAATTAGCAATTTAAAAAATTGCTTTAGTATTCTAATTTTTAAATTAGCAATAAAGAAAAATATTGAAGGCGTGAAATATTTGTAGTATTATATTGTTTAAAAAATTTTTTGTGTATGCTAATTGTAAACCCTGTTTAAAAGCACTCCAAATAGAAGTACTCCGTACTTTTTTTGCTGGGTTCTTAAAAAGTTGTACATAACTTTTCATTGTTCGTGTTCTGATTCATTCAAATTTAAAAGTCCTTTTCAAAATTGAATGCAGTAATTGAAAAAATATCCTTGGGAAACTACTAAAACTTCCTTATTCCTCAACAACTCATAAAATATTTATCACAAATCCTTTTTTTTCTTCAATTTCTTAAGAAAGTTAAGACATTACACTAATTGGTAGGATACAAAAAACCACTAAAAAGACTAGTTCATGATAAAACACTTAAACAGTGGCGCCGGAATTCGTGGGAATTTGTTGACAGTTTAACAAAATTTACATAATATTTATGTTTTTTTTATGTTTATACACAAGTGTCAAAATTAACGCAACACTCATTAAATGCTTGTTAACCTTATGAGTGGTAACATTACGTACGTGCAACCTACAAACACTTAGAAATGAGCGTGACTCCTTGTTTTCCCATTGTAGTTGTTGGTTTTGAGTGGTGCACAGTAATGTAAAACTTTTTTTTTATTTTACAAAATTGTCGCTAATTACTTTTGCTACATGTTACAGGCATGTTCTCGTACATGTTTAGTAAACTACTTACAACTGACCATATGTGTAACACGAAACCACAATTATCATAAGTATTAAAAAAAGGGAAAAAGGGTGGTTTTGAGTATTCAAAAGAAATAGTAGTAAATTATTTTAAAACATGAAAGAAAAATTTAAACAAATTTAAACAAATTAGTAAAATGTTTCAAAATTCGTTTAAAATTTTTCTTGTTAAACTAAATTTCTAAATTCCCTTTCAAAAATTTATTGATTGATATTTTTTGTTTTAAATCTCCTTCAATTGGTTACACTTTCTTCAATAAATCCCTCAATATTAGTCAAGCTTGTCAGTATAACAAATTTTCTGTTGTTCAAATATTAACAACTTTTTTTTTTTGTATAATTGTGCAAATTATCTAAAAAATTTGTGATTTTATACCTTAAAAATAAATGTTTTTAAAAATGTATCTCATACATAATTGATCGATTAGTTGTGTTTTTTTAAAGACAATATTATCCTGTGAAGCACCCTACTGTCAAACCGTATAATTTGTATGAATGTGGTAGACCTTATAAACCAGTGCACTATAGGAAATTTTACCCATTTTTTGGCCAAAAGTCAAAATTAAAATTTTTGCAAACATTATTTTTTTTCACATTAATATAAAAAAAACTTAACAAAGTAAACAATTCTTTCTCAATTTTCGACAGAATTGATGTACTGTCACTTTATCAGTAGTTTTTCTTGCAATTTCTTACTTAGTTATAAAATAACGATTGAGAGCAGCGAATTTTGTGATAGCTTCTAACAAAAGTTTTTATATTTAGAATTTATAGTTTTTAAAAACTAAAAAATGGAAAATAATGTCAAAGGTGAGTACTTTAATGATAAATAGTAAAATGTTGGTGAACTCATCTATTAGATCGATTTTATTGGAAAAATTGAAGTGACCTTAAGATGAACTTATTGAAGTATGAATTGGAATTTTATTTTGACTTTAAAAAAAATGATAGCATATGTTAGCTATAAAACCATAAAAGTTCTCTAGGACAATCAATTACCTTCCGAATTTAAAAAATTTCAAGGTCGGATATGTGCAAACTTTTTTTTTATACCCATTTTTCCAGGTGACTACTGAGTGCCAAATTCAGAGTTATTTAATACATGGCGAGAGAAATAAAGCAGAGGTGGATAAGGAGCCGCTATTTCTGACCATTTCTTTGCATACATTGCTGAGAGTGAATGTTTCGAAAACTTTAAACAATATATAAAGGAGGAATTAAGAATATTTTGTTCAAATATAAATATGAAAAGGATTAAAAGTTGTAGGAGTTTGAAAATTTTTGAAAGACAGCATGCTGTTTGGCTTAAAGGCAATACTTGGCTAAAAAAAACTTGAAACGCAGCCTGCCTCCACTAAATCGAAACTTGGGCGACCGCAATTAACTTTTTTGTCAAAATCTGCGAGAACAAAAATACGAGTTACAGCAGAAATCTCTAAAGATCTAAATAGGGAAGTTGAGCCCCTAGCTCTTGCATCATCTACGGCTGCCCGTAGTGGCATTTTGAAATGTAGTTGACGACTTGGAACTCAAAATTAAAATTTTTGAATAAAATCCTTATTAAAAAGTAGATTTGTTTGACACTTCTTAACATTGTTAAAATAAATTTCTACTGTTATCTTCGAAAGTTAGTGTACACTCAAAAAAAAAAATATTGTAAAAACAGTTTAGAAAACCATATAATCTATCAAGGATCTAAAAAATCTTAGATGCGGCAACTTATTACCCGGGATCCCTGTTTGGAACTAATTATTAGGTAATTTTTTAGGTAACTTTACTAATTTTTTTTTTTGAGTGTATGAAAACCTTTAAGAGTCACTCCCTCCCTCTAAAGAGTCTTCCAAAAGTCAAATAAAAAAAAATCAGTCAAATCGGTCCAGCCGTTTGGCTGTAAATAATTTTGGCCAAAAAAAGGGTAAAATTTCCTATAGTGCAGTGGTGTAACAAATTGATTTTTTTTTTTTTTCAATTGAGTAGAGTTGTTGGACATTGTTTGGTTTTTATTTTTTGGCGCAAACTATATATTTATTGTGCAAAATCTTTTACTTTTTTTTGAGGACAAAATCAATGTAATAATGTACAATAATTTTGCTTGAAATTATAATTTCATGCTCAACAACACATGCCAAAGTGCTAAAATATGTTTTTTTTTTTTTTAATTTTAGAGAAATTTTACAAATAAATTTTAAGATATTTTCTGTGGTAATAATATCATCAGTTTAACGCCTATTTGTCAAGTTAACCGTTGCAAATTTTTAGAGATTTTTTCTTGTATCTCAATTAATTGAGTAGAAAAATGTTTAAAATTTAAGAACAAGATGAAATATAACGGTTGAAAATGTTTCTACAGTTTTGTTTTACTGGTCCTTATTTGGAAAATTTTTAATTTTTGCTGCTCCTACACCCTGGATTTGTTAAAAGACCTTATAAGTAAATGTTAAAATTTTGGAATAATCGATTAACTCTTTGTCCTCGCGAGAATCAAAGTTTCGAGTTTTGGGAAAAAAGTTACTCAATTAAAAAAAAACGAATGCGTTAGAAAATGGATAAAAATATATTTAAGTTTACTACAATTTTGTTTCAGAAAATTTAAAAAAAAATAATTTCGGGGATTTGAAAAATGTGTTAAATTCAATTTTTTTTTTTGGTTCTCAAATTTATATGGGTTACGGATATCGCAAAAAGTTTATATTTATGCCCTACACTACTCTGTAGTACAGTGTATAATGAGTTTGCGCTGATGTTTGTAACTACCCAAAATATTGGTCCTAGACCCACTATAAAGTATACCGATAAGCCCAGAATCACATTTTGAGTCGATTTAGCTATGTTTGTCCATGTAAACCGTGTAAACACGATACAGCTCGCAATTTTTAACCAATTGACTTAAAATTTCAAACTTAAGCCTCTCTTGCCCCAAGGACGAAGCCTATTGAAATTAATTCATGTTTAGACCTAGCCCCATATAATGGTACTCTTTAATTTTGGCTCAAATGACTCTAATAACCGTATTATAATAGTTCTTCTTTCGAAATTTAGCTGGTAAAAGTGTTTTGTATTGACAAATCTCTATTCCGAAGAAATCGGACCAGTTCTTCTTGTAGCCCACCTTCACGATATTCACATAAATCTCTCAAATTTTTGCAAAAATATAAAATATTTTATTAAAATTTTGTTTGTGTGTGTTTACCGCGTACTTTAATAACCTAATCAAATCTGATTATAATCAGACCATTTTTGGACCCCAATGAAAATTTCGCCCGATATTCAGTTAAAAATGTTTGTTGGCTACAAATAGAAGCCTATTTCATTCAAATCTGGTTTGTGAGTGTTTTTTACAATTATTAAGGATTTGATAAAAAAATATTTGAAAAAAAACTAAGAACCCATTTTCCGGAGTGTAGGGTATTATATGGTCGGTCATGGCAGACTATAATTTTCTTACTTGTTATACCCTCTACTCTAGTGATAGAGGGTATATATAAGTTTGTCATTCCGTGTGTAACACCTCGAAATATTGGTCTACGACCCCATAAAGTATATATATTCGTGATCCTCGATCGATTTTAAGATGATCTAGCGATGTCCGTCTGTCTGTTAAAAACACGCTAACTTTTGAAAGACTTTACGGAAGCTCCTGAAGTTTGGCATATATCTTGGGCATTACTCACAACAACAAATAACAAATTGTTTTAGTCCAATGGACTATCATATGTAAAACTGTTTTAAATATTTTTGTTGGTTATTGACAATCGTTGTCTTACTAGTATAGTACAATTTCTTCGTCTTTCTAATTCCCATTGTAGATAGAGTCGAATATGTATTAATATTTTAGTTTGTGCGCAAACGATTTGTCATTAGACTCGTTTGCTACTTTTTAGTCAATCGTTTTTTGCTTAATAATCTTGACAATGGAATCTAAATAAATTTAAAACAGAAAAATAATTTTCTTGAAAATTATGCTATGAGAATATAATGGTTTTAATTAGTAAAGAAAATAATGGCCTCAAGCCAGAATAAACATCCTCAAAATATAATATTTTAAAGGTCGAATAAAACAGTTTTTATTTTTTATAAAAATTATTCAGAATTTGAACTAAATTCAACAATTAGTTATATTAATTAAATATTTAATTAATATTAAGCTGAAAAAACAATAAAAATATTAATTAAAGAAAATTAAAAATTTGATTAAACAATTAATTATATTAATTAAAAATTTTATTGATATTAAATTAAAAAAAATTAAAATTTTAATTAAAATAAAATATACCATATTATTTTCTGTATACAGGTTGTAAATGTGAACCGATTTTTTGGAAATTCAGAATTTAAGCTTTTATCAGGATAATAAACAAGTGCCTTGATTTTTTTTTTTAATCGGACCTACAAGGAAACTATTTCAGGGTGGACACTACATTTTTAATAAAATTTACAGATGTTATAGGTGAAACAAATAAAGGGGAACTTGTCTTATGTTTATGTTTTTGAATTGCAGATGGGCGCTGGTCATTGCAACTCAAATGCGTGACTCAAAAAAAAAGTGAATCACGTGTGGGTGATGTTCATTTAAGTCATGTGAGTGATTTTCATTAAATCATTATAAGTTGAAAAAATTCTGAGTTGGTGATTACAGAGTAAGTCGAATTTTTGCGTGTGTGATTAATTTTTTGTTAGCTTGATTTAATTTGTTTTTAATAACGGATTTATTTGTATTTTTCTTACAAAAACATTGTCTTATGGTCCTAGGCAGGGTAAGTTCGGAAATGAGCCAAATCAGACCAGGGAAAAAAAGTTCTCCCTTGAAGAACTAAACCAACCTCTTAAAAAAAATTTTTGAGGTTTTTTTGTATTTTTGTGAACCAAATGAGACTTCTGCGAACATAAAAATTTTCGTTTATAGTCCTGCGCTTGGACCCAGGGGATTAATAAATGTAGCTTTTTTGACCGTCCCTCTTTTAAGGGCGTGAATAAAAAAATAATTTAAATAATTATAAAACTATAATACTTTATGCACAAATCAGACAAAAATGAACTTGAACACATACCGTGAGGGCGAAGGAGTCACACAGCTCACCGACCCCTCCCCCTACCTGCCCCCCCCCCTTAAAACAACACTCCTGTAAATTTATTTTTTTTACATGTTGGAGGGTATAATAGATTCGGTACAGCCGAATTTAACACTCTCACTTGTTTTCAATGTTTTTCCGACGGAGGATCCTACATTCCAAATTTAAAGTGTCTAGGACAATTATTTCAGGAAATATAAAAAGTACCAATATATTTTTTTCTTATTCCATAAGAATAAGCAATTTTTTCAGAGGTGGTTATGGATCTTCAAAGTACCTTTCCCCCTGGACCCATTGTACCCGTTTACAAATTTAATAAGTGTAGGACCCCAAGACATATTTCAAGATTTAAGATTCAGCCATCTATCTCTTTTCGTAAAGCTCCATTGTGATTTCATCAAACAGACGGATGGTTTCATAACGAAGTTTCAGCTGGAAAAACAAAATCTCATGGGAGTGACTGCATTGTTCTTCATATTTCCTGTGAAATTAAACAGACACAAATAGTGTCGATTCAGACACAAACATTTTCTGAAAATTTGTTACATAGCGTTATTCTTAAAATTTGATCTTAACATTATTCTACATAATATTTCATTTATCAAATACTATTGCCCTAAAAAATATATTTCATAAGATTAAAAACAATATCCTTGTTACAGATTCTAACACTAAATTTCATTGACATATTGGAAATTTTATTAATAGATTTGTTTAAACATATCCTTTTTTTAAGCACAGCAAAAAAAAAGGCAAATCCTTTAAATACACATGTATCTCTTTGTCAAATAGCCAGCAAGAAAATGGTGTTAATAACAAGCTTCTATCGCAGCAGAAAAAACTGAAAAGGGTCTACCATAAGATACAATTGGTTACACATACTTTCTTCTTCCTTCAAATTTTATATTTTCCACCCATTGCTATACAAATATTTACAATGTGGCTTATTTACACCAAAGGATGGGTTCACTAAAAAATGGAAGTTAATTTGAAAGCGTAAGAAAAACAAGTAGAAAAGTTAAATTCGACATGGCCGAATCTATGAATACCCTCCACAATGCCCATTTTAAGTGATAGTAAATTTTCTAACGTGAAAAAAATAACAGTTATGATTAGAAATATTTAATTTTGTGTAAAAATATTTGTTTTTTAGTAGTTTTTGAAAAAAAAAAAATACTAATTTTTTTTTGAGTGTAAAATTTTTTTTTTGAGTGTAAAATTTTTTCGAATTTTACATTCAAAAAAAAATTTACTATTTTTTTTTTGAGTGTAAAATTTTTTCGAATTTTACATAAAAAAAAAATTTACTAATTTTTTTTTTGAGTGTAAAATTTTTTTTGAGTGTAAAATTTTTTTCGAGTTGTTGTTTTGATATAAAAATATTTTTGAGTGACAAAAATACGTTTTAAAATATTTTTGTGACTTACCAATGGTTTTAAAACAGGTTTAACGGGTTTTCACCACGTGAATTTAAGGTGAAGCTACTCTGATATTCACGGTTTTGCTAATAACTTTTGAACCACTGGACCGATTTGGCTGAAATTTAATACGAACTAGGCTGGAGGAACGAAAAATATATATGCCAAGCTTCAGCATCCTCAGAATTGATTTTCGAAAGTTATAGTGCTTTTTATCTCATAAATTCACGAAAAACCCTTGCCGAAATTCAGTCTTTTGCTCATAACTTTTGAACCACTGGACCGATTTCGCTGGATTGCAATACCAACCTGACCAGGTAAATGCCCAACATATATGCCAAACTTCAGGAGCCTCCGTAAAGTCTTTCAAAAGTTAGCGTGTTTTCAACAGACAGACAGACAGACAGACGGACAGACGGACGGACGGACGGACGGACGGACGGACGGACATCGCTAGATCGTCTTAAAATCGATCGAGGATCATGAATATATATACTTTATGGGGTCCTAGACCAATATTTCGAGGTGTTACAAACGGAATGACAAACTTATATATACCCTCTATCACTAGAGTGGAGGGTATAAAAATATAAATTGACCAAGTAGTCAACCATAATCAACCTCAGTGGCCAGAAATCACATTTGACCAAGTCAATAAGTTTTAAAGTAAATATTTTATATAAAGAATTATTTCTATATGTAGTGTAGTACAGTATAGTTCAGTTAGTGTATATTTATTTTGGGGGTCCAAAGAGAAGAAGAATAAGTATAAAAAGGATATCCGTTAATCATGAAGGATGAAGGATATGGTAACCCTGAAGAATATAAAATACACAAAAAGGTGACAAATATTTTTTTTTTTGGATTTTATTTTATAATGTAACATATGCTAGACTAAAGGTTACTTCCGGTCAATTTGTTACAATTGTTCAGAAAATAATATTTTCTATACAAAAAGATTTATTTAATTTAAAATCAGCACGTTTGAAAATTATTTAATTTAAAGAATTATTTTAGTTGTTATACAAAAAAAAAAAGTAAAAAATTTAAACTTGACTTTTGTATTTTTTTTATTAATATTTCAGTTAGGTTTCGCGTGGATATAGGTACACTCAAAATATTTTGTAGACAAAAACAAATGAAAAAACATTAAAAACCAGTGGTAAAACAATTGAAAACCATCCCAGTAATTATTCATTTGTTTAAACAAACATCAACATTAATTTTTTACTGTTAATAAAATTTTCTAAAATAAATAACATTGAACATTAAAAAATACCGTCACTTTCATTTTTTTTACCAACAAGATCAAAAAAATAACCTACGAAAACATTAAAAATTAATGATTTTTGTGTTATTTTTACCAACAATATCAAAAAAAAAAATTGCTTACGAAAACATTAAAAACTAATGGTTTCGTAGGTATTTTTTAAAATTTTTCTATTGAATTATTATTTAAAAAATTTTTAATAAAATTTTGAGGAATCGATCCCGCAATCAACTACATTCTGGCCAGACACTAACATATTTTTATATTTCTATAAATATTTTTTTTAATTTTTTACTACAAGAAAATAACCCACACAAGTACGTAAAAACTAATGATTTCTCCTTAAAAAGTGCCAACAATTTAAAAAAAAAAAATAACGTACACAAATCATTAAAAATTAAAGAAGAATAACTTATTTTTACTTACAGAACAAAAATAAATGACTTTTAAAGTTGAATGCTAATGAAAGTCTATGTTTTTTTTTTGTTGTTATTTTTGAAACAAAGAACAGAAATAGTCATTTAGAAAAACTAAACGTTAAACAGATGTTGTTTCTTTTAAAAACGGCAAAACGTAAAAATTTTTAAATAAACTACAAAAAGTTAATAACATAGAAAAATCGTTGTTGCTGGCGCTTTCAACGTCCATAGCGAATCGTTGCTTACAGACTCGAGTCCAGAGGGTCATTAGGTTGAACTCTTTGCAGTACACAACCACCTGACAAACTAGTGAAGGCGCCGACACACAACCCGTATGGAGAAGTCCAACATGATAATACCCTTGACCTTTTTTTAACTTCGCATACTGGTAAATACTTTGCTTGCTCTCCCCTCTCGGTAGTTCGGACCATATGACTGTATCCGCATCCTTTTTCTACAGCGATCTTCGTTTTGGTTCTGGTAACGAAGCCCTCGGTTTTTCTGAAATTTTTGCTGGCAGTTCTGTTTTACCTGAAATGTAATCAACGACTTCCAGCACTTTCTAGAGTAAAATGTTCCATGTCTAATATATTTTTTAGGACACGAGCGGTCAGGAAGTTTCTGGTCTGACTTAACGTTGATTAATAATCTCCAGAACTAGATAGTATTCCAGCACTTGTTTTAAAAAAGGGCTCTTTAACACGCTCGCTCTTCCACAGCGAAAACTTTTCAGCATATTATACCTTGCTGGTATTTTTCCTTTATGCTGAAAAGTAGCCAATGTCCAAACAATACCGAAAAAAAGTGACGTCTCGATCCCCGACAACTACCACCCGAAAGCCATTTGCTCTCTACGCTCTCTAAGGTTATGGAGAGTATAGTAAACAGTACCGTTTTAACCATAAGGGCACACTGGGCACGTGCCCCGACCTAAAAGGGCTTATTGAGCAACATTTTTTTTTTTAAAGAAAGGTTCACATTTTTGTACAGAAAAATTCTCAGAATCTGTTGGATTGTTCGTATACATCTGAGATTTTTTCTATAGGAAAAATTTGACCCACATCAAAAGTCTCAAATTCATAGAAATTTTTTCAACATAAAAGGCTTCAGATTGTGACATATTTTTCGTACAGAAAAAGTTTCAGATTCTGATATTTTAAAAGTTTAAATTTCATAGAAGTTTTTCTAAAATAAAAAGGTCTCAGATTCCGAGACATTTTTCATAATTTCACATTCACATTCTGAGACATATTTTGTATAGAAAAAGTTTCAGATTGTGAGACATTTTTATATAGAAAAAGGCCTAGGTTTTAGATATTTTTCGTAAAGGAATCAGAATCTGAGAATTTTTCGTATAAAAAAGTCTCAGATTCTGAGACATTTTTCGTGTAGAAAAAGTCTCAGTATCCAAGACATTTTTCGTATAGAAAAAGTCTCAGATTCTAAGACACTACTTTTCTTTAGAAAAAGCGACCCTGATGGTAAACTTCCATCTTGTCAAATTATTTGGAGTTCTATTGTCTGCTAAATGATCGATGGTTTTCGTAGGGGATGTTCAACTGGGGACTTAATGGCGTTCTTTTCGGAACGGTGAAGTCAATCCATTCATTGTCTTGGTGAAAGTAAGATTGTTGCCTTGGATATTTCTAAGGCTTTCGATCGTGTTTGGCACCATGCACTCATCACGTAGGTACGAGCATTTGGCGTATGTGATACTTTCGCTCGTGTTATCACGTGCTTTATCGGTAATCGTACCATTCGCACTCAAAAAAATACGTTAGTAGATTTACTAATTTTTTTTTTGCTAATGCTAGTTAGCTAACTTTTAGCAAATTTTTAGTTGAGATTAGCATGTTAGCAAAAAATTCTTGTAAACTTCATTTAGCACATTAGCAATTTTAAACAAACTTTGAACTAATTTCTTTTGCTAAATTTGAAATTGAGTTGACAACATTTTTACAAGATTTTTTGCTAACATTAGCAAAAATAAATGGTATTTTTTTTTTTTATTTTCAGAAAACTTAAAATGGCGCTATCTCGGAAACTAAGCCAGATAGAGCAAAATGGAGGCCATTTTTGGTTCTTAGAATCTCCATAGTATCGTCGGTCCTCTTCACATGTGTGGACCCTAATGGGACCTAACTTTGGATCCAAAAAAGTTAGCATTCCCGAAAATTTTAAAATGCTCATATCTCGGTAAATATTGCCGACACAACAAAAAGTCCAAAAGAATTTTTGTAGCTCTCAACACGTAGAACAATACCGCAAAATATCCAAAAGCTCTCCGAGTAATATTTTTGAAGTTATCGAGTTTTTTAATTCTCAAGACCCCAGTGATCCCCTAAAATCACGTATCTCAAAAACTAAGCAAGGTAGAGCGAAACGGACACAAATTTTGGATCAAAAACTATGACGATTTTTAAGGAACCCAACTAAGTCTAGACCCATCGGGGTCTGGACCTATTGGGTCCAAACCCAATGGGGTCCTCAAATGTGTATGAACTAAGTTCAAAAAAAAAAAAAAATTTTTTAATTATTGGCAAAACATTTTTGCTAACTTTAGCAAAAAAATTGTGGGTTTTTGCTAACATTACAGTTTTTTTTTTAGTGCATGTTGTCGTATATGGGGGTTTTCGTGTCAACTGACACAACTTTTGAAACCGATGTCTTCCGATCGGGATGAAATTTGCACCAAGGTTAGTCCTATTGGATAGTAGCTCAGATAGTAGCTCGCTTTCAGCGAGATCGGTCAAGGACTCTCTGAGTTAGAGGGGGTCGAAATTTGACATTTTGGCCAAAGAGGTGTTTATTCTCATTCATGTAACTTCTTACCTATTTTTTTTAGCAAAATGTGTCCCAAAGAGTTTAGATAGCTATTTCTTCAGTCTTTCGAAAAAAAATTATAAAAAAAATAAAAAAAAAATTTTTGATTTTTTTTCTTAAAAATCTAAAACTTGTTTGACTTTTTCCTCAAATTGGGCCCTTTTTTTTTCTTTTGATTCAAAAGAAAGCTTAGGTCTTTTCCTTTAAGAGCTATGGGGTCGCTTAGTGGGATGCGAGTGGGATATCTATGAAAAAATTATTTTTTTAACTTTGGAACACAAAAAACGGTTCTTCAATTTGCACTATTAGGCGTGGGATAGCTAACCAGTTTTCGATTTCGATCCGCTATACCCTCTAATTTTTATAGGTTCGAAAAAGAAAGTACGAGCCAAAAAATGGGGGCGGTGGGGTGGGGCCATATGGCCCCTCATCGGGGTCAAAGTTGGGCGTAAAGAGGTAAAATCATCAAAAAGCCCCAAAACTGCCCTAGAAACGCCCCTGGAGGGGTGCAATGTGAGACGAACCTCCAATAATTTTTTGCCCCCAACATTTTTCTTGAACATACCTTACCCCTATTTCCACTTCCTATGGAGGCTCCCACACAAAACATTTTTAAATAATTTGATCCTACCATTCTAACTTACCCTAAAGTGCCCCAAGTGGAGCCAAATGTATGACCGACCCCCATTATTTTATTAATTCCAAAATTTTTTGCGAACACACCTACAATGTATCTTTAACCATTAAGGTGGTCCCCATACATTTCTTTTATTTTTTATAAATTTGTTTTATTAAACCAGCTCCTACCGCCCCTACCGTGCCTCCTAGAGAGGCAAAAATTATGACCAACCCCCATTATTTTTTAGTTACCAACATT